>JZKD02S1706554.1:55631-74506 GCA_000966675.3 Picea glauca
TGAAATGCCATAATGGTTATGATATTATTAGTTGGTAGGTTTGATTAATTTTGTATGGTTCTGATATGGACATCATTTAAAGAAGAGGAGATGAACATGTAGTTAGACACAAGTTCATTTTTAAAGTGATTTTCCATGCACGAATTTTGCATACCTCATATTTTAGGTCTTCATGCTTGTGGAGATGATACCAAGAGTAATCTCATTAGGATAGAAGCTGTGAAAACATGTTTCGTTGGGTAAAAGTTTGAAGGATCTGTTAGACGTGTATGAACTTAATGTTAGTTCATTCACCATATTGGGTCTTTTTATCTCTTAGACACTCTCGAAAGAAAAACCCCAACTTTTAGTGCGAGGGAAAGCCTAAGGAAACTATTAAGTGGGTCACTAGATGACACCTATATGACTTACTCCTCCTTTAGGCTTGGAATGACTATTAGGTCTTGATATTCATATTGTATTTTTTTTTTTAAATACCTACACAAATGTGGCAATTGTGACGTCTTTCACTCTCTTCCCGTCGTTATTGCCACGTCCAAGACGTCTCTCCTTCCACCTCCAAGATTGTTTCTCCCATAGCAACCACGTCGGAGCTAATACCTCGTCCCGTCGGTCTTGCCACCTTCAGAACGTCTCTCTCACCACCTTTGAAATGTCTCTCTTGCCACGTCTGAAATGTCTCTCTTGCCACCTTTGAAACGTCTCTCTTGCCACGTTTGAAACGTCGGTCTTGCCATGTTTGAAACGTCCGTCTTACCACATTTGAAACGTCTCACTTGCCACGTTTTCAACGCTGGTCTTGCCACGTTTGAAATGTCGGTCTTGCCATGTTTGCAACGTCGGTCTTGCCACATTTGCAACGTCGGTCTTGCCACGTTTGAAATGTCTCACTTCCCACGTTTGAAACGTCGGTCTTGCCACGTTTGAAATGTCTCACTTGCCACGTTTGAAACGTCAGTCTTGCCACGTTTGAAATGTCGGTATTGCCACGTTTGAAACATCGTCGGAAAAATGACGTCATGTGAAATGACGTCTGAGGGGGTCCGAGGTTTGTCAGTCTTCCGACAATAGAAAGTGGCAATTGCGTCGAACGCGCCATCGGAATTTGACCCAAATGCAGTAGTGAGTAGAATAAGTGGGTTGCCACAAATTTTCACTTGGATAATTCTTCCTCCCTTAGAAAGAAATGGTATCCATTACGTCAAGTCCCTTGGGAAGATTTTATTTAATTTGAACCTTGGTGAGGTGCTTTCCATGCTGAAGAAGTTGTCATGATTAGCCTTGTTCAAGTTTGTTATGAACCTATTGTTGGAGAGTTTGGATTCATTTAACCAATCTAATTGCATGATCTGCTTGAGAGTGGGAGGACTATTTTCGTGAATATGCGACATGAAGAACATGAAGAGTTTTATCATAACTTGGTTTGAGTGGGTAGTGTGGAGGCACCCCTGTTCTTGTTGATCTAATTCTCCTAGATAGAAGGGTCTTAGGATGAGGCTACAGTGGTTGCAATGTCCTTCTCTTCTGACTAGATTTTGAAGAGGCTAAACTTTGCAGTATGAGAGATTAGTTTGTGACATTTTTTTTTCGGGACAATAGTCAAAACTACCTCTGGTATCATGTAGGCTTGACCCCCTAGAGTCAAAATGATGCAACAGGGTCAAGAAACATAAACAACATGACACCTCTACATATATGGTTGGCCTAATAGAAAATCATAGAATTCCAATGGGGAAACATCACATGGTACCTCATCCTTGAAGGGCTTAATGTCGTATGACAGGAGACACTATTGGATGACATGAAGATCTCGTCGATGGTGAATCCATCTGATGTTGTATGGTTGTAAGTGTGGTGTTGTTGACAAATAAAACTGCTTGAAGAACTCTACTGAGATGTAGTTCTTCTTATGTCCTCTATCAACAATAAAATGCAACGGGGTGCCCTTCACCCATATTTGTGAATGGAAAATACACCCCCCCTCCTCAAGATCCTTTGGTTAGTCTGGTTGGGTTGTTGTGACCACGATAATAACAATGGGTTCTGCATCAATTATCTGTATCATTTTATTATTGTCTAAATCAGATTATGATTCCAGGCTTAGTTCTATTTCTTTGAGCTTGGCTACCAATGACTGTTTCAAGTGGCATTCATCGGTGTAATTCCAAGGGATTTTGTGGAAGTCACACCACTTCTTAGTTTCCTTGTTCGTCTTCCTGTTTCTCTTATTTTCCCGCATCTTGGACTGGTTGTATTGAGGTTGGCTATTGTGTGGATTAGGGTTTCCTTTACCATACTTTGTTTGTTGTGTATTTGTAGACCCAATTTCTCGCTTGTTCTGGTACTTAGATGTATGCTCGCTTTTGATAGCATATCGATAAGTTTCCCCCAGTGATGAGATGTCTAGAAACTCCATTTTGGTTTGGATGTACCTGTGTATAGCCCCGAGATATTTTAGAACCATATGTTGCTTGAATTCTTTGATACCTATCTTGGTGCGCAAGGTATGGAAGGTATTTGTGAACTTCGACAATGTTTGGCCCCTCTCTTGATGCAGCATGGTCCATCTCATGTATTGGTCATCATAGTGTCCCATAGGGTAATATTGCTCCTTGAACGCATCCATAAAAAAATCCCAAGTGTACTCGGTCCCAAATATTCAAGACTCCTCTATGGAATTTTATTCCTAGTAATTTTCCCACCAATATTTGACATGGGAAAGATCCTTAAGGAACACAAAGATGATATTTCTCTGCTGTAAAAATTGCAAACATGGAAATAAATGTTTAGCAAATTTAACCATTTTTCGAAAGAATTCGCATCGATATGACCTTCAAATATGAGAAGATCAAAAGTAACTTATAGCTTGAATGGGGAAGCATCTCTAAAGAAACTTATTGACAAATACACACCTATTATTTTTAGCAGTCGTTGAAGGATTTGGGAAAAATTCTCCAACATCTCGTTCCTATGTTGCACGAGGGATTCCGTGAGCAACAACTTGATGGGATATTCTACTCACGCATATATATTCTCTTCCTCCATGGGAGGAATCTTGGGCTAGCGAGAGTGTTTTTACTCAAGATAAAATAGCTCGAGACCCAACTCTCTATACCCTAACCTCGTCGGGGACATGCACAAAGAAGCGCAAAGAAGTAGCCTTCTTTCATACCACTGATCTGAATTATTTTGAGAATGAAATAAAGGTGGAGATATAACAATAAAATATACAATGATATTGCAATAAACATAGAGATACATTAATGCACAATTTTTATTAATGAGAGAATGTACACAAACTGTAAAATTACAGAGTGAATGACTCACTAGAATGGTGGCAGGTTATCTCTGAGAAGCGATGTGATGGCTATGCTCATTCACAAGAAGATGATGATGTTTACAATGAGGCTCTACAGGCATTTTTAACATAAATAAAATAAAAAACCCTAACTAGGGAAGATGAAACGCCAAAAGGGTTGCGGAGCCGATGGGAGTAGTTGGTACATCGAATTCCCAAGGGCGTAACTTTTGCATACGATATTCGTTTGGAGCGTAAGATAGCTTGCTGTAAAGGTCTATATAAGGAATACACATTTTGTCATCACAATCTATTTAAATCCTATAGTGTGATTGTGGCAGGTCCAAAAAATGTTGTTTAGGACCTCAAAACGACATCGAAAGTAGAAACCCGTTTTTTGAGTGGTGAGTGGAATATGTGGGTGGCCACAGATTTACGCCTTGATCACTCTACTTGATAATCTAGTTATAATTCCTCTATGGAAGGTAGGATCTGCTCCTCCTCTTGATCCAACATGGAAGGCTCATAGATTTTGAGAATATCTACTTTCACTATTGTGTAAATGCACATGTATGGGGGTAGAATAAGTCTGTAGGCATTATCTCCCACCTTTTACAATACCTCAAAAGGACCATACAATATGTTGAAACATTTTTAAATTTTTTTATCTTCAAGACTAAAACCTTCCTTTTTCGGGTTTCAGATTTTCATAAAGCATAACCCTCACTATCATTTCCAAAAGACCGGTACCAAAATCCCGACAAGCTTTATTCTTTAAATAATAAAAGGAAAAAAACCAAAAATGTTATAAAAGTCCCGAGGCGCTTTCTGTAAAGTTATTTTTTAAATCATGAAAATCTTAAAACCTAAAGAAGTTAAGACTAACCTTTAAAAGTTTTTCAAGATTCGGGGTTTACTGAGAACATATGTTTTAATACATATCTAATCACGGAATCTCGATCCCTGATTTCCCAAAAAATGGAAGTTACTAATTATTAAAGATTACGTTAATCGTTTCATGGGATACAGGGTTCAACGATAACATACCTCTTGTCAACACAATCCCCGAAATCCTGAAACATGAAGTCCCGGCTCATAATCTATGTTTATACTGAATTAACCTTGTTTTGGAAGTTAGTCTTTAATCCTGATTAATTAATTCACTAATACGGAAATTTAAGGTTTAATTTAATCTCATCGTGATTTCACAATTTCGGGAATCAAGGTTTATCGATGACATACCTCATGTATCCATGATCCCCAAAACCCCAAAACGCGAAGTCTTGAACCATAATCAGATTTTAAACTGGACTAACTCTGTTTTAAAAACAATATTAATGATAATTAAGCTTCTTAGGTATTTTCTTATTTTCGTTACTGTTGAATGAAATCTTTCGAATTTTGAATTTGGGATTGTCGAAATATGGCCTTATTAATAAACATATAACTAATAAATGTTGTGCGTATCTCAGAAATATTTTTTACATTAATTGTAATTGATTACAGGTCAGCTGCATTAGTGTTTTTGTCATAAAATGAGTTTAAGGCAAATTTAAAATCTGTGTTCCAAAACCTATTCTTGTTCTATCCTTCAAAGGTAATTCACATTCGGCCAAGCTCATATGCTTCTTTTCCTTGATAGGTTTTCCTTCTAACATAAGGCTATGGCGCCAAAGAAAGAACTGAAGAAGAGTGAAGATATAGAGGAGATGCGTAACCCAGAAGGAGATATCATATCCGACACTATGTCGCATGCCATCGAGTCAATTAAATTCTGGACACAAATCTATGAATTCCTGGATTATGAAATAAAAAATTCTCGTGCTAATTCTGAGAATCATTTTCAGGATATAACAGAATTGAAGCTTCATAAGATCGCAACACGCCCTTGGCTCATGGCATACAATGACATGATCAATTGGGCCTTGGAGAAGGTCAATATCCTGATAAGAAGCATTTTAAATGATCAAGTGGTTGTTGTCAGCTCATTCAGGCCAAAGAATATACAAGTAATGTACAAACTCTCACCAAATCCTAAGAACATTTATAATGCCGAGTTTTTAGCTGAATTTCAAAGGAAGGAGTGTACTGAGGTAGACCAAACTTATCTCGATTTAATCAGAGAATGGTGGAGATGTCCATTGAAATTTAGGGCCGATACCCATGGAGTTTATGCCACAGAATCCTTGAATGAGTACATGGTCTATGTAGCCATTATGTTGTGTAGACTTTTCGGGAAAAAGAATCCCTGCCATTTTCCTGTAGAATGGGTGCCCTTTTTAGAAGAAGCATCAGAAGGATACACTTTTAACTGGAGCAAGATTTTGTCTGATAACCTAGCCCAAGAAGTTTCAAATTATAGAGTTGCAAGATCTAAAGGTCAGCCGATGGCTTTTTACATGTCAACGTACATTATGGACACAATCTTCTTTGTGACTCCATTTCCCCTGATGAATTGGAGTTGGAACAGAACCTGCCCCGAACCCATTCACGAGTATCACTCTGTGCTATGGGAAGAAAATGCTAACAATCAATTTTACGAAATTTGTCATTTCATAGTAATTCCAATGCATAAAATGTTTTATGGCTGTGAACCCCCTTGAATTTCTGAGCCAGTCTCAGAAAACCTCAAAGAAATAGCCGACTGGTTCATTGATGAAAACTTCTCTTACATTAGGGTTTATGGGTGCTCAATCCCCCCTCACACGCTTCCAAAATTCCTCCCGAACAGACTAGTATTGAGGGAGGTAGCACATCAAATAGTGAAAGGTGGTATTGGAATAGAGCTAAAGGTAGATCAAAAGAAATCCTGGCCAATATTCCCTGTACATATTGAGAAATTTTCATTGCTAAATCTAGGCCATTCTAAAGTGGAAGTCGAAGCACTAGAAGAAGTTAAACTGGTAGATATCGAACACAGAAAGCATGACCCTTATCAATTATTAAACAGACATTTGATGCACTGTAATATGAAATCTTATGAACACAAAAAGTCTGTTTATGATGATATATTCAAAGAGGTTAAAACCTACGAGGAGGTATTGAACAGAGTACGAGACTTATCACCCAACTTACAGATTGATTTCATGTCCTTCCAAAGTCATAGGCGAAGTTGTTTGCCAAATATTTTGCAGGGTGAATCCACGACCCCTCCTCCAGAGCAGGAAGGGCCTCCCCCAGGCTTTGAAATAGATGTACATGATAAAGAAAATACAAAGGGAAAAATGAAGGAGATTGAAATTCCTTCACAAGAAACATAAGTTCCTTAGACAAAAAAAATAGAGGTAGGGAAAGGAAAGGAGTTGGAAACATCCCCACAAATCCCTAGGGATTTTCCTAAAAAAGTAGGAGGAACAACATTGATAGAACTTGGAAGTCCCATTAATTCTTTGAATCCATTGCAGTATACCTATGGAAACCCCCAAGAGGGAGCTCTATACGTTAGTGATCTTGAGCCTATTTCTAGAGACGAGATTCCTTCCTCTGATTACCTTTTTAGTAAAAAGAGGAAGGCTATCCTGAAATAGGAGATGCATCCAAGAGGAGATATGATGATTAAAAAGCACAAGATCATTGTAGATGGACAAAAACTTGAAGAAGGGGAATTCGCTACAGAAATAACAGGCACAATGGGAGCCTTAGCATCGGAAAATTTATATTCTGTGGGTAATTTGAGAACTATGTTGCAGCAGAAAGATCAGATGATAACTCAACTACAAAGTAAATTAAAGGAAACTAAAAAAAGTATCAGTCGGGAGATAAACAAGGGTCTATAACGAGCTAGATTCAACGACGTACAAGAGATTCAAAAACTGAAAGCAAGCTTAGATGAAGCAAACCTGAAGATACAGGTCAGTCAAACACAGGTTCTACAACAAGAAGAAATGAATAGACAATTACAAAATAAGATTAATTCCATTCAAAATCAAGTGGTAGAGCTTGAAATTTTCCAAGCCCAAGTGTTGGAAATACACACAAAGATAGAAAAAGAGAAACAAGGAGTGTTTTTTAAGCTGGAATTTATTCAGAATTACTTTCAGGAAACAAGTAAATCCTTGGAGAGTATTCTCCTGAAAGAGAGAGAAGTGAAAGCAGCCAGAACAACTTTTCAAAAAGCAGTGGTTCTTTCAAAAAAGAAGAGTTCGGAGAGACTCAAAAGCTATTTGTTTCAGATAATATTAAAGGTGATATAATACTCAAGGTATGGGAGGCAAACCTCGCAGAAAACAAGAAAATAACCAGAGAGGTTAATGACGACTGTCAAGGAATTTTTGACCTTTTAGAGAAATCTTCATTGAACATTGGAAGAAACAACTGTCCAGGGTTGTTAGGAGAAATTAACATTGTTAAGCATCAGTTAAGATTCAAGGAAGATCTGGAAGAAATTCAGGTAGAGATCCCACAGATAAAGGTAATCAATGTCACTGAAATCGACAAATGGATAGTGATGCCGAACTTAAAGTTACAAACTATTAAGTTCACAAGAAATATAATCGAAGATTGTTTGCCTGAACTACAAAGAAAGTTCTTCCTATTTGAGGCAAAAGGTATTCCAGAAGCTCCCAGAGTTTTGGTGCAGTTCCTGGGAAAATGTATTTGCTATCTTAAAATAGAAGAAGGAAGTTCATCAACGCAGACATAAAATACTGTTATGGATACTTTCATCATTGAAATAATAAAGCAGTTAAAATATAAATGTAAACGGTTCAACATTGCTCATTCATGTAACCGTTAGTCTTCGGAAGTTAGTTAATCACCAATGGGAGAAATGTTTGGTGATCATGTATAAATATAATTTCACAAGACTGAGAAAAGGATTTGGTTTTTTGGGAGCCGATTGTATTAGAAGTTTTTCGATTTACAATGATATAGATAATGCAGAAGAGATTCTGAATCCTGTCACCTTGAAGATATGTGTTCCTTCACTCTATTTTCAATATCTTTCAACATATTTCATTCTATGTTTTTCTAATGAATGATCGGCTATAGTTTAATTCAAAATTATACTATAGTTTGAATTTATTTGATTATCTAATCATTTACAATTTTTCCTTTGTGATTACTATCAGTAGTTTCAAGACCTGTAGGTTAGTTGGATGATTGTATTTTATACTTTATTAGAAATCTTGTTTTTCTCCCCTTCTTCTGTTATGATATGACATTCTTTCATGATTAAAGCCTCATACTCTTCAACAACGTTACTTTGTTATTATTTTAATATTCTTCCAAAATTCTTTTTCTATTTCATCCCACAAAACTGAAGCAACAAATTTTAAAACTTATTTATAATTTAATAAAATTTTACTTCTCATGACTGTCCCAAGTAATAGACAGCCTAACATAGAACCTGACCTACAGGATCAAAGTAACATTGCTTTGAACTTATTTAATACTATCCTGCAAACAACAACTTCCCGAGTTGAATTAGAATGTTCATGGGCAGTTAATGAGAGAGAAATCAACATCCAAGAACAATGAGAAGCTAGACAGAGACAGTTGAGAAACCAACTTTGATTTACCCTTCACATTCGTTTCGTACCCCTTAATTCTCATTATCTTTTCGGATGCCTCGATGATATACTTTAGAGCCTTAAAGTATAAACTTAGAAACAACACATTTTTGGCACCGTTGTCGGGGAACGAAGAAACGAAACTTTTCCCTGGGAAGAACAACATTGACACTTTCTTTCTTTGATAGTGAACAAAGATAGAAAACCTTGTAAGGCAACCTTTATTTTTCACTTGGCGACTCCACAACAAGTAAACTGGCTATTAGTCAAATGAACACCAGAAAGAACCTAGACGACAAGAAGACCTCGCTAGTCTCTGATTCAGAAAAGATTTTAAAATCATGAAGATCCCTTAGACAAATCATTTCACCCATACATACTATTTGTCATCCTGATTTTACACAGCTGAACGTTAAAGAAACAATTGAGAGATCTATCTCACTTCCCCTTTCAAATGATATGTTCTCTTTTTCTAAAGTATATACCCCAGACTTCTGTGAGTCTTCTCCTCATACACTCCGAGCTTCAGCCTCAAATCCATCAATGGCTACACATGGAAGCGTAGGAGCTGGGGGCGGTGCTCCAGGAGGACTAGCAGGCGGCCAAGCACCTCTTCCTGGAATATTTGCTAAGGTAGCTGCCAGATATGCTCCCCTTGTCCTCCCAGTTCCCTTACACGACCTTCCCGAAAACGATATGAAAAGTCTTCCCAAATTTACAGGGGAAGGAGATTTAACCGCTCAAGAACACATAAACTTCTTGGACCAATTTTTCGACATCCTTGAAATCAAACACAAAGATGTCTATTCTAGACTCCTCGTTGAGATTTTTGAAGGAATGGTGAGGACCTGGTTCCGAGCCTTAGCATTCGGATCTCTAAGATCTTACAAAGAACTTGAAAACGCATTTATCAGACAATTGGGGGAGAGGAGGGACCACCTCTATTACCTAACCGAATTTGGAGCTCTTAGAAAGAAAAACTCTGAATCAGTTCTCGAGTTCACACAAAGGATTAACAAGTTGTATAATAAAATCCTGGTCGAGGTCAAACCTTCTCAACCCATAGCAAATGTGACTTTCGTTGGAGCCTTTGATCCTAATTTCACTCTATTATTGAGAGAAAGGAGATCAATAGATCTCACGAAAATGCAAGATGATGCTCTAGAAATCGAATCGAACATGATGGCATCAGGGAAGTTAAAAGCAAAAATAGAAACCGGGAACAAAGAAGGTAGGAAATTCAAAGAGAAAGGTGGATCCTCAGGATCGAGGAAATCCTCGGGAAATAAAATAGATGAGATGGCTAGGGTAATTAGAGAACTTTCAAATAAGATCTCAAAAATGGAACTAGATAAATAAAAAAGGGATAATTTTCCTAGGAAGGATTTTAGAAGGAATCTTGATCCTTAGGCCCCATAGAAAACAATTAAGAATGAGGATCAAAAAATCACAATTAAGAATGAGGATAAAAAAATCTTGGTGACAATAGTAAATCACCCTATTTATCAAGACAAGATTATGAAAAATCCTTAAATAAAGAAATTAGATTGGAAGATGATGTTACCAATTATACTTCTGAAGATTTGACCTATCAAGGTATCGCAGATGATATTATAGCCGAACTACATGAGAAATACAATTTAAGACCTAGGAACAAGACTCTTCCAACCGCCCCAACAAAAAAGATCTTGACTAGGGGTGAAACTAATGAATCGACTCCAAAGGTTTTTGACAAATAGACTGGAAAAACCCAAACCGCTGACACACAACCTGTCAAGCCAAAGTCAGTAGGAACACCCACTGCGAAAACACAGGTCTCTGTGAGTGAAACCAAATCTGCACCACAAAGAAAATCTGAAAGAAAGGAACGGAGGCCCCAAACATAGAGAGCGACAAGGCCCTGGGAAATTTTAGTCTGGAAAATGAAATAAACAAAATCAAAATCCCTATCCCACATGTTGAACTGGCTAAAAATCCCATATACAGAAAACAAATTGCCAAAATGATTAGCTTTTCAGAAGATGAAAGCCAAGCCGATGTCATCAACTTAGAAGATGACAAGACGAACATAGTTTTTGGTCCACATTTCGAAGGTGCAAGAAACGCTATTGCCCCTTTCTATATCACGCTAACCTTGTTTGACCACCTACTCCATAACTGCATGCTAGATTCTGGAGCATCCCACAATGTGATGTCTAAAGCCATTATGGATAAATTAGGTCTCGAAATCACTAGGCCTTATGGATATTTATATTCATTTGATTCAATAAAGGTCAAATGCATAGGCATGATTAAAGACCTGGTGGTAAAACTAGCACAAATACCCGCAAAAAGCATTCTTATGGACGTAGTGGTCACCGATATCCCTCTGAAATATGGTATGTTGTTATCTAGATCAGGGGGTGCCAAGCTTGGAGGATCTCTCCAACTTGACATGACGTATGTTATGATTCCAGTTTTTGGAGGACAGTACACACGCTTATACAGAGAAATTAGATTGGCTTTCACGGTAGGTGATCCACATAACCCAAATAACCACCCTGTATATATTGTTGATCAAGATTTAGGTAGTTGTATCTTATCCATTGATGATGATATTGATGTAGATATAGATGAAAGTTGTACAGAAGAAAAAACAGAAAAAGAAAAAAGAAAAAAATGTATATAGCTCTGGTGTGTGGAAGATGTTTTTTGACAGTGCTTCATCCTACTTAGGAGCTGGAGCAGGGGCACTCCTTGTGGCTCTTGATGATCATCTTGTAATCCTCTTTTCTTATAGGCTACAATGGAATGTGGACTGCACAAATAATGTATGTGAGTATGAAGCCTTAGTATTAGGATTAGAAGCCACTAGGAGAATGAAAATAAAAAACCTCGAAGTCTTTGGTGATGCCGAGTTAATCATAAAATAGGTAAACCGATAGTACCAGGCCAAACATCCTAGGTTGAGGTCCTACCGGAATTGCATCTGGGATCTGATCGAAAATTTCTTCTCCTCTGTAAAGGTTCTTTTCGTTCCAAGGACTGAAATCCAATAGGCTGATGCGTTATCCAAAGCAGCCTCAACTTTCGCACCTCCCACCGCATTTAAACTAAAATACCACATACACATGAGGCATCGACCTTCTATACCGAATATCTTTTACACTATAATTACAAATTGCTTAAAAATATTGATTATATATATATAGATATAGATAGATATAGATATGAAAGCTAAGAAGCATTTATTGTGAATATAGTGTGAGATGGGAAAAAACCTAGGTGACTCGACTCTGTTATCTAGATGGATATGGAAGCATAGGTAAGATTATACCAAATAGCCATGAATTTTTTCATCAATATTGTAAGCCACTTTGGCTAAAATAAGTCTCAACTCAATGGAAGCTTTGATTCATGTGTTTGTGGAGCTTTCTCAGGGCTAAAGGACTTGGTTATTGAATGATGACATCATACCAATCCATCCCTATGGGATTCCTACTCAAGGTTATACGTAAAAAAATGAATATCATTGTCAGATGACGTTGGAGATCTCAAATCGGACGATTTCCTTGAAATAAGCATATTTATTATGTATTCACAAAGGATGAAGCATTGGATTTCAATTCTAATGTTGTGGGATTAGAGGATATCGTTTTTATATTCATAAAGTTTTCATCCATGCAGCGATTAAAGAAGGCCATCAATTTTGCAATCCTTGAATCCTTAAATTCTCCTATGGATTTTAATTCCAAAGCCTCTTGAACTTATTGAGGAATCTCATTCAATGTGAAAGGAGATTTTTCTCTCTCCATTTCCAATAATACTCAATCGAATGTTTTTGTGCCAAAGGAAGAGGTGGTGGGTCTCAGAGGTTCTACTCTAGTTTCAATTCCATATCTGCATGCAATGTTTGTGGAGAAGAAGGTACCCAAAGATAATAGAGATCCAAATACTCCCTCTCCCTTATCTAGTGGTCCAAAATCCAGGGGCCACGGGAAACCGAGGTGTTGGAAAGATCGAAGAGAATGAAGGAGAATGGCGGTAGGGGATGAAGTTGAAGTAGGAAATATTTCTAGGATGCTCAAGAAGACTAGTATAGGTCATTTTTGTGGGAAAATTGTTTCCCCCTCGACGACCAAAGGTTTGTTGGAAACCAATGCTTGGATACCTTCCAATTTTTCACACCGTTGTCAGAGGTTAGATCTTCTTTGAATTCCTCTTAGGTGAGGATATGATGGGAACTTTTAGTCACTCATGGGGTTGGGGACCTTCAATTATTATGTTGAAAGAGTGGCCAATCTCTTTCTATGCAACACAATATGTTCTCTCCCCTGCTAAAATCCGGGCCATTTTTCCAAACCTTCCATTGGTTTTTTGTAGGAAGGAGATTGTACAAGCTATTAAGAACAATATTGGAATTTTTGTGGGGCTCAAACGAGGCTGAGACACCAAAGTTGATTTTTTTTAGGCTTGGATTCAAATTGAAGTTCACCTTCACGAGGGGCTTCACGACGAGATTGACCTAGTACAAGGGGATTTCTTTGTTTTTCATATGATAGATTATTGGTGCATTCCTTTTTGGTATTTTGGGTGCTATGTTGTTGGTCATTTGTAGGCATAGTGTAGTAGGTCTCCAACTCATTTTGCTCCCTTTATGAAAGTATGGAAAAGAAAATATGACATGTCAAATTTGATCTCGAGCTCGGTAGCGACTGGAGAATTCATGGACTCTAAGAGTAAAAAAATTCCACATCTCAATCCCTCAAGAGGTGGGGCGAAAAATTCATTTCACATCCATTTAGGTAGGTATCATGTTTTTGACTATCCTAGTTTATCCAATAATGAAGTTTCTCTATTAAAAATGTCTTCATTTTTGTCAGAACAAGCTCTCGCCTCTTCTTCTTATGTTTTCAAGACTCTTGTTTCTTGTCACATCAATTCCCCTCCCATGCAAGTCCTCAAAAGGGTCTTCGAAATAGATGAGGATATATTTGTCCCTGATCTTTCCACTGATAGTCATCCTTCTGACTATTCTCCATGCTCTTCCCCATTGTCCCACCATTCAAATATTTATATTGTCAAGTCATACTACTTGTTACGTTCTAAAGTCAATATTGGTTTGTTGCATGAAGAGGCGGGAGGCCTTGGCTAGGACCCGACTAACAAGATTCATGCTAGGAGAAAGTCCAGAATCTCCTTATCACATTCATAGAAAGCCAAAGAGATACAAAGAGACAAATAATCAACTATTATTGGGGTCCTTAGAGTAGGGTAAATCCCTGCCCAAGGTTCCCAAATGGAATTTATTTCTATTAATTCATGTGGAGTAAGGGGTTCTCCCAAGTTATTATCCCTCAAGTGACTATGTGTGGTGGTAAGTCCTCATGATTTATTGATCCAAGAGACTATGCGTAGTGTTTTAAAGGAAGATGATATTTTTAGGTATTGGCTTAAACGATGGGTATTTTTCTCTTGTGAGGTTGATGGTTTATCAGGTGGTCCCTTAACAACTTATAGCCCCAAGATAAAGTTGTTAAAATCAGACTCCCTCACTTATTGTATCCTAGTACAAGATTTTGATAGTTGGTTCTATTACTCATTCAAAATTTGCAATGTCTACGGCCCATATGCCAACACGTGTCTTTTCTGGGATAGTCTAAGAAGATCGAATGAATTTTCTTCTGAAAACATAATTCTGGGAGGGGATTTAAATTTAAATTTATCGGTTGTTGAATTTTTTGGTCAAAAACCATGCCAAGATCTTCTAGAATGTTACTGCTCCAACTATATGGAGAAGTACAACTAAATAGATTTGGCTTTGAAGAAGATTTCCCATACTTGAAGTAATGGGAGAAAATGATCAAGCATGATAGAAAAAAGGCTCTATAGGTTTTTGATTTATGATAGTTTGATTGATAATCAGTGGGCCATTTCTTCAAGAGTGGAAATCAAGGGTCTCTCGGACCACTTGCCAATTGTTCTTGACCTTTCCAAAATTGGTTCGCATAAAGCAATATTAATGAAATTCAATCAATATTGGTTAAAATAAGATTCCTATAGTAAGTTGGTAAAATGCATCCATGTTCCACTAGTCGAGGGGGAAGGATATACCTACATGTTGCAATCTGCAATTGATTTAGGAAACATAAAAAAAGAAACAATTTTTTGGCCTAAAGAGTTTCAAAAAATGAAATCAATAGAAATATTGGAGTTGGAAGCTAAGTTGAGGAGTCTTATCATAGAAAGGGATTATGACTCCTTATTGGAGGAGGAAGAAGCTCTGATGAAGGAGTTAATGGTAAAAAAAAAATATTTCCTAATGAAGGAGGAGTCCATTTGGAGACAAGAAAGTAGGACAATGTCGATTTAGGAAGGTGACAATAACACTAAATTCTTCCATAAATTTGCTAGTCATCACCGATTGATAAACTCCATTATGGAAATTATAGACTCTAATGGGGCATTTGTCCTAGGCCATGAAAAGGTTCCAGAAGTAGGAAAACTAATTTTCTCCAATCTCTTCAAGGAGCCTCCGATGAGTTGTCCTATTGCAGAGGTATTGAAGGTTACTTCTCTTTCCCTACGCAAATCACTCTGCAAATGAACCTTTCTCTTCAAGAAGAGATTTATGCGAATGAAGTTTTTCAAACTTTATCATTGTTCCAAAAATGAAAAATCTCAAGTTCTGATGGCCTAATGGTTGAATTTTACTTATGTCTCTACGATATTTTAAAGAAGGACCTCCACAAGGTGGTCAATGAGTCCAAAAGGATAGGAAGAATGGGGAGTCCATTGAATTCCACCCATATTGATCTCATTCCAAAATCCTCTACTCCTTCTACATTTGAATATTTTTTTCCCATATCCTACTGCAACCTTATTTATAAACTTATAGCCAAGATTTTAGGTAATAGATTGAAACCGATTTTTAACAGTTTTATTTCTAAAGACAAATTTGGCTTTTTGTTCAAACGACAAATCCACAATGTTGTGTCCATAAAACAAGAGTCACTTCACTCCATTAAGAATAAAAATATCCCCTTCTTCATTTTGATGCTTGATCTCTCCAAAGATTTCGATAAGGCTAGTTGGACCTTCATAAGATTGGTCCTGATCCAATTTCAAATGAAGCTTGAATCACTCAACTAGATTATGGGTTGTTTAGAATCCTCGTCCTTTGTTGTATTAGTAAACGAAGTTCCCTCTCCTTTTTTTATATCCTGAAGAGGCCTTAGGAAAGGGTTCCCTCTCTCCGCCTTGTTGTTCTTTCTTACAGCTAAAGGCTTAAGTCTGCTGATTAAAAATGCAAGGGAAGGTCTTCTCAAAGGATTAAGGATCACAAACTTGAAAATTATTTCCCACCAACTCTTTATTAACGATGTAGTTTTTTTTGGTGCATGAACCTACTTGGAGATTCAATCTATAATAACTATCATATATCTTTTATACCGTGCCTTAGGTATGCAAGTGAACACTAGAAAATCCTCATCTCTTACAAGGCCTACAGTTTAATCAAAATGGTCTCAGGGAAGGGATAAAGTACTTGGGTTTTATGTTGAAGTCAAACAACTATGCATTTAGGGGTTAGCTGTGGCCTTATGCCAAAATTCAAAAAAGAATTGTGCTATGGGTACATCGATGGCTTTCAAGAGGAGGAAGATTGGTATTCCTCAACTTGGTGCTTAGAAACATTCTAGTGTATTGGGAAACCATCGTGAAAATCCCAAAAGGATCTCTCCACAAAAAAAGGAAAATTTGTTTCCATTTCTTATGGGCGGGCAATTCAGAGAAGCAACAAATTCCGCTGGTCAAATGATCACGCTTGGTCAGGCTAGAAGAGATGGGTGGTTGGGGGATCAAGAACATAGTTTGGTTTTGTAGAGCGATGGTGGCCAAAATATTATGGAGGATGTTACATAATGACATGCTCTGGGGAAGAGTAATTTCTTCCAAGTATTTATCAGGATTTTCTACTATTGAATGGATAATATTTCTTGTAAAGAATTCTCAAAATGGGTCGATTTGTTGGAAGGTATTTGTTGAGGCATTTTTGTTAATTGGCAATCACCTTGCTTGGGAAGTGGGAAATGGATCACAATTCAAAATCAGGGAGGATCCCTGGGTTGGATCAGGGGAAAGCTGTAAACTTCTGTAACATCGCATTTCAAACCTTCACGGCAATAGAATATTCACTCTAAATGATGTTTCACTTGTAAGCATGGATATAGTAGGACGAACAGAGTGGAAAACTACTGAAATGTTAGAGTTGGAAGGTGAGAGTAATGACTTATGGGGAAAATATATTGCTGCTCTAAAATCAAACTTCATTTTTCTCAAGGAAGATGAAGAATATTTGGTGTACTAGTTAGGCAATCACAAAACATGGATACATACAGTAAAAATGGGGTGCTTGGCTTTGGCTACACATGAATTTTTTGGAGATAGAAAATGGTGGTGGAAGTATATTTGGGAACATAAAGCACCCATAAAATAAAAAATCATCGAGGGGTACTTTTGTTTTTAATGTTTGGAGGGATGTTGAAAAATCTTTAAAACTTCAAGGGATGCCTCCATGAGAAAGCTTGGAGTATTGTCTTAAAAGGTGGAAGGAGTTTCCCATTTCTCAATCCCTCTCTTCTTTGTCTATTTGATGTGGTGGGAAATAAATACAATTATTTTTTGAAACCAGTATATCCATGCTGAGTTGATGGCGAGATTGATAGTCAAACTAGCTGTAGAATATAAATTCGTCCGCAAATGCAAAAATAAAAAGAATCCATTGATGGCATAGCTTGAGGAACGGGTTCCCTGGGGATTCTTTGATGGGGTTAGACAAGGTCACCCTCCCATATGCAGGGTTCGATCTTTGTTGTGTTTGTCCAAGAAACAGTTTTATACAATCATCTATGTTCGGGGGACAGGAACAAACAACAATGAAGAGCTACTGGTATTGTGGGATTTGTGTTTCCACGTTGAGATGATCAATTTGAGAAGACTACAGGTTTTTGGAGACTCTCCACTGTTTGCAGAAACATTCTTAGAGATCTCAACTAAGATGCATATAAGATTTCGAAGGAATCCTTATCTTTTGAAATTGGAACCTTTATCCTTCAAGAATTCTCTAAAAATCGGTTGATTTCATAGATGAATTTTAGAATCTAATTGTTTGTTTCTGGTTATGAATTTTGAAAGTTTTTGGAATGCAATGAATGATAGAATGAGCATAAAGTTTTGAATGAGAATAAAAGATAGAAAAGATGATTTAAATGTGATGGACAATCAAGTTTATTTGAATGAGAATAAAAGATAGAAAAGATGATTTAAATGTGATGGACAATCAAGTTTATTTGGATGGAAATCTGTATAGTATAATGACATGGAATATATCAAGTTTTTTCTTTCTTTGAAAAAAAATAAGAAAGCTAATTGAGATGAAAATTTAAAATTAATTCTATAAAAAAATTTAAATTTACTTTCCCTCGGATTAAAAAAAACTAAATTTAATTAAATAAAAGAAAAAAGTGCTTTTTTGAAATATCCTCATTCAACAACTCAATTACATACAAATTGCAAAATAAATAATTTGTATACATGTAAAAACCACTTGCTCACACACAAAACACTAAAATTTACTCATCTCAATATTGAATGTTATCGTCAAATGAGCATGAAATTGAACTAGTAAAAGTTAATCCCTTTAAAAGAAAATAAAAATAATTAATCTAACACTTATATATAGAGAGATTATTCAAAACTAAAAGTTATATTTCTGACATGTTCAAGGTTTCTATTACCTATTGAATATCATCTACACATTGATTAGGATTAGGATCAGAGTCAAAATAATGTAAATATGAGAAAATTTGGAAATCTATCACTGAATTTATCGATATTTAGAAAAAGTGTAATTATTGATTAATGAAATTCTCTAAACACAATTTAAAAAGAAAATAAAAAAATTGCATTTTTTTATTTTAATAAATCATTTTTACATTGAAATTTCAATTACATGAGTAGTGATGTGTTGAATATCTATATGATGAACTTATTTTTGAAGAGCTTCATCATGGTCATTATGTTTAGAT
>JZKD02S1706554.1:98767-118838 GCA_000966675.3 Picea glauca
TATGTGACCTTTTTATTTTTATTAAGTGGATAAGCCTCGAATAAGAGTGCAACATTGTTTTATTAAGTGGATACATATTAAACGTGAAGAGGGACTTATTCATTTCTTTATTAAAAGTGGGTTTTGAAGTTTTTTTTTAAAAAGGTGGATATTTTGGATATTAAGGTGTATGCATGATTTAACGGTTGATATATGCATGTTAGGTGGTGTTATGATTTAAAGTTGGATGCATGCATGATTTAAGCTGAGTACAGAGATAGAGTTGGATCAGTGGATCTGAAGGCAGAGCGACAGACTGCTCAACACAGGAGAAAACTCGACAGAAAGTTGCATATCCTTGGTGATTCACTTGCAAAGAATAAATTGCAGCGGTGGCGAATCCGCTGGCAGAGAACTACCTCAACGAAGCTAACAAGTTAGATGGTTCGAACTTTATTAACTGGAAATTCAAGATGGAGACGCTCATGGAAGGCTATGGTGTCTGGAACATTGTGAAGAGAACTGAACTAAAACCTGATGCGACTGCTGGTGCGACAGCAGCACAGATCTAAGATTGGGAGAAGCGTGAAAACAAGGCAAAGGTATTGTTGTGCATGTCAATTAAAGATAACATAATTCCACATATTAGAGAAGATACAACTTCTGCTGCAACATGGACAACGCTTAAAGCATTCTATGAAACTAGAAACACATATCGCATTTTGTTCCTAAAAACTAAATTGTTAGGCCTTAAAATGCATGGAAATGAATTTGTTAGTCCATTTTTGGGTCGTATTAAAGATGTGAAAGACAAGCTAGTAAATACAGGGGAAACTGTTTCCAACACTGATCTGGTCACTATTACCTTAAATGGTATGCTAGAAGATTATCATATGTTCATAAAAGGTCTCGCAGCAAGGGAGAAACCTCCTACATTTGAAGAACTAACATGTATTTTGCTGCAAGACGAAGAGAGGTGCGGGAATCTGAAGCCTCAGAATAAAGTTTTGGCATTGTGGTCAAATAAGAGATCTGCGAGAGGGAGATCGGGAAAAAGAGGCAGAGGAGGCAGTTCGTGGCAGAGAGGCGGTTCATGACAGAGAGGCAGTTCATTGCAGAGAAGACAATCTCCAAATCAAGGTATGCAATCTGACAAGAATGAGTCAAAGAGTTGTTTTTATTGTGGTCGACCTGGACATATTGTTAAATACTGTCATAAGAAGAAAAGTGATGAGGCTAGGAATAAACCTAGAACACAATCAGGTCATTATGCAGAAAAATCTTCAAATCAAGATCTCAGATTATTTATTGCTAGTGATGATATTGATGAATGCCCGAATTTTGACTCACAGAATCTTAGGCTGTTTGTGTCTAACACTGTTTTATCTACTGAAACGAATGATTCTGATACTTGGTTTGTGGATTCCAAAGCATCAGTACATATGACTTGTAATAAAAATTGGTATGCTAATTTCAAAGAAACAAATAATGGTGCTAGCATATATCTTATAGATGATCATGCTCATCAAATCAAGGGATATGGAGACATTCCTATGACATTGTCGAATGGTATTGTTCATCACATTCGTAATGTGGTGTATGTACCAGGATAAAGAAAAATTTGATCTCTGTGTCCATCATTACAGATCAAAACTTGAAGGTTGAATTCTTCAAGAATTATTGCATAGTGAAGGATCTGTTGGACCACTTCCAAACTGTTGCAACGAGAGTCAGAGCAGGAGGCCTATACAAACTTGATGTTACCAGCAAAGCACATCACACACTGACTTCTACAACTATGCCAACAAAGATTCTTTGGCATCAAAAGTATGGCCACATCAATCATCCTGATTTATTGTTATTACAGAAAAAAAATATGGTTGGAGGACTTCCCATGTTAAAGAATGAGAAGGTTGCTTGTGATGGATGTGCATTAGGAAAGATGCACATAGAAAGGAAAAACAAAACTCTGGTAGAGTGTGGATGAAGTATTATGAAAGGTAAGAACCTCTCGAATGCTTTTTGGGCTGAAGCCATAAATATTGCAGTTTATTTAAAGAACAGAAGTCCAACAAGGTGTCTTGATAATGTTACTCCTTTCGAAGCCTTGAATGATTCCAAACCCGTAGTTTATAATTTGAAATTATTTGGGTGTAAGTCTTTTTCTCATATTCCAAAGGAGAGTAGGAGGAAATTGGATGCCAAAGCCATTAAATGTATTTTCATTGGATACTATTCCGAATTTAATGCATACAAATTGTTTGATCCTGCTACTCACAAAGTATTTGCAAGTAGAGATGTACTTTTCCATGAGCAGGAAGTAGGAAATCATGATGACAACAGTCATGAGCAATGGTAGAGACTTCTTGATGAAGGAGTTAAAGAAGACCAGCAACAACCACCACAACAACAACCATCACCGCAGCGACAACAACAACCATCACCACAATGACAACAGTAGCAAGAAGGACTCAGTGATATGGACAATTCAAACAGTCACAATTCACCTATATGTGAAGACAGATCTTCACAAAGTGGCGAGGAAGATAATCAGTTGAGAAGATCTTCATGACAGATTTGGATTCCTGAGAGGTATAAAGACTATGTATTAATGAGTATCATTTCAAATGTCATGGAACCCATGAGTTTTGATGAAGTTAATAAACAAGATGAATGGCGAAATGCGATGGAGGAAGAATATGAATCTATAATGAAAAACAATACTTGGGAATTGACTGGATTGCCTAAACATAAGAAGCCCATTAGATGAAATGGATATACAAACCCAAGTTTAAATTAGATGGTAGTATAGATAAGTATAAGGCTAGACTAGTTGCAAAGGGGTATTCACAAACAAAAGGTATTTATTATGCTGAAACATTTGCACCAGTAGCCAAATTGAATACTATCAGAATGTTAATTTCTTTAGCTACAAAGTATCATTGGAAGTTGCATCAGTTAGATATTAAATATGCATTTTTGAATGGTGAGTTAAAGGAAGAGGTTTACCTTGCTCAACCTGAAGGGTTTGTGGAAAAGGAGCAAGAACACTTAGTGTGTAAGTTAAAGAAAGAACTGTATGGACTAAAATAGACACCTAGGTCATGGTATGAGAAGATAGACTCTTTCTTTATTCAACATGGTTTTATGAAGAGTAAAAGTGATCCAAATCTAGATTCCAAATTTGATGAGAAGGGGTATATAGTATTGATTTCCTTATATTTTGATGATCTAATAATTACAGGAAATGCAGAGAAATTAATCGATGAAATCAAGGAGCAGTTGTCACAGGTATTTGAAATGAAAGATCTTGGTGAGTTACATTACTGCCTAGGTCTTGAAGTTTGGAGAAATGTAGGCCAAACTTTTGTTTGTCAGAGTAAGTACATCAGAGAAGTACTTAAGAGATTTAAAATTGATCAGTGTAAGTCTTCTACTGTTCCCATGTAGCAGAACGTGAAACTGTCTTATGAAGATGGTTTGAATGAGGTGAATGGCACTATGTATAAATAGATGGTGGGCAGTCTGAATTATCTCGCCACAACTAGACCCTCACCAAATTATCCTTCACCTCTATCCCTTAGGGCTTACCATGATCCCCTCATCAAGAATCATGCCATCCCCAGGTGACAGGTGCGACAATAACCCTCACACGACCTAACCTATCTGGACCGAGGACTCAAGATAAATCCAATGCGTTAGGAGTCAAATACTGACAAACAGACTACACCCACACCCCAAGCAACAGGTCAACAAGACACAAAAGCACTATAATCAAAAGGAAAAGTGCAAGCTATTACCCGACTCCGCCAACAACCCAACCATTAACTAGAAAGCAAGATGCCTAAGTGCGAAGGTTGAACTGTTACCAAGATACTAAGGTCATAAGTGTTATCATAATGTGAACTAAGATAGGCACTTAACTAAATCAAAATATGCTTATCAACAATTATAAATTGTCCATTTAAAATAAGTGAACTACTTACATTTTAAAAGTGCTCCACGCTGCTATAAAATAATTGACATGGTTGTCTAAATAGTGCTAATCCTTAAAGAGATTGATGTCTAATTAATGTTACTTCAATGCTATTTTCGTCTATTCAATGTTATTTTGTTGTCTATATATACGTGCCATTTCAATGCTACTTTAATGTTGTTTTGTGGTTTATAAATAAATTTCATTAGGACGTTATTCAATGGAATTTAATGCTATCTTGTTGTTTATAATTAAATGTTAGGTCAAGCTATTCAATGCAAATTGATGATATTTTCTAATTATAATTAATTGCCACCTTGATGCTATTCAATGAAATTTAATGCTACCTTGTTGTTCAGAACTAAATGTCATTTCAGAGTCATTCCATGTAGTTTGATGCTAATTGGTTGTTTATAAACAATTGTCATTTCAATGTTAATCAAAATCATTTTGTGGTATATCCATTAATTATTAGTTGAGTCAAATTATTATTGTGGTCTATTTAAAGGAAATTTCGCAGAGTAAAAAGGGTAACTACACATTCGTTGAAAAATTCATGGTCCTATCATTAATGAATGAAAGCCTGTCATAAACCAACGCATGCATACCATGCCTTGTTATCCATCGTTGTCTTTAATATGATAATTCGTTTTAATTAACCGAAACAATTCGTTTCGTTGTAATATGATAATTTGTTGTAATTAAACTGGAGCGACCACCATTAATTTGTTGTCTTTGCCAATAAATTGCTGAGTTCTAATGCTGACAATCGTTTAGTCTTAACCTCAAAATCATTGGTTTTAATCCGTGAAAGATGGCTGAGTTTTATTATAAAAAGGGCACTAAGTTTGTTAATGAAAAATCGCATTCTGTAAAGGTAAAAAAAAAGGTAATTTCGTAGGTAAAGGATCACGGATTGGTAGTGTGAAATAAATAGATGAATTTGTTGTTCAATCCATTCAATTCACAGTCACCCCAAGCATAAAAATAGTGTGAAGTAAAGAGACAAATTTGTTGTGAAAACCATTCAATTCGCAGTCACCCCAAGCATAAAAATCGTGTGAAGTAAAGAGACGAATTTGTTGTCCAAGCGAATCAATTCACAGTCAAAAATATTAAACCTCTACCATTACCCACGAGAGAAAAATGCTACCATACACAGTGAAAAATCCAAGTAAAGTTACAGGGTAAATTTCCATTGAGAAGTGAGAAAAACACAAAGTATAACCGCCAGGGATTGCATTAAACACAAAGCTAAACTATCCAGGAAAATATTAAAAACACAGAGTCAAAATTTCATGGATGAGTGTGTTGAAGAGCAGATAATAAACGCATGCAAGATGTATGAAAATGCAGGGAAAAAAACACCCTTAAAAAAGATTAAAATGCATAGGAAGATCTTTGGCTAGATGGGTCAGAACGCAATGTAAATTTGCCTTAAAACACAATGCAATTGCAGAGGAAAAATTACAGCCAAGGTATTAAATTAAAGAGAGAAAATTCGTTAGTTTGTAAGGAATAAAATTTTAAAGTAAAAAGATAAGAAATTTGTCCATCAAGATGTAGGTAAAATGTAGACTTAGACGACTGGTGCAATGACCATCAATCAACCAAGAACAATGAACAGGGGTAGACAAATGGCAACACATCCTTCACTCATGATCCACACATAGAAAATAAGGGAATTAGAATCTATAGACCACTATGCATCAAAGTGACAACCGTCGATTCGGCTCCTGGCCGATTTCTCAGGCGTGGACTGATGAACTAGGGATGAGGACGAAGTAAAAAGAACAACTCTTCACACAAATCAACAAAACCAAAAGGATCGTCACAACATTCAGGGATTGAATGTTAAGGGAATCAAGTGAAGAAACGAGCTTAAGGATATGGGGAATTTAAGTTCTCAATTAAAATGATAAATCAAACACCTTTTTTACACAGTTAAAAGCATAGAAATAAAAGCGCAAGGTCCTAATAATCTACCATGCAAAATAAAATAAAGTGTACAGTAGCCTAAGGTGACAGCTCTAAGTTTTTGTCCCACACGCTCCATGCAGCTCCCACTTGTCGACCGATGAGACTTCACCGGTACCTCCCAGCCAATACTAGGGGTACTTTTCTTCCCCCTTAGCCCCCAAGACACAAAGAGGCCATGCACACTAAACCAGAGAAACACTAGCTCCCATCTAACCTCACAAGGCCGAGCTACCACTCCTCACAAAAGGGAAACGTAAGGAAAATGAAGAATGACTAACTTAGCAAGGAATCTTTCCTTTAAGAACATTCTAAATTGAACTCAACTAGTAAATTAGTAAGGGGGTAAGTCATTAATATGTGTGAGGGAATATGGGGACATCTAGGAGAGATTCTAGGAATTCTTTTATGTGGGTGAGGGAAATAGGAGTGATTAAATAATTGATGAAATTAATTTCTGGTGCAAAGAAGGGGATGGGTGACACATGTACGGGGAGGATTTTTCTGAATTGAATTATTGAACAATAAATTAAATGGGAATTTGGGAAAGAATTGACTTACAAACTCTATATAAAGGAGGGATAAGGAGGATGATGGATCCCCTCAATTATGCATAATGTGACGCTGCAGAATTTTAGACTTGACTGACTTATCTTGTGGGAGTTGGGATACCCAGCTCGATGAGAAGTGGTAGCTCGGCTTTGCGAGGTGAGATGGGAGCTAGTTGTTCTCTGGTTTAATGTACATGGCCCCTTTGCAGCTTGGGGGGATAAGGGGGAAGAAAAGTACCCCTAGCGTTGGCTAGGAGGTACCGATGAAGTCTCATTGACCAACAAGCAGAAGCTACACAGAGCACGCGGGACAACGACTCGAAGCTATCAGTTTGGGCTAGGGTATGCTTTCTTTTATTCTGCATGGTAGATTATTAGGACCTTACACTTTCATTTCTGTACTTTTAACTATGTAAAGAAGGTGTTTGATTTAGAATTTTAATTGAGAACTTAAATTACCCATAGCCTTAAGCTCACTGCTGGACTTGATTCCCTTGGCATTCGATCCCTGAATGTTGTGATTGTCCTTTTTTTTTGTTGATTTGTGTGAAGAGTTGAGATTTTTACTTTGTCCTCATCCCTAGCTCGTCAGTCCACTCCTGAGAAGTCGGCCACAAGTCGAATCGATGGTCGTCTCTTTGGTGCATAGCGACCTATAGATTCTAATGCCCTACTTTTCTGTGTGTGGATGATGAGCGAAGGATGTGTTGCCAGTCGTCTACCCCTGTTGATTGTTCTTGGCTGATTGAATGCCTTCTTGTGTTGAGTAATTTTGTCATTGTTATCATTCCTATCCCCTGATTTTTAACTCTACGTTTTACCTACATCTTGATGGACGCGTTTCTTATATTTTTACACTAAAATTTTATTCCTTACAAACTGGTGAATTTTCGCTCTACAATTTAATACCTTGAATGTAACTTTTCCTCTGCAATTTCATTGTGTTTTAAGGTGAATTTACCTTGTGTTATGACCCATATGGCCAATGATTTTCCTATGCATTTTAATATGTTTTAAGGGAAATTTTTTCCCTACATTTTCATACATCTAGCATGTGTTTATTCTCTGCACTTCAACATACTCATCCACTAAATTTTGACTCTGTGTTTTTAATATTTTCCTGGATAGTTTAGCTCTGCGTTTAATGCACTCCCTGGCGATTATACTTTGCGTTTTTCTCATTACTCAATGGAAATTTACCCTGCAACTTTACTTGGTGTTTTCACTATATATGGTAGCATTTTTCTCTCCTGGGTAATGGTAGAGGTTTAATATTTTTTACTGTGAATTGATTCGCTTGCACAACAAATTCATCTCTTTACTTCACACGATTTTTACGCTTGGGGTGATTGGGAATCGAATGGCTTGCACATCAAATTCGTCTCTTTACTTCACATGATTTTTACGCTTGGGGTGATTGCGAATCGAATGGCTTGCACAACAAATCCATCTCTTTCTTTCACACTACCAATCTATGATCCTTTACTTGCGAAATTTCCTTTGTTTTTACCTTTACAAAATTCGATTTTTCATTAACAAAATCAACGCCAATTTTATGATAAAACTCAGTCATCATTCACAGATTAAAACCAACGATTTTGAGGTTAATACTAGGTGATTTTCAACATTAGAACTCAACAATTGATTGGCAAAGACAATGAATTAATGGTGGTTGCTCCAGTTTAATTACAACGAATTATCATATTACAATGAATCTAATTGTTCTAGTTAATTACAATGAATTATCATATTAAAGACAATGACGGATAGCAAGGCATGGTATGTCTGCATTGGTTTATGACAGGTCTGCATTCATTAATGATAGGACTGTGAATTTTCAGCAAATGTGTAGTTACCCTTTTTACTCTGCGAAATTTCCTTTAAATAGACCAAAATAATAATTCGAATGAACTAATAATTAATGGATAGTTCGCAAAATGATTTTGATTAACATTGAAATGATAATTGTTTATAAACAACCAATTAGCACCAAACTGCATGGAATGACTCTGAAATGACATTTAGTTATGAACAACAAAGTAACATTAAATTTCATTGAATAGCATCAAAGTGGAAATTAATTATAATTAGCAAATATCATCAATTTCCATTGAATAGCTTGACCTAACATTTAATTATAAACAACAAGATAGCATTAAATTCCATTGAATAACATCTTAATGACATTTATTTATAAACCACGAAACATCATTAAAATAGCATTGAAATGACACTTATATATAGACAACGAAATAACATCGAATAACATCAAATAACATTGAAGTAACATTAATTAGACATCAATCTCTTTAAGTATTAGCCCTATTTAGACAACCATGTCAATTATTTTATAGTAGCGTGGAGCACTTTTAAAATGTAAGTAGTTCACTTATTTTAAATGGACAATTTATAATTGTTGATAAGCGTATTTTGATTTTGTTAAGTGCATATCTTAGTTTGCATTATGATAACACTTATGACTTTAGTATCTTGGTAACTGTTCAACCTTCGCACTTAGGTATCTTGCTTTCCATTTAATGGTTGGGTTGTTGGCAAAGTCGGGTGAGAGCTTGCACATTTCCTTTTGAGTGTAGTGCTTTTGTGTATTGTCGACATGTTGCTTGGGGTGTGGGTGTAGTTTGCTTGTCAATATTTGGCTCCTAACGCGTTGGATTTATATAGAGTCCTTGGTCTAGATAGGTTAGGTCGTGTGAGGTTTATTACCACACCTGTCACCTAGGGACAACATGATTCCTGATGAAGGGATCATGGTATGCCATAAGGGATAGAGGCGAAGGATAACTTGGTTGGGGTTTATGCCTTCTGTGTGGGTGCTTTTGATCATTGTGCATTTGATATTGACGCTTGGGATGAACTCTTTCGTGCCTTTGGTTGCATGCCATCGAGGTTCTAGTTAACTGACCGTCAAGGACGTTGTTTCGGAATGGATATGTTTTCCCTTAGCTTGTAGGCGTTGTCATGTTTGGGTCGGGTGGGTAGTCGTTCCTTCCTTGATTTAAGCATGTTTAGCCTAGTTTCTCGATGTGCCATCATGTAGATTCATTGTTGTCTATTGCTTGATCTGCAAGCATTGTGTTTTTCATCTGGGTGTGGTTATATGTGTCGGCGTTTCCTTCCTACCTAGAAAACAAGAAAAATTTTGCACTTTGCTTCGTTTGTTGTCGTAACGATTTGGGTCGTTACACTATACATATTTACATCATTGATAGTTAAACTTGCACTCATTGGATGAAAACTCATCATTGGTAACTGACTAAGTGGTTTCCCTTTTGTTCTACATCGACAACCATTCTATAGGGATTCATGCGGTGCCTTCATTTCCATTTGACTCCATTGGTGGATTCCTCATCTTTGTCAATAGTTTCCATCATTGTCTATTATTTATAGAGTCCTTGTCATGTGTTATTCCATTTGGTACATGCTAGAGTCATACCTCAGTTTGTTCTTTCCGATATTTTCATCCGAGTCCTTCCAAATATTTGTCCTTCTGCTACTCCTCGTGTTGGATGATAAACAATGCCTTAATTCTTTTCTTCTAGTGGATCTCTTCTTATTGTCTTCAACACATATTGCTCTGGGACATTGATCTAGAGTATTTTTTAGTACCTTATGGATTACAATCATCAGTGGTAGGTTCCTTCACTATTGACACTAGGAATACATTAATGTCCCCTAATCAATAGATTCTATCAGGTGTTTGACATCAGATCCTTTATTCACACTTGTTAGATTGTACTAGGTACCTTGATGCCCATTATCATTATCAATGGGTTGTCTCACGTTGTTTAATGGTATACATCAATGACCGGTAATAAAATGATGTCTCACTGTGTTCAACTTCAGCACATCTATTCACATGGTGTAGACTCATACAATGACATATTGTTTTGGAGATTTCGGGTGGAGTATGAGCATCACATCTTTTGTGCTCCTGCTTGACTTGTATTGAGTGTACCATCCTATTCGACATTGACACTTGTAGATGGTCAATTGTTTCACTCCATTAGTTCCATATATCATTTATTTGATTATGAGACATAGCTCCACTGTGTATCCATTCATGTCTATGATCTACACCTTCGCATGGATCCCCTATGTATTTTCTTGTGGACATGATTGTTACTTTTATATATCACATGGATGCGCTATGTATAGTTTTCATGGCCATGGACCTCAGTCATTCTTTCATTACTCATGGATATGAAGTGTACTTTATTTGGTGGCCATACTTACATCACACTCAAGCATGGGAATGCCCAACTTGAGAAGACAATATCTTACTTGTTTCCGTTGTAGGTATTATTCCTGGATTGGTCTTCAACTACTCCTCCCAATGGCCCCTCCATAATCTCATGAATACTTTGTATCGTATTTCTTCCATCGATTTCTCTTCTGACCTCACACATTAAGGGGAATCTTTTATAGAATCATTTAACACCACATATGATCACGATGACTCATTTTCCTCAGTTACATCCCTTTCCCTACTTGTAGGACCAAAACCCCCCATTTTCTCCCAAAAAATATCTTAAAAGTCCCCTTTACTTGATGTAAATGACTCTTAAAGAAATTTGAGTGCATACATGACTTGCTAGTTAGAAACCCATGTACATGTTTAATTGGCTCAAACAAATATTAAATATTGATATGACCAAAGTTGACATGTTCTCTAGGTTCTCCACCTCTTGTAGCTCGTTCATAACTACTCCAACATCAAAAGGGAGTATAAAAGAGAGTGTTCGGATTGAGGAAAACTATATTAAATAAATGCATCCTTAGCTTTGGAGGTTGTGCTTGTCATATCTGGCCTTGGGTGGAGGAACTTGGAGGCCAATTTTCGTGATTTTAATGAGATTATTTGTATCTTGTTTTGAATCTATTATGCAAATTGAAATGATCATGTCTAGTTAGTTAGCAGAAAAATACCCATTTTTCAGAGGATCATGGTGTAAGAGTTCTGGAGCGGAAGTTCTTGAGTGGGATTGACTTCAAACATTGGATTCCAGGTATGTTCTCTTTCATATCCTTTGAAAGTTAGTTACTATGAAGTAGATACTTTTTAATTAACTACTTATTTACAGTCTGAGAGTGGTATTTTAGGGCACTACTCTATTGTGGCCCTGACCCATAGCCATAAGACTTAGTTTTCCACAACAATGTCTAGATACACATATTTTCACATGGTGTTAGGGAGGAGCACCAAAAACACTTACTAGAGATTTCACAAACATAGTTATTCCATAGGCTCCAATATGTGCATCATGATATTATCATCAGGTAACAAAATTTCGAGGCAATGAAGACTTGGTATATACGGCCCAACAAAGTTTGTGACATATGTTGTTTTAGGTACCTTGTGGAATTCAATTATTATTATGAACTATTTCATAATTATAGGTTACAATTCCAACCTACAAATGAATCCCCTCAATTGCATGTCATAGAATTCATCAATACTTTACTTTGTGAAAGGGGATAAAGAGAGGATTTTTGTAATATGAAGTGTGTTAAAAATAAATGTGAGAACTTCCTTAATTTAAGGAAGTGGAAGGATTATGCACATTATTATTCAAATGATATGATTAAAAGGAATATGTTCAAGTGTGTTACATTTTATTTATCTCGTTAAGGTGAATCAAGAAGGATTGACTTGGTTGAATATGAAGTTCCCATTAGAGAATTCATCAATAAATTTCAGACTAGTCAAATTTATCCCTATGTCCAACATAGCCATGCAACAAGATGTCAAGACTTGCAATTTCAAACTAGTCAAGACACATTTCCATTTGGTGTTGTATTATCTATTTTTGAATTTGCAAATAATTATGCCTGATGTCAAGACTTGCAATTTCAAACTAGTCAAGACACATTTCCATTTGGTGTTGTATTATCTATTTTTGACTTTGCAAATAATTATGCCTTTTCTCCACAAAAGGAAATAAAAAGCCAATATTACCATTTAGAACAAGTTTTAATTTTGATCCATGTATCTTATAGGAATGTAGAGGAACATATAGATGGAAGACAAAGCACACTAGAATAGTGATCAAAGAGTTTCATTTTTATGTTAGTGATTATTAAGAGCATGATACACTTTTTGTGCAACATTATTTCAACATATTTTTTGATACTGTTAAAAAAAAAAGAGGTATCACATTCAAATAACATTGGGTTTGGTTAGATGGTTGTGCAAGGCAATTCAAGTCAGGAAGATCATTTTATTGGTCATGTCAACTTCATCATAACATAAAAAATAATAGACATACATGGATCTTTTTGCAAGTGGTCATGGAAAAAGAGAACATAATGGAGCTGGAGCTTGTATTAAACGAGACCTTGGGAGATACCAAATGAAATTTGATGCTAATATGATGCAAGATGCCGAAATTGTTTTTTATTTGTGTACACACGATTTGTGTCATGGGCCTGATGACAAGAGTGAAAGTTTTTTTTAGGTCATTTTGACATATAACTGATGTTGATCGTGAGTATGCTTATTCATGTAAAATTGTACTAGGTACATGGTATTCTAATTTTATTATAAGAACCGATCACACTAATTGGGTTTTACATGCTAAGGAGCATGCTTGTTATTGTGCATATTGCATAAGGATTGAATGCCAAGAGACATGTATAAATGTAGAACACCGATTTGTTGAAAAATGGAGACAAATTATCTTATAACCTTTAGATAATGTTCGTCCTGCTCAAATACTCATTTCAAATGAAGATAAAGTCGAGGGGCCCCGATTCTTTTCCAAGTATGATAATTATTTTGGATTAGTAGAAGAAGGTACACATGCATGTATCTATATTTTTAAATAGTAAATTATGAAATAGATGGGTATAAATCTAACATGTTTTTTTTAAGTTTCAAATATGTATAAAATATCATACAGGTGATGTCTTTGTTGTTATATCACCATCTAGAAATTTTGAAGTGTTGAGTATTATATGTTGTGATGTATTTCCATTAAATGCAAATTGTTGGATAACCAAATTGATAGGGACTATTAAGACTTTGAGAGAGACTTTGTTATTCTTAAGGGAAAGTAATTTAAAAGAGCGAAGAAGAATATGATTGGATATATATTTGAATAGTATGAACTATATAATGAAATTATGCAATATATTCATCATGTAATTTCTTCTCATTTTTCAATATCATTAATGAAACAATGTGAAAGTTGATGTCAAAGATGGAAACTTGGACTAAATGATCATGAAAGGTTGTTGGAGTTATTTTCGTTAAGAGATGATCCTAGTATATAGAAATTCACATGTACATGATCAAACATATGAACCTTCTATGTCAAGTTGATCATCCCTTTTCAATTCAAGTTGACATACAATGCTTATCATTTTTCAATTTAAGTTGACATATAATATTTAATATGCTAACTTAAATTGAAAAGAAATGAATTAACTTGACATAGAAGATTAATATACTTGATCATACATGTGAATTTCTATATAATAGGATTAAATCTTAATGAAAGGACCTCCAACAACTTTTCATGATCATTTAGTCCAAGCTTTCATCATTTTCGTTGAATTCCACATGATTTCATTAATGATAATGGAAAATGAATAGCAATGACATGATCATTGTATTACACAATTATATTATGTGTATCATACTCTTAAAATAAATATCCACTCTTATTCTTCTCCACTTGTTTAATGTACTTTCCCTTAAGAATAATAGATCCTCTCTCAAAGTCTTGGTTATCACTATCAATTTGGCCCTCAAGCAATTTGCATTTAATGGCAATACATCACAATAGATAAAAATCAACACTTTCAACATTGTTAGAAGGTTTTATAACAACAAAGACATCATCTATATAAGATTTTATGCATATTTTAAACTTAAAAAACTTGTTAAATTCAATTACTATTTACTAAAATTTTAAAATTTAAATATATCTGTCAATTTCATAATTTAGTATTTAAAAATATAGATACATGCATACCTTCTTGTACTAATCCAAAAATAATATCGTACTCTAAAAAGAATTGGGACCCTAATCTTTATCTTCATTTGGAATAAGCACCCGAGTAGAACCAACACAATTTAAAGGTTCTAAGATAGTTTGTCTCCATTCTTCAACAAATCCTTGTTTTACATTTATGCATATCTTTTGGAATTAATGCCCATGCAATATGGGCAATAAAAAGCATGCTCCATGACATGTAAAACCCAATCAATGTGATCTATGCTTCTTTCTTAGATTTTATGTGATGATTATATTCAAATTCATTTTTTAGAATATTCTAATTGTGTTAAAATGTAATTAATATCTTTTAAAATATCATTACAAATTTCTTAATAAAATTGTATATTTTTATCTTCATTTGGAATGAGCACCCGAGTAGGACCAACACAATTTAAAGGTTCTAAGATAGTTTGTCTCCATTTTTTAACAAATCCTTGTTTTACATTTATACATATCTTTTCGAATTAATGCCCATGCAATATGCACAATAAAAAGCATGCTCCATGACATGTAAAACCCAATCAATGTGATCTATGCTTCTTTCTTAGATTTTATGTGATGCTTATATTCAAATTCATTTTTTAGAATATTCTAATTGTGTTAGAATATCTTTTAATAATTACAAATTTCTTAATAAGATTATATATATATATATATATATATATATATATATATAAAAGCTAAGAAGAATTGAATGTGAATATAACGTTATATGGGACAAAACTCTAGGTGGCTTGACTCTTTTATCCAGATGGAGATGGAAGCATGTGTAAGCTTCTACCAAATAGTCATGGATTTTTTGTCAATTTTGTAAGCCACTTTGGCTAAAACAAGTCTCAACTTGATGGAAGCTTTGATTCATGTGTTTCTGAGCTTGCTCATGGATAAAGGACTTAGTTATTAGATGATGACATCATACCAATCCATCCCTATGGGATTCCTACTCAAGGTTATACGTAAAAAACGAATCTCATGGTTAGATGATGTTGGAGATCTCAAATCGAACGATTTCCTTGAAATAAGCAGAGTTATTATGTACTCACGAAGGATGAAGCATTGGATTTCAATTCTAATGTTGTGGGATTAGAGGATATATTTTTTACGAATGCAAAGTTTTCATGCATGCAGTGATTAAAGAAGGCAACCAACTTTGCAAGCCTTGGATCCTTAAATTCTCCTATGGATTTTAATCTCGAAGCCTCCCTAATTTCTCGAGGACTCTCATTCAATGTAAAAGGAGATTTTTCTCTCTCCATTTCCAAGAATACTCAGTCGAATGGTTTTGYTCYAAAGGAAAAGGTGGTGGGTCTCAAAGGTTCTACTCTAGTTCCAAATCTAGATCTGCGTGCAACGTTTGTGGAGAAGAAGGTACCCAAAGATAATAGAGATCACGATAATCCCTCTCCCTCGTCTAGTGGTCCAAAATCCAGGGGCGACATGAAACCAAGGTGTTGGAAAGCTCAAAGAGAATGAAGGAGAATGGTGGTAAGGGATGAAGTTGAAGTAGGAAATATTTCCAGGATGCTCAACAAGACTAGTATAGGTCAATTTTGTGGGAAAATTGTTTCCCACTCGACGATCAAAGGTTTGTTGGAAACCAATGCTTGGATACTTTCCAATTTTTCACACCCTTGCCAGAGGTCGGCTTTGCTTTAAATTCCTCTCACATGAGGATATGATGGGAATTTTTAGTCACTCATGGGGTTGGGGACTTTCGTTTCTTGTGTTGAAAGAGTGGTCAATATATTTCTATCCAGCACAAGATGTGCTCTCCCCTGCTAAAATCCGGGCCATTTTGCCAAACCTTCCGTTGATTTTCTGGAGGAAGGATATTGTACAAGATATTAAGAACAATATTGGCATTTTCGTGGGTCGCGAACCAGGCTGAGACACCAAGGTTGACTGTTTTTAGGCCTGACTTCAAATCGAAGTCGATCTTCGTGAGGGGCTTCAAGACGATATTGACCTAGTATGGGGGAATTTCTTTGTTTTTCATATGATAGATTACTGGTGCATTCCTTTATGGTATTTCGGGTGCTATGTTGTTGGTCATTTGTAGGCCTAGTGCAACAGGTCTCTAGATCATTTTCCTCCCTTTATGAAAGTATGGAAAAGAAAATACGACATGTCAAATTTGATTTCAGGCTCGGCGGCGACTGGAGAATTCGTTGAATCTAAGATTCAAAAAATTCCACGTCTCACTCCCTCAAGAGGTGGCACAGAAAATTCGCTTCACTTCATTTAGGTAAGCTTCATTATTTTGACTCTCCTCGTTTATCTAATAATGAGGTTTCTCTATTAAAAATATCTCCATTTTTGTCAGAATAGGATCTCGCCCCTTCTTCCTACGCTTTCAAGAATCTTGTTTCTTGTCACGTCGATTCCCCTCCCATGCAAGTCCTCAAAAGGGTCTTCGAAATAGATGAGGATATATTTGTCCCTGATCTTCCCACTCATAGTCATCCTTCTGACCGTTCTCCATGCGCTTCCCATCGTCCCACCATTCAAATAATAATGTTGTCAAGTCATACTAGTTGTTACGTCCTAAAGTCAATATTGGTTTGTTGCGTGAAGAGGTGGGAGGCCTTGGCCAGTACCCAACTACGAGGGGTCATGCTAGGAGAAAGTCAAGAAGCTCCTTATCACGTTCATAGGAAGCCAAAGAGATACAAAGCGACAAACAATCAACTATTATTGGGGCCCTTAGAGTAGGTAAATCTCTCCCCAAGGTTCCCAAATGAAAGGTCTTTTCCTTAATTCATGTGGAGTAGGGGGTGCTCCCAAGTTATTATCCCTCAAGCGACTATGTGTGGTGGTAAGTCTTGACATTTTATTGATCCAAGAGACTATGTGTAGTGGTTTAAAGGCAGATGAGAGTTTTAGGTATTGGCTTAGAGGATGGGTATTTTTCTCTTATGATGTTGATGGTTTATCAGGTGGTCTCTTAATAGGTGTTAAAAGTGGACTCCCTCCCTTATTGTATCCTAGTACAAGATTTTGATAGTTGGCTCTATTTCTCCTTCAAAATTTGCAATGTCTACGATCCATATGCCAATATGTGTCTTTTTTGGGATAGTCTAAGTGGATCGAATGAATTTTCTTCCGGAACATAATTCTAGGAGGGGATTTAAATTTAAGGTTATCGGTTGTTGAAGTTTGGGGTCAAAAACCATGATAAGATCTTCTAGAATGTTACTTCTGCAACTAGATGGAGAAGTAAAACTAAATAGATTTGGCTTTGAAGAAGATTTCCCATACTTAAAGTAATGGGAGAAAATGATCAGGCATGATAGAAAAAAGGCTTTATAGGTTTTTGATTTATGATAATTTGATTGAGAATTGGTGGACAATTTCTTCAAGAGTGGAAATTAGGGGTCTCTCGTACCACTTGCCAATTGTTATTGACATTTCCAAAACTGATTTGCAGAAAGCAAGCTCAATGAAATTCAATCAAGATTGGTTAAAATAAGATTCCTATAGTAATTTGGTAAAATACATCCAAGTTCCACTAGTTGAGGGGGAAGGATAGATCTACATGTTGCAATTTGCAATTGATTTAGGCAACATAAAAAAAGAAACATTTTTTTGTCTAAAGAGTTTAGAAAAAAGAAATCAGTAGAAATATTGGAGTTTGAAGCTAAGTTGAGGAGTCTTCTCATAGAAAGGGAATCTGACTCCTTATTGGAGGAGGAAGAAGCTTTGATGAAGGAGTTAATGGTAAAAAACCAATATTTCCTAAGGAAGGAGGAGTCCATTTGGAGACAAGAGAGTAAGGAAATGTAGATTTAGGAAGGTGACAATAACACTAAAATCTTCCATAAATTCGCTAGTAATCACCAATTGATAAATGCCATTATGGAAGTTATAGACTCTAATGGGGCATTTGTCTTAGGCCATGAAAAGGTCACAGAAGTAGGAAAACAAATTTTCTCCAATCTGTTCAAGGAGCCTCCGATGAGTTGTCCTATTGTAGAGATATTGAAGGTTACTTCTCTTTCCCTATGCAAATCACTCTATAAATGAACCTTGCTCTTCAGGAAGAGATTTATGAAAATGAAGTTTTTCAAACTTTATCGTTGTTCCAAAAATGCAAAATCTCAAGTTCGGATGGCCTAACAGTTGAATTTTACTTAAGTATCTACGATATTTTAAAGAAGGACCTCCACAAGGTGGTCAATGAGTCCAAAAGGATAGGAAGAATGGGGAGTCCATTGAATTCCACCCATATTGATCTCATTCCAAAGTCCTATACTCCTTCTACATTTGAATATTTTTGGCCCATATCTTGATGCAACCTTATTTATAAACTTATAGCCAATATTTTAGCTAATAGATTGAAACCGATTTTCAACAGTTTTATTTATGAAGAACAATTTGGATTTTTGTTCAAATGACAAATCCACGACGTTGTGTCCATAAAACAAGAGGCCCTTCACTCCATTAAGAATAAAAATATCCCCTCCTTCATTTTGATGCTTGATCTCTCCAAAGCTTTCGATAGGGATAATTGGACGTTCATAAGATTGGTCTTGATCCAATTTGGAATGAATGTTGAATCAGTCAACTAGATTATGGGTTGTTTAGAATTCTCATCCTTTGTTGTATTAATCAACGGAGTTCCCTACGCTTTTTTTATATCCTCAAGAGGCCTTAGGAAAGGGTTCCCTCTCTCCCCCTTGTTGTTCTTTCTTGTGGCTAAAGGTTTAAGTCTGTTGATTAAAAATGCAAGGGAAGGTCTTCTCAAAGGACTAAGGATCTAAAACTTGAAAATTATTTCCCACCTTTTATTGATGATGTAATTTTGTTTGGTGCAGGAACCTACTTGGAGATTCAATCTATAATAATTATCCTATATATTTTGTACTATGCCACATGTATGCAAGTGAACACTTGGAAAATCCTCATCTCTTATCAATATTCTTTAGGAGCAGAGTGTTATCGAGTTACAAGAAGGCCTACCGTTTAATCAAAATGGTCTCAGGGAAGGGATCAAGTACTTGGGTTTTATGTTGAAGTCAAACAAATATGCATTTAGTGGTTAGTTGTGGATTTATGCCAAAATTCAAAAAAGAATTGTGTTCTGGGTGCATCATTGGCTTTCAAGAGGAGGAAGATTGGTATTCCTAAACTTGGTGATTAGCAGCATTCAGGTATATTGGGAAGCTTTGTGAAAATCCAAAAAAGAATTCTCTACAAAAACAACAAATTTTGCTTCCATTTCTTATGGACGGGTAATTCAGAGAAGTGACAAATTCCACTGGTCAAATGGTCATGCTTGGTCATGCCAAAAGATATGGGTAGTTGGGGGATCAAGAACCTAGTTTGGTTTTGTAGAGAAGTGGTGGCCAAAATATTATAGAGGATGCTACATAAAGAGATGCTCTGGGGAAGAGTAATGTATTCCAAGTATTTCTCAGAATTTTCTAGTATTGAATGGATAATATCTCTTGTAAAGAATTCTCAAAATGTGTCGATTTGTTGGAAGGCCTTTGTTGAGGAATTTTTGTTAATTAGAAATCGCCTTGCTTGGGAAGTGGGAAATGGACCACAATTCAAAATTGGGGAGG
>JZKD02S1706565.1:0-13078 GCA_000966675.3 Picea glauca
GGAAACCAGGAGCACACCTAATCGGAAACCTGCGAACAACCAAGCATCTGCAGAATATCATATATACCAATTCTGAGGTAGGAATTCCCATACTCAAGTCATATATGGATGACATTGTAGACATAGGTCATGGCCACCAATCATACACTATGGATCCATGCCGTCAAAATTTAGCATAGCCACCAGGAATACATTGTGGATCTATGAGAGAAATTTCAAATTAAGACGTCATAGCCACGAGACATAAACAGTGGATCTATGTGTCGCAAATTATACACACTCCATTGCAACCTGGAAAAAATGATGATATCCAGGGTCTTCAAACTCGTCGCCCAAAAGTACGAATCTAACCATGTGATTACAGGTGTTGAAGTCGAACATGGCAGAAACCACTTGATTACCGGTCATTGAGGAAACCGTTAACAAGTGCGAGGGAAATCACCATTGATGTCAATGACTCCCAAGGTACTCTAGTACAATCCATCGAGTGTGGATAAATGAGTTGAAGTCGAACATCCGATGGAATCTTTCGATCAGGGGTCAATGATGTAAACCTACTGTCGAAAGCGAGGAAACCTGCCATTGAGGCATGCAAGCTCCAAGGTACCAAATAATTTCTAAGTCTTGATTTTGGATAATGAGTTGAAGTCGACAGAACAAAACTTGTCACAGGAGGGCCTTGATGTATCCCCCATCAATGACACGAAATGAGTAACATATTTTGAAGGTGAAACAGAGTATTATGCAAATTGAACTGGACACAGGGAAGGCCGACACAAAGAGAACGAACAACTGCAGATGGCCGACTCAATAGGGGTTTCAGATGGACTTCTCTTGAACATATGAACGACATGACAAATGATTTGGCAGCATTGACTCAAAGACGACACAGAGAATGACCTTGTAGCAAATTGAATGAGAGGCAAATGGATTTCCCAAACCGGCTTCAAATGATGAATAGGGGGTGTCATGTTCAAGAGAAACATTTACTGCCAATCAATACAAAGATGATAACATATCCCTTTTCCAAATCCCCCCCCACCATTTTTGGCAAGTACCTCTTTATTTTTACGCAAGCTTGAGGAGGATAACATATGCTTGTTGATATAAGATTATCCTTCAGATAATTCCTTCAGAGTATGTTTAACGAACCCTAAGAAGGAGTAGTTCGGTCCCATTACGGGTCTGTCAATGTTTGTTTAATGAGTCTAGACATATAAAACTCGAAGGTTTTTCATGATTATAGAGTCTGGAAAGACACTTAAAAGAGAACTCTCTCAGTTCCTTTTTCGTAAAATAGTCCGATGAGACCGAAAAAAAGATAAATTATCGCTCACCAAACGCTTTCTTCAAATACTTTATCGAGCGTGAAAATAGCAAGGTCGCTCGGCTATCTTTTCATGTTTAGAGAGTTTGAAAATAGCTTAAAGGGGACTCCAGGGGGGTTCCTTTTTCGATAACCTTGTTGAGCCCGAAAAAGTGATAAAAGTACACTCAATCGCGTTCTCATGTATTTTCGAGCGCGAGAACGGACAAAGACCACGCTCGAGGTTTTATACAAAAACCATAAAAAAAATCAAAACACGCGATGACAAAGAAGAAAAAAAATATGTTTGCATCCCTGTATTGGAGCCTCGAAGTCATTATGCCTGCAAACGTTACACTCAAAAGGACATTAGGGATCAGGGTTTAATAGATAAATAATCATAAAAAACCAAATGACATGGTAAAAGTAAAATAAAAAGGAGTAAAAACGTTTATTACCATATCATTTTCACGTTTCCACTATTTGATCTCAAAAACCCCTCTTTTACCCTCGAAGTTCGGCGTCAGATTGCGGGAGTTACGAGCGTCCATTCAGCGAGTCGTTGGCGACAGTAAGGTAGGCTCTTTGTCCTTTACTCTTTCATGGTTTAAATTTGCATTTTCATTGGTTAAAAAATCATTTTTGAATTGATTTAGTGAGCCCTACTTGCACGCTTCCATTCTCGCAGGTGGGCTACACAGGACCTGCGAGAATGGGGCATTCTCGCAGGTGAGCCCACAGCATCTTGCGAGGTTCTCGCAATGTGCACAAAGGGCACCTGCGAGAACCGAAAAGCTCAATTTTTTTTTTTAAATTTACCTAATGAAAGAGAACCAAATCATGAAAAAGTTGCTAATCTTCTTTTTGTGCTTCTTATGCAGATAATTGGCCATCAAAATGGTTCTTGAATGGCGTGAAAGGGAGCACGAAGAAGACAATGCAATTGTCGGAAATCATCCACCTACTATTGCTTCTTTGAGAAATTGTGGCCTCCTGAAGTACTTTCGTATCCTGGGCATGAGGACCCAAGTTAGGTTATTAGAGTACCTGGTACGTATGTGGGATCTCGATCAGCAGGTATTTCATGTGGGGGTCCACACACTGTCCTTAGATATTGAGGACATTTACTTTTTGAATGGAATCTCATGGCAGGGGTACTATGTGAGCCTGACTGGTAGCAGAGGTGGTGGGCTGGCCATGAGTGAGTACTGCCATTTACACTGTGTTCCTGAGGCTGAGAGAAAGAAATGAAAAGTAGTTATTTGGGGGGTACGATATTTGACCCTCTGTACTATCTTATTCACCATAGCTCGGATGGATAAGAGTTATGTTCCTCACATGGCATTACAGAGTTACTTCCAGTATGCCATCGAGTGTACTGAACCTCGGGTTTTCAACTGGGAAGATGTTGTGTTGCGTAGTATAAAAAAGAAGTTGACCAAATGCAGACGAGGCAACCTGAAGCAATTCGGGTACGGATATTTTCTAGTGTCCTTCTTCCTTGAGAGGGTTCCATTACTGAGGCTGCAGGTTGAGTGGAATTTACTGGCTCCTAGGGATCCAAGGATGCTGAGATGGTGTCAGCTTATGGCCTGGCACGTAGCTGGACCGATCATCAAGTATGATGACACCTTATTTGACTGGCTTCAACCATAGATGTTGATGGTTGAAGACTATGCTTATGCCGGGTTGGATTTCCGAGGAGATCCAGATTTAGTACTGCCAGAGGATGCTTAGTGGGGGGAACTTGGTAAGAAGTACACACATTTTTTCTTTTTAAATTTTTTTTGTGAATTTCTATCATATTCAAATGTTTTTGTTTTATAAGTTCGTCCAAATACTAAATACAAAATTCATTTTTGATGACACAGATGTTGGACCTTATCAACCTCCTAGTACTTCTCCCATTCAGCGACGAGGAGAGGTAGCGGCAGTGCCATAATATGCCGAGGATTATCAAGTGGTGGAACAAAATCTAGAGGGCCTGACCGTAGATATTCCAGACATGCCTCTTGAAGAGGTTCCACGACGCGATCAGCGTCATACTGTAGGAGTATCAGGATCCATGAGTCGACTGCTCCGTAGAGTTTCCCGGGAAGTCATGTGTTACCGTGAACGTCATCCATGACGTTACTTTGTAGAAGCTATGAGCTTCAGATTTTGACATTTTGGTCTTCGGCCAAAACTTTTTTGTAAAAAACTCTTTTGATCGTTATATATACAGAAGGCTTCTACCGGTTTATCATATGTTGTGTGAATATTGATGTGATTGATTTATAAATGATTCAAATGTCTATCTAATACATAGTTAGCCAATGCATCTGTTAATGTATTTAGACATCTAGGAATATGTTGGTATTCAATGTAACCAAAATAACGTTCCAAGAGGCGAATTCGCAAATACACCCGTAACAAAGTAGGACTTCGAATAGTATAAACATTGCTTAACTGTAGTACTACAAGTTGTGAATCGAGTCGCACAACCAAATGATAGATTTCGAGTGAGATAGAATCAACCAATAATTCAATAATGGCGCTATACTCTACAATGTTGTTGGTCGCATGGCTGAGACACACATCTCGTAAGAAGACAAGTTCATTTGTAGGGGCGTAAATTGCCCATGCAGCGGAAGCAAGGTTCTGAGTACTACGGCTAGTGCCATCAGCGAAGCCAATATAGGGTAGTGAAGACTCCGACATCTGGAAATCAAACACAACGTCACATAAGGGCAGAGATCAGATAACAACAAAAGCAAGCTATAGTAACACACAAGAAGTATGATACAATAAAAATACAAGTACTCGTGCACATATGATTTTATGCATAGTACTTATTCAAGTACAACCCATTCCTGGGTTCACTCAAAGGGATACCATCGTAATATACCAACTCATAAGCTCCTTTTTCCAAAACTCGTCGAACGATATAAGGACCTCGCCACATGGCTTCGAATTTCCCAGCTCCTAACATATCTCGATCTTGTTCATAGAGTAGAAAAAGATCACCTTCGGAGAAAATGCGAGGCTTGACATGCTTGTCGTATTGGGCCTTAACACGCTTTTTCTGAGCTTCTATGAATAGGGTGGCATCGCGTCAAGTTTCTTCTAATCGCATAAGATACAATAGACGTTCTTCCTCAACAGAAGTGTTGGGTAGGAGTTCAAAAACTAGCTTTAAAGAGGGTATCTCACATTCAATCGGGAGAATGGCTTCCACACCATAGACTAACCAGAAAGGTGTAAACCCAATAGTGGACTTGACGGATGTCTGGTATGCCCACAATGCCAAAAACAACATTGTGTGCCAACTTGTTTTATGAATTCCTATCATTCGTCGGAGCATAGTTATGAGAACTTTGTTAATCACTTCGACTTGGCCATTGGCTTGTGGGTAATAAGGTGTTGAGTTATCATGACGAAGACCCAACTTTTCAGTAAGTTCGGACATCATAAAATTCCTAAAGTGGCTACCGTGATCGGTGAAGATAGCTTGGGGAACACCAAAACGAGCTATGATGTGACTAAAAAGGAACAATGCTGCAGTCTTTCCAGTGTTGTCAAATGTCGGCATCGCCTCGGCCCATTTCGTAAAGTAATCGTCGGCTACAATAATGTAACCATGCCCCCCGGCTGAGTGAGGGTAACATGTCATGAAATCAAAGCCCCATTTCACAAAGGGACCAACTGAGACCACAGGGTGAAGAGGAGCAGGATGTGACCGTATCTTGTTATTATAGGTCTGGTAGGCATGGCATTTCTGAACGACGATTATGCAGTTGTTAAACAAGGAAGGCCAAAAATACCCTGCTTGTAAGATCTTATGGGCAGTAGCATACCCAGACATATGACCGCCACATGCTCCAGAATGGCAGTCATTCAGAGCTTTCTTGGCTTCATCGAACGTTAGACAACGTCGAAAAACAGAGTCAATCCCCTGACGATAAAGAGTATCCCCAAGGATAATGTATTGATGAGCTTGGTATCGTATTCGATGTCATTCAGTACTAGACAAAGTTGGCTATAAAGTCTGGGTTTGGAGATATATAATGATATCACCATACCAAAGATCATCAGTGCTAATAAGGAAAAGAGATTCATCGGGTAATGAATCAGCTGCTACATTTTCCATTGCAGAATGGGGAAAGTCGCATATCAACTCAGCAAAGACTAAGGACTTCTTAGACTTGGTGCATTCGAATTCCAAGTCAAACTCCTGGAGTATTACAATCCATTTGGAGTATTTTCCCCCTAGCAATTGACGGGTGAGAATGTGTTGCATAGGGTTTCAATGTGAAATCACGGTAGTCTTGCGTGAGAGGATATAGTGCCGGAAGTGCTGGACGGCTTGAACGGTAGCCAAGGCCAGTTTTTCAACATGTGAATACTTGATTTCAGTCGGTGTGAGACTTTGACTCAGGTAGTAAATAACATGTTCGTCGTTAGCATCATCCTCTTGGACGAGAACCATGCCAATGGTGTAATCTGAGGCATCAAGGTAAAGGAAATAATCGTGACTGTAATCGGGGGGAAAGAGAAGAGAAGCTCGGGTTAGGGACAACTTCAAAGCTTCAAAATCATTGTTGGCAATGGTATCCCAGACGAACTCTAAATCCTTTTCTAATAGCTGCGTAAATCCATGAGTTATCTCGACATGATTTGGGATAAAATGATGAAGAAAATTTGCCTTCCCCTGCAAACTTTGCAACTGGCGAAGTGTAGAAGGAGGAGGGAGATTAAAAATCGCCTCAACCTTTAAAGGATCCACCCGGATCCCTTGACGTGAAACGATAAAACTTAGAAGACGACTAGATTCCTCGCAAAAAACACACTTATGAGGATTCAAACGTATACGATAGAACCGACAACGAACGAAAATGGCTCGGAGGTGGGTTGGGTGATCGACTTGGCGCATTGAATAAGCGGGTAAATCGTCCAAATAGGGTTGAAAGATGTGCTTGATATCATGGAAAGAATAAGACATAGCGCGTTCAAAAGTTGTGCCAGCGTTCTTGAGACCGAAAGGAAGTTTCTGATAGGCAAAAGTACCCCAAGGACAAATAAAAGCAGTCTTATGTTGATCCTCGGGAACAATGTTGATTTGATTATACCCGGAGAAACCATCCATGAGAGAGAATATTTCACTTCCGGCACAATCGTCGACAATCTGATCGACAAAGGGGGTAGGAAAGTTATCTTTAGGACAAGCTTTGTTGATATCCCTATAATCAATGCATACACGAATGGTGCCTTGTTTGTTGTCAATCGGGACAAGATTGGAAACCCAGTCTGTGAGAGCCACTGGATAAATAAAGTCAGCTTTAAGAAGTTTCTCGACTTCAAGCTTTATAGCAGCTGCTTTACGTGGGTGAACTGGACGAAGGCATTGCCGGACGAGTTTAGTGTCGGGGTATGTCTTTATCTCATGTATCACAATCTCAGGGTCGATACCCGTCATTTCTTCGTAGCTCCAGGTGAAGATGTCACGAAACTCTTTGAACAAGGATGTGTAGGTGACGATTTCGTCAGAAGAACATGAAGCTCCAATATGGACATTTTCGACAATCCCAGGTTTGATGGATATGTCAATGGGAATAGTGGGTGAAATATTGCTTAAGTTCCCTTCAGAAAACACATCGTGTGCAGACTCGGGAACAATTGAGATGACGACAACGGTCGACGGGGTCGAGATCCATTGATAGTTCTCAAGAGTATGTTGCTCTAGAAAGAGGATGGAACGATGATGCCCATCGTCCCAAGGGGTGTCTTCCATGATGGACATGATCATCTTGTCAATGTTAAAAATAACACGAAAAGGATCGGGAGACAACTCATCAAGAGAGGGGGTAGAAGGCGTTGTCGATTGAATGGCCTGGTAGGTGGATTCGACCGGACTTAACGACATCGTGTCGCTGAAACAAAGATGATCTCCAGGGTCAGGTACTATCCAGGGGTCGTGAGACGCAGGAAGTTCATGAGGCGAAGTGGAGATCATGTTGATAGAAGCAACAGACGAGCATGGAACATCGGGTGGAGGAATGGGGAAAGTACCCATTAACGAAGAGTCCTTGAGAAGGCCTACAACGACATTCTCATAACTCGGTGGGGTTTTAGCGATAAACGGTACGTTGCCAGTACGGGTATCGAAATTAAAGAAGGCTAGTTGGTCGACGGTAACAACCTTTCCTTGATGAGGGAAACGTACTACACGAAAAAGGGTCGACACAACGACACGCATGGAATCAATTCAACTGCGGCCAAGCAAAAGATTATAATCAAGGGGAGCGTCAAAGACTTCCACTTCGAATTGAACCGTTTTACCTTCTAACGTGATGGGCAACGAAGGAAGAACATCGTAGGGCTTAAAACCGGAGCCGTTGAAGGCTTTAAGAGTGTTCTGGGATTCATTCAAAGAAGGAGAGCCAATGGCTTTCCAACAAGCAAGAGACATAACACATGTCGAGGCACCCTCATCAATAACGGTTCGACAAATGTTTTTGTCAGAGACAACCACTTGGATCTAGAACACAAGTTGAGGGGGTAACCTTGGAATGTGATCTTCCAAGTCAAATACTATCAAATTCGTATCTGTCGGATCGATTCCATCGATTTCAATAGTGCCTTTCGTTGTGCAGGACAAGTCTGAAGGACTTCGAGGGTTGACATCGCAGAAGGTGCTTGAGACAGATCTTTAATAATGTTGTAGTTCTGGGCAGCACGAGCGTGGGGATTGAAAGTGGATTTCCGAACGACGCCCTTTGGGGGGGGTCGCAAAACTATGTCGAGGCTCGGTCGTTCGAGATTAAGAGGACCGTTGGTAGGTGGAGTTACAGGAGAGGGTTGTGCAGAGGAAGGCGGTAGATCATCAACCTTCTCTTTAGAGGGAGAATAATCTTTGGCTCGAGTACTGAGTGAACCATTGCTCTGCTTAGAATCGTCAGTACACATCAAAACATATGATGTAGTAGAAGATGAGGGTTGGTCATGGATGACCAATTGAGCTTGTTGTTGAGACGGGAAGGATTGGGACAAAACGACCGGTGCAGGTGGTTTTGGAGCTCCTTTAAGGAACTTAGTGACCTTGACACGTCATGGACAATCCTTCGTGTAGTGATCATCACCACAGATAAGAAAAGGATATCGTGGTTTGCGCTTATCATGATCGTGAACAGGGTTAGTTTTGGTTTGCTCTGCTTGAGAATTATTTTTTCCCTACTTATTCTTACCTCTCCTCTTTTTAGATTTGTTTTTACCAGCTGGGGTAGATTGGACTGCATTTACCTCAGAAGTTTTGCCGGTGGGAGGGGCAGGAGACGGAGCATTTTGAACATTAGAAGAAGCATATTTAGGGTTTATGCTTGACACAAAATGTGGTTGGGTTTGGGTAGTACCAACCACACCGTTAGCTGCATGCGAGGCAACTAGAGTAGTTGAAGTGCTGGAAGTATTAGGAGGAGGTAAGTCAGGTAGTAAATTGTAAAGGGTTCCTGTTTGTGAGTAAACGAGGTCAAGATATTGAGCATGACTTATAGCCTGCTCTTCCGTGACGACGCCACCCATGGAAATGTCCTTACCGATGTCGTTTACAAATGAATTTTTGAACCACTCAACCAACAACTGATCGGGGAGCTCAAGTTTAATGAGACATCGTCTCCTTGGCCACTCATGGATGTGATCGGATATATGAGTGCCTTTGTTCTGTTTGAAGGAAGTAAAAATCTCGGTCCCTGTGTCATAATGGATTGGTAACTGGTAATGCATAAGGAAATCCATAGCTAGGGTGTTGAAGTCAGAGAAGAAACCTCGTGGCAATTCAATATACCACTTCGTAGGAAAACCGGTGAGGGTTCGTTGAAAAAGACGTAAACGAATAGAATCATCCATCAATGAGTTGGATGAGCACCATAGATGAAAAGTCATAACGTGATTATTTGGGTCCTCTCCCGCTTTGTCATCGAATTTAGGAATGCCCGATGAAAGCTTGGCGGGTATAACAGACCATTGAGGAGAGTGACGAATAGGATCATTTAAAATCCTTGACAAATCCGGAAGATCCAAAGTGGCGAGAAAGGGTAACTGTCGATTCACCTGCGGGTACTGGTGGCTTTGGGGAGGAAGCCCAGTCGACAAACCAGTAGGACCATAAGCAGTCTGCATATAATGTGAAGATCCAGGCATATTCGATGGTTGTTGGAGAGGATAGTAGCTCATAGGAGTATACCCTGGAACATGGGCTTGAGTTTGAGCATTTTCCCCCCAAATGGGATTGAACAAACCTAGATATGGTTGTTCCATACTAGGGGGTGTTACGGATGCAGCTGGAAACTATTGCCCCCTAGTTGTTTGAGGAGGATTTTGTATCAACTGATTCCAATATTGGGCCAAGGACGGAGGTATGTTTTTCCCATAAGGTGGGGTTGGTCCTCCCATCAAAGGTGGTGTTCCAATTGGGGGCAAGGTTCCAATTGGGGGTTGTGTTCCAATTGGGACTTGCGTGCCAAAAGGAATTTTCCCACTGAGAGGGGGTTGAGTCATACCACCTTGGTGAAATTTTCCACCAACCATAAACTGGTAATTTGGAGTGAATGATGGAATAGTGCCACTAGGATTAAGATCGCCAGTAGAAGACGAAGAAGGTCCTCCAAAAGGAAATTGAGGGAGTGTTGGAACAAAACCGGGAAGAAAGTGCCCAGAAGAAGAAGGACCACTAGGAGAGTCGGATGGAGTTTGTGAAGGAGTAGGAATGGAAGCATTCAACGCACGATATCCAGGTGGTAGTGTCGGAGTGAAGTTGGGCGTTCACGGTGTGTTGATGGGAGCAAGACTAACCGCAGTAAACCCTGTTGGAACACTCGTAGTAGCTACGAGATGGGCCATTTTGGCAGGGACGGTAAAGTGATAAGCAGTAGTCACCGGTACTATCTTTGTACTAGAAATTTCAGAAATCACAGGTGGGTTGATTTCGGAAATTACAGGTGAACTTGGACCAAAAAGGTCCCGTCGAAAAACGCCCGTAGACCAAAAAGGATCTTGTTCCCCAGGTCCAGTCGGAGATCCAGAATATACAACAATTAAGTCTCCGAAAGAGTTTTCTCGCATAAAACGTCTCTCAGAATCGGGGTGAAGTCGAAAGTCCTCTCGAGTATTTGTAATTTGAAAATGTTCTAGAGAGTCAGTTCGTTCCACTTGCGGTGTGGTGACAACTGGGACTTCACTTTGCCGAGGAGAGCCTTCAGGTGTACTTGTAGGAAAGGGTTGAGAACCGTCCAAATGCTCTGGAGATAAACCTTGCATTCTATGTGAATGACGTGGAGGAGCTATCGTAAATGAGTGACAAACTTCACGAAGAAAATCTTATGGTCAACTTCGAGAAACAAACAACACGCGCTAGTAAACAAAATCTAGAAAGAAACACCAAGCAAACAAGACCTTCTAATTTTGAAGCCACTAGTTGGTGATGAAATCCAACGTCGCAACAACGAGATGAGAAGGGGCTGGGCCAGGGTGGAAAAGTTACGCTGACGACCTGCTTAACGGACTTACACCTTGGTGCAAGCTCCCACACATAATCGTGGGTATACCCTCCAAGGAGCCCGAGTGAGTTTGGTCAACGTCAATTCCAGGTACCATGAAGACTTTCCCCTTCACAATCACCTCGGGTAAGAACCTAGAAAGAGAGGCCACTAAGGTCACCACCAACAACAATAAATCCTGGGGGGACATTCGACAGTCCGATCCACACGCAAGGGTAGGGTATCTAGCCCGAAATCAACTCAAAAGGCTTCCACTCATCATTGTGGGTATACCTCCAAGTGATCCCCGTAATACGTGCAATCTCTACACTGATATCAACAAAGAAGGGTGAGTAACTCTGCCAATATCAATGTGACCTCATGTTTGACCCTTGTGTGAGAAGGGCTTCCCAGGACAAGATGTTGCAAATGGAATTTAACACTCCCTAACACAAGATGCTATTGTGTGTTTTGTGCTTTTGGAGAGTGTATCTCTCTTCCTACTCCAAAGCGCTAGCCTAGCTAAATGTTGGTGTAATAGAGCCCTAGAAAAGAGTTACTAGTTAAATTTTATGATTGCTCAGTGTTATTAAGAGCTGTTGTTTACGCAAAGGAAAAAAAGATGAAACTTATGTTGTATAAGACTCTGACCCAACGATGCATGGATGAGAATGAAATATATCACTTTTCGTTCAATGAATCCTATGTATGGGAGGGAAAGAGAAATTTTTCCAGAGCAACCTTAAACTACAATGCAAAATTTCCTTTAAAACGCAAATGCAACAAATCACGCATCAACAACAATTCTCTATCACTTCTTTTTCAATAATTTCAACAATTGATTTTCAATGTTTTCAAAGACGAAAATGATTTTTTGAAAGAAAAAATTTGGTTCACTTTTCAAAAAGGACCCACACCATGGTAGTGAGAGTACATAAAATCAAAAACCAATGAACAAGCAATGATAAAAACCCAATCCACTCTTTCAATGAAAACAAAAATAATAAGCAAACCAATAGAGTCTTTTCAATGGCATAAGAAAAATGATCTTTTAAACAATAAGAAAATGATAAAGACCAAGAAAACTCAACTTTCAACCGATCACCAGTTCTTAACTAATCAAACACACTCAGATTCCAAAATCAGAGAGTATGGTTTTGCCAAGAAAAATTAAGAAACGAAAGTCAAGACAAAAGTGAAAAGAAGAGCCTTGAAATCCTAAGACTGTTCATGCATGAAAACGAAGACAAGAAGAACATCAATCAATGGTCCAAGAAACTCTTATGAGGCACCTAGACTGATCTGGGCAGTTGAAGATGCCAAAAATCAAATCCAAAAGTTTGAAAAAATGAGTTCGCAGACTGGCAATACTACACAGTGCAAGAATTAAGCATTCTCGCAGGTGGCCCTTGAGCAGAGTGCGAGAACCTCGCACTGAACCTAAAGGCAGAATGCGAACTCTGTGGATTCTCGCAAGCTACAGTGAAGTGAAGTGCAAGAACCTCTGAAACTAGTCAAATTTTTGGAAAATGAAACAAAATTTGAAAAGGCTTCTGGACCCAGAGGGTCTATCAGGATATCCTGAAGACTCAGAGATTGATTGGAAAGGAGAAAAGTAAAACAAGAGAAAATGGCCACAGAAAAATACCAAAAGCCACAAAGAAAATGGGTTGATCCCCAGTGGAATCGCCAATTTTGTTATCGGACTAATCGGTAGGTGCGGACACTAACAGATCTCCCTAGATCCACGTGGATCTAGAACAAAACAAGACAGAACATGACTCTTTCCTTAATTTTTGACCATTGAATTAACTAGGAGGAAGGAACAAATAACATACCTTATTATCGCTTCCTAGGGTCTTTGTTGCTCCCGCTTCGCTCCAGTGCTCTCGTGAAGTCAAGACCAAGACAACACAAACCAACCAAAGTGAAGATAACACTATATATTCAACTATCAACTTATGTGTATGATCAAGGAATTACATAATAAAGTGGAAATAACTTTATGGGAAAGGGACATGCCACTGTATCATATTAATTGAAAGTAAAGATTACAACTTGATAGCCTTGATGTCGCAAGATTACTTTCGATGGCTCTTGGCTCCAACACACACACTTGCTCAATCCTTGCATGGAGAAGATCAAATCTGTTGGAAGATTGGTTGTTGTCATTGATGTCAACCCTAGTCATGGTTTTTGGACCAGAATATTGATGAAGTTATTTGGACATGAAGGAAAATGAAAATGAAGATACAACACCCAT
>JZKD02S1706565.1:112017-127984 GCA_000966675.3 Picea glauca
GTAATGTTATGCTGCCTAGATTGTTTTAAGGACTCACTCCTTGACAATAACACATTGGCACCATTTCATTGAGCTATCCACCTCTCCATTGAGTGGATGTGCTAGGATTTCTTTCGCCATCATTTTCATTTTCTTGTTGTAAGGAGAGAAATCTTGTGAGGGTCAAAGAGCCTTCCTTTGGAGGAAGAAGGGACTCATAGTCCCCTTTATTCATTGTGCTTTGATTTCATCAATAGATCAGCCCAAAAAAATTGGTGATATTGGTCCTTTTGTGTTTGTTATTTCTTGATCCATATGCTTATGATTTTAGTTTGTATTAGTTTAATTCTTGCTTATAGTTTTGTTGTTCTTTCTCTAACTCTTTCCTCTACAGCTGTCATGCTCATCAAGACCCAACTGGGCATGTAAGCACTCCTTATTTTCTCACCAAGGTAACGAAAAGGGTGCAAACAACCACCCACCATGGAGGAAGGTAATTAATGAGAATTGAGCAGGTAGATGAAACCTCAGCTCAAGCCATGAATGTAAGGCATGGAGGTTCTTGCAGGCAGTCTGCCCAAGATCATCCCGTGTGCAGGTTTTCCTAAAAGAGCCATGTCGATATGATGTCCTCAACTGATCAAAAGAGCCTGCACATGCTAAGTTGGACTTTAATGTCTCAGCTACCCTCCTGCTACCAAGGGGGTGAATTTCTCTGAGTATATATACTCAGTTTTTGTATTTTTGTAAGGATGGATGGTAGAGCAAAGCTCCCGATTGTAATGTTTTAATGAAGCACTGGTTTTCCTGGATTTGTATCTGCATATGAAATTTTCTTGTTTAATGTAAGACAACTCTCTTTTTCATCTGATTTCGATCTCATACTAAAAGGGTTCATGATTGACTGATTCACATGAATTGTCGTGACTATGTTATGATTTATTATAACGCTGTTATGTTCTTTTAGCATTTCTGCTCTTGAATATAAGAGGTTCTTGTGTTCAAGTTTTTCCTCTACAGGCTATTAGAAGCTCGATGCTTACAGCAGGCCTTCGCATTTCCTCACAGAATTCTTCCTCCTACTCACCCTTATTACAACTTACTGTTTGAAGTCAAACCAAGACCTCATCTGCTTGTGCATGCCTGGCCCAGTTTCTGAGTTAGAACTATATTGGTATGAGTTTATTTCCATTCATCACACTTTCTCAAAAAATAGTGACATAAACTGATGGGCATCAGGCTTACTCCTGCTGCAATCCAGGAGTGACTTCTGATGCCAACATTTATGGCACCGTTGTCGGGGATGAAGTTGAGAATTTTCCCTGGGATCGAATGACATTGAGCCTATGATTCTGAAGGTGCATCAAGCATCAAAGCCCTACGAGATTGCTACTGTGCACCTGGCGACTCCATTGTGACGAATCCACTATGGCGAACCTACTGTTTTAATTGTGGCTTCCATAGGTAGACACACGCGGTCCCATCCACAACTGCCTCTAGCTATGCCTGAAGCTGATACGGAGGTGATTATCAGAAAAGGAAATGCCTCTGAAGGAGAAACTTCCACCGCTAAACCAGGTAATTTTCCATCTCCTTCTGTAGAAACTCCATTATCTTCTTCTCAACTTCCTAGCAGACCTTTTTTTGAAGTTTCTCGTGTCCTTAATTTCAGAAGTGTTCCGTCTGAGTTTTCCCCCCCTGATCTAGGATTGGAGGGAGAAATCCTTGTCACTTCCCTCTCCCATGAAGCCGTACCGTGGCGTAGACCCAGGACCACAGAATATTTACCCACTCCTAGCTTTACCACCCTTCCTCTTATTACTATTACTGCTACTGGACAGAGAGAAGCATCTGCTGACTCAAGCCCCTTGGCCTTCTCTCTGAATCCCTTATTATTTACCCTTCCACCTGGAAGCTCATTTCCAGTATCCCCTGTTAGAGCTCCTTCTTCTCCGAGTTCTCCTCCACCTAATATTCCTATGGTAGGAGAAAATCCCCCCATGACCAGAATGGAGGCTATAGTAGCTACTAGGTATGCTCCCCTTTTGTTACCTCAACCTCTCAATGCCCTTCCAGCAGATGGCTACCTTAAGAAGCTACCCAAGTTTATAGGTGAAAGGGACATAGCTACAGAAGAACACCTTGAATCCTTTTACAGTTTTATATATGATCATGTTATCATGCATGCATATGTATGGATGAGGATTTTCATCCATAGCCTTGAAGGTGAGGCTAGAAAGTGGTTTACAACCCTGCCTCTTGGATCTATCGATGGGATTGAGGCTTTGGATAATTCCTTTTTGAGACAGTGGGGAGAAAAAAAAGACTTCATGTATTACATGACATAGTTTGGGTCTTTGAAGAGAAAGGAAGGAGAGTCTGTCTCTGACTTCTCCAAGAGATTCAATAAAATTTACAATAAGATCCCCGCTGAGATAAAGCCCTCAGAAGCCTCTGCTAAAATCAATTATGCTATCACTTTTGATCCTGATTTTTGCCTCCTATTGAGGGAAAGGAGAACAACTACTCTGGCTCACATGCAGGATGCAGTCGTGGAAGTAGAATCTAACATATTGGCTATTGACGGACTCAGGAATAGGGATGATAGAGACATATCTAGGAAGAGACTTGAAGCCTCCCCATCCAATTCCTCTCCCCTTCCCCTTCAGATGGATGAGGTAACTAAAGAGATAAAATTTCTTTCAGATAGAATGGAAAGCTGGGAGTTAGAAGGGAAGCCCATGTACAAAAATCCCCAAAATACTGATAACAGAGGCTTCAGGAGGCCTAGAAACAATGTGCCATAGGATTTTCCAAGGGAACAAAGGAGCAAAGACAGAGATGATCAAAGGATTCAAACCCCTCTCCAAAACAACCTAGTTGCTCATGAGGAAGGAGAGGAGATAGAGGAGCTCGACCTTGAAATTCACTGTATAAAAGACACTTCCCCTTTTCCCCATTTGACTCAATCTGCATATGAAGAATCCCTTATGAACATTCAAATCAATGAGTTGGGTAAAGGGGAAAAGGCCAACAACACTCCTAACAGATACCATCTCAGGTCAAATAAGAAAGAAGGGAATTTTGATAGCCATGATCAGCCCCTCATAGCAGAAAGTCCTACTAAACCTGCAACAATCACTACTAAAGAAAAGAAAACTCAAAATATGTCTCCATCAGCCAAAGAACCTATCTCTGAGGTAAGGGAAGCTCCTAAGCCTCTTTCCTCCTTTAGTTTTGAGCACAAAATTCAAAAGATTAGGATTCTCATACCCCTCTCAGAACTAGTTAAAAATGAAGATTTCAAAAGGTCCCTCTCCAAACTGCTATAATATGAGTCCCCCCATCCTTCCACAGACTCAGTAAATATTCAAGATGAAAATCCAGCAATCGTCCTAGGTCCCATGGTGGAAGACAAAGATGATTCATCCCCTCCCTTCTACACATCTCTGAACATACATGATAAGGTGCTGCATAATTGCCTCATGGATTTAGGAGCTTCCCACAACCTTATGCCCAAAATAGTCATGGAAGAATTGGGACTGGAAGTGACAAAGGATTATCACGATTTGTACTCTTTTGATTCAAGGAGGGTGCAATGCCTTGGAGTCATCAAAGGCTTGGTGGTCTCTTTATTTCAGCTGCCAATGAAGAGTGTGGTCATGGAAACTGTAGTAGCTGATGTTCCCCCCAAGTTCGTCATGTTGTTGTCAAGATATTGGATTAAAAAACTTGTAGGAACATTACAGATGGATCTCACATATGCCACCATTCCATTCTTTGGAGGTTGTACAGGGAAGCTCAACTGGCCTACATTTTTAGTGATGAAGTAGACCCCACCAATCATCCTATCTTTTCACTTGACACTGATTTGGGGTCTAGTTTATTGCAGCTCACGGATACTCCTGAAGCCCCTTTTCAAATCAGAAAGCAACCCATATTTAATCATAAGATACCTTCTCCGACCACCTTTGTTTGGAATATGTTCTTCGACGGAGCTTCTTCTAGCGAAGGCGCTAGCATTGGAGTGGTTTTTGTGTCACCTTGTCAGGAAACCATGTCCCTATCATACAATATAGAATTTGAAGCTACCAATAATGTGGCAGAATATGAAGCTCTTGTTCTGGGATTAAGGGCTGCAAAAGAAATGGGAATTGAGGGGGTAGCAGTGTTCGGAGATGCTGAGTTGATAATTCAGCAAGTCAGGAATTCTTATTGGGCTAAGAATCCTCGGCTCAGGAGTTACAAAAATGAGGTGTGGGACCTGATTGATAATTTCTTCTCAGCTTTCAACATTTCTTTTATTCCAAGAAAGGAAAATACTTTGGCCGATTCCTTAGCTGTCTCAGCTAGTCTGTTCAGGATCCCTCTGCCACCTAAGATCAAATATGATGTTGATATAATATATAGGCCATCTGTACCAGACAATATCAAGCATTGGAAGGTATTCAAAGATGATCTTGAAATCAAAAAATTTCTTCAGGCTGTCGATGAATTTTCTGCATTGCACATTGATCAGGATCTTGATCTCGAAAGTCACCCTCACCTTGAGGTATTTTTAAATAAAATTGCTAATCACCATATTATTCATTTTCTTATCAATCACATTTCGAAGGTACTGGTCCCTTTAGAAAGGCTGTTCAATGGGAATGATGTGGCAGTAAAGGGTAGGGTTTCAAATGAAGATGTTGATACAATGGAGTGCAACATCGGCACACAAGAGGAGCTTAAGTTTGTCAAGTTGTCTAGCAGTTTGACCAAAAAGCAGAGGATTGAATATACTGAGTTATAAAGGAATTTTTTGATGTGTTTGAGTGGACCTATGAAGACCTCAAGACATATGACACATCTTTCATTGAACACAAGATCCCACTGAAGGAATAGGATAAGCCATTTAGGCAGAAGTTGAGATAGATAAATCCCATGTTGTTGCCTGTCATGGAGAGAGAAGTGAATAAGTTGTTAGATGCCCAAATCATTGTCCCCTTGAGATATTTTGAGTGGGTGGCCAATTTGGTCCTGGTAAGGAAGAAAAGTGGAGAAATCAGGCTCTATGTTGATTTCAGGAACCTGAACAGGAGCTCAAATAAAGACAACTATCCCTTGCCCAACATGGAACACATATTGCAGAGGGTAACTGGTGCATCTAGGATATCCATGATTGATGGATTTTCTGGCTATAATAAGATATCAGTCATGCCTGAGGACAAAGAAAAAACAACCTTCACCACTCCTTGGGGCACATTCATGTATGCCAAAATACCTTTTGGATTAATGAAGGCAGGAGAAACATTTCAGCGAGCCATGGACATATCCTTCATCAGGGAGAAAGATCAGTTTGTGATGATCTCCCTGGATGACATCACAATCTTCTCCAGGTCTGATAGAGAGCATTGCTGTCACTTGAGGAAATTTTTCTTGAAATGCCGGAGGTTTGGACTTTCCTGAAATCCCAAGAAATCTTTGTTCGCTATGAAGGAGGGGAAGCTGTTAGGCCATATAGTATCAACAGAGGGAGTAAGAATTGATCCCAACATGGTAGAGGCAATTCAGACCTTGTCACTTCCCAGGTCTAGAAAGGAAGTCCATGCTTTTTTAGGGAAGATTAACTTTTTGAGGAGGTTCGTCTCAAATTTTGCTGAGTTGGTGAAACACATCACAACCATGATCAAAAAGGGAAATGAAGTAAAATGGACTATTGAACCCAGGGAATATTTTTTCCAAATAAAAAAGGCATTGACTGAGGCACCTGTGCTGACCAGTCCTGATTATTCCAAGTATTTCCTAGTTTTTTCTTTTGCTTCTTTTGATACAGTGGCAACGGTCTTATTACAGAAAACTGAGGAAGGGTGAGAGAAACCCATTTCCTTCTTCAGTAAGGCATTAATAGATGCATAAATCAGGTATGAGATCATGGAGAAATAGGCCTATGCCTTGGTGAAATCTCTCAAAGCTTTCAGAGTCTATGTCTTTCACTCAAGAGTGACTGCATACGTTCCTTCAGCCTTTGTGAAAGACATCCTTATACAGCCTGACATAGATGGGAGAAGAGGTAAATGGATTGCCAAGATCCTTAAGTTTGACCTGGAGATAAATCCCACCAAGTTGGTTAAAGGGCAGGGTTTAGCCAATCTCCTGGCTGAATCCAATTGCAAGGCCTTGGCGGTTAGCTTCATCAATGCTTGCTTAGAAAATCAGCAAGCTAAATTGTCTAGCAAAAGCTCTCAGGGTGGCTTATCACTAGCAAAATGCACCTGCTACAGAGACATTTTATACTTTCTGCAAGAGTTGAAGCCTCCTGATGGAATGGGAAAAAGCAAGGCAAGAGATTTAAATCTCAAGGTAGTCAGATATTTCCTTATTGACCAAGTCTTATACTGGAGAGACCTTCTAAGGGTGTTTTTGAGGCGTATGAATCCACAGGAAGCCCATAAAGTTATGTTTTATTTCCATAGCAGCCTTTGTGGAGGGCATCATTTCTGGAAGACTGCAGCTCACAAAATTCTCAAGGCTGGGTACTACTGGCCCACCTTATTCACTGATGTCTGCAGAGAAGTCAGAGCTTGCATCAAATGCCAAAGGTTCTCAGGAAAGCAGCAACTCAAATCTCTGCCACTAAAGCCTGTAGTAGTTTCAACACCCTTTCGATAGTGGGGTCAGACTTCATTAGAGAAATTCATCCCCCTTCAAGTGGCCAGCACAGATGGATCGTGTCTCCAAAAGACTATTTCACCAAGTGGATAGAAGCTTCCCCCACCAAGAGTGATTCACACAAGGTAATTATCAACGTTTTGGAGGATATCATAGCCAGATTTAGTTGTCCCAACAGAATTGTCACTGATAATGCTTCTTCTTTCAAGTCTGAGCCTCTGGTTAAGTTTTGTGAGCAGTTCGAGATTTCACTAATTCACTCCACTCCCTATTATCCTCAAGGAAATGGACTAGCAAAATCTTCCAATAAAAGTCTAATCAAACTCATTAAAATATTATTGGAAGACAATAAGAGGGCCTGGGATTCAAAGCTCAAATTCGCTCTATGGGCCAATTGAGTAACAACAAAGAAGTCACTCGGCACCTCACCTTTTCAACTTGTTTATGGGATAGAGGTTGTGTTTCCCACTCAACTCGCTTTACCTATAGCGAAATTATTTCAAGATCATGAAGGAGAGCCAGACCATATGGTCAGAAGAATTCATCAAGTGGTGGAAGTGCAATAGATCAGGGAGAAGGTAATGGACATAGCTCATAGTCATCAGTAGAAGATCAAGCAGGGCTTTGACAGGAAGGTCAGGAAGGAGGAATTCGAGCTGGGAGATTTGGTGCTTAAGTGGGATGCACCCAAGTAGGATAGGGGCAAACACGACAAGTTTGATGCCCTCTGGATCGAGCCCTTCAAAATCTCTGAAGTATTCTTAAATAACACGTACAGGTTGTAGGATTTGGAGGGTGAAGAAGTTTTTAATGACCCAGTAAATGGGCATTTCCTGAAGAAATGTTTTGTTTGAGCCTTAGAAGGCTCCTCTATTTTTGTAAATATTATTTTTCTGTTTATTTTTAGCTTAATAAATAACTCCATAGCCCAACAACAAGGAACTGAAACTGCAAGGAGTTCTTAGAGCATTGCAGGGACGACTCTATCCCCCATGGAGCCTAATGTTAGCATGAATTCTTGCAAGGGGGTTGTTTCTCTCCGATTTTGAGCCCTTGGTGTAAAAAGCGAAGAAATGGGTTTAAAAAAAAAAACCCATCAAATGCGTTTTATTCGAAGGTCGCATTCGTGAGCGTTAAGTGCAACACACAGAGGAAGTCCATTTCGGGCTTAAAATCAAGCGAGCGAGCATTTTTGTTTTCAGCGGCAATGATCCATCGATGGAGTAGATAAATGATCATCGGGTAAGCCAAGGCCATGGAGTTGCACGAGGTTTAGCGCGTGGGCTCATCCATTAGGGCCAAAGTCACAAAATGATCGTGGTCGTCAGATCCAGTCGGGACACGTGGCACCTGATTAAGTCCAGTCGCCATCTTGACTATCACGACTTTGAAATACAAGGGTCGACTCTCCTCCATCCACAATACATGAGATGTGAAGGTGCCTTTAGGTGCGGGCCCATGGTCATAGTACAGGGTTGTATGGAAAGGTGGTTGGAGGGAGAGGAGCAAGAACTCAGAGGAGAAGGAGAATCCCCGAAAGGATCGGGACCGTTAGTCTTGAAGGATGCATGGTGCATGATTGATTTTGGTTGCTATCTTGCCTATCGTGACTTTGAGAGATAGGGGTCGACTCCCTTCCATCGCCGAAATCATGAAATGCGAAGGTGCCTTTGGGTGCGGTCCCACAGTCTTGGTGCCCGGTTACAAGGTAGCAGGGATAAAGTGGGGGCCGATTGAGTTTAAACGATCATTGAGTGACGAGTGATCACAACCATTGATCAAGGGAGGATCTCAGCCATCCAACCAAGGGACGTATGGTGCACGATTGAGTCTGGTCGCTATCTCGCCTATCATGACTTTGAAATACAAGGGTCGACTCCCTCCCATCCGCGATACGTGAAGATGCGAAGGCACCTTTGGGTGCGGGCCCACGGCCATAGCACAGGGTCGTATGGAGTGGGGACAAAGCAGATGAGGGGTGAATAGCCAATATGTTCAAGGGAAAATGGATCGTGTGTTGATTTTGAAGCCAGGTACAATCGCCGATATGAAGGGTTGTTTCACATTTTTAGTCACCAAGGATCCTGGATGCTAGAATGGTGGAATCTCCCGAAAGGAGAAGTGTCGAAGCACCTCTGGAGCAAGGTGCTAGGTCATGGACATGGGTTACATTGAGGGCAGAGCCGAAATAAAAAGGAGGCTAGCCTTTGAGCCCCGGGAAGCAAGCGCGTGGTCGTCCCTTGTGCTCGAAGTCTCGACCACCTGCTGTGGAGGAAGGTAATTAATGAGAATTGAGTAGGTATCTGAAACCTTAGCTCAAGCCATGAATGTAAGGCATGGATTTTCTGGCAGGAAGTCTACCCAAGATCATCCTATGTGTAGGTTTTCCTAAAAGAGCCATGCCGATCTGATGTCCTCGACTGATCAAAAGAGAATGCACACGCTAATTTGGACTTTAATGTCTCAGCTACCCTCCTGCTGCCAAGGGAGCAAATTTCTATGAGTATATATACTCAGTTTTTGTATTTTTGTAAGGATGGATGGTAGAGCAAAGCTCCTGATTGTAATGTTTTAATGAAGCACTGGTTTTCCTGGATTTGTATCTGCATATGAAATTTTCTTGTTTAATGTAAGACAACTCTCTTTTTCATCTGATTTCGATCTCATACTAAATGGGTTCATGATTGACTGATTCACATGAATTGTCATGAATGTGTTATGATAAAGGATTTATTATAATGCTGTTATGTTATTTTAGCATTTCTGCTCTTGAACATAAGAGGTTCTTGTGTTCAAGTTTTTACTCTATAGGCTGTTAGAAGCTCGATGCTTACATCAGGCCTTCACATTTCTTCACATAAGTCTTCCTCCTACTCACCCTTATTACAACTTACTGTCTAAAGTCAAACCAAGACCTCATCTGCTTGTGCATGCCTGGCCCAGTTTCTAAGTTAGAATGATATTGTTATGAGTTTATTTCCATTCATCACCCTTTCTCAACAAATAGTGACATAAACTGATGGGCATCATGCTTACTCCTGCTGCAATGTAGGAGTGACTTCTAACACCAACATATCTAAATAAGAAGATCCATCTACATAGTGGGAAATGGTCATAGTAGAATCTAGAAGGAATAATACCACTATAGAATATGAAGGATGGACACTGGTAACAATTATTTTCTCTCAATTTTTCACATTGATGCTCTCTACAGAAGGTGGATTAGAGTCATCAAATAAAATATGAAAGTGGTTGTCATCCCATAAATGACAACTATACATATACCAAACATCACAATCGGCCTCAAAATAATACCAAGAATATATTTCTTGATTATATTCATCCCTGATGTCTACCATTAGAAATATCTCCTGCATGCTATCCAATGAATCTTGTATACTACGAAAACTAACATTGATTCCATATGCAAGGACATGTTGTCTAGCATCCAATGTGTCATACAATTGAGATTTGAATGCTTCAGTAATTTGTAGAATTCCTTTGAGGGTTTGAGAGGAAAAAGCCATCTGAGCACCCTATGAATTCTTTGGTCCTGCAACTGTCATGAAAAAACCCCAGAAATAGACCAATAAGTTACGATAGAAAATCACGGTTTTTTTCTGTAAAAACCCTAAAAAACAATTGAATTTAAAATGCTCATAAATTCACTTCCCGGACTCAGTTTTGGCTGATTTTTTTTTTTTGAAATTCGGTGAAATTGTGAGTGGAAATCAGATCTATAATTTATTTGGTCAAATTCCGCCTCCATCTGCAACATAAATAAATAAATAAAAAATCGCGTCGTCGTCCGCGGAAAAAACCCTGAACATTTGCAGATTTTAAAAATTCAATATCTTGACTTCCCGGACTCCGTTTCAGACAATTAGCTTTTTTAACTTGGGTGTTTTTATGATAGGAACTCATATCTACAACCTGTTTCTGCAAATTGTTCACACAAATATACCAAAAATTTCTGGAATGTCGCGGCCCTCTTTTTTTCTCCGGAAAAAAACCCTGCAAAAATAAAAAGTATTTTCCCACAATGTCTGCCAAGGAAAGTGCTCTGATACCACTTGTTAAGAACCAAAGACTGAATACAAAATCACCAAAACATATATACAAGAACAATATGCAAAATCTTCTTTATTACTATCAAACCTTTGAGGTAGGGCAACACCATACAATGGATCCTATTATGGAAGGGATCCTCTCCTTTTCACTTGCCTCTTCGAGGGCACATCCTCCTAATGAGCTTCATCTCCAAATACAATACTTCTCTTCATATCCAATTACATTGCTTGAACCTCTTTATATAGTGCTACTATCACCTAAGAACTAGAGGAGGAATCTTCTAGAAGTAGAACCTTCTAAGAAGTCTTCTTACATTTATTATATCTAACTACCCATTTATTGTATCTAACTACTGTAGTGGGCCTTATTTAATAATATAGTGGACCTAGTCCACCTTACATTGAATGGCCTCCATTATTATCACTATGGGCCCTCTGGGTCCCCACTACTACCTCTCTAGCTACCTAACAGTTTAGGAGATAAATGCATAATAATCCATAGATATTTTTAATTGATTTATTTCGTTAACCCTATTGCATGGGTTATGTTTAAATGCTTATTACTTGGTGGTTCTGATTTGTATTTTGAATTGAGGTTTGAATTGGTAACCACAAGGCTCCTTTTCTTACCTCATGAATGTGACAAAGTTGTGATTTCAAATTCTTTCTCCTTCAAGAAGCCCTTGTCGATCTTCCAATCATGATAGCCTAATTGAATTTTTTTGTATGTTCCTTTGTTATCTATAAAATAGTTTTTGAATGATTTATATCAATGACATTCGTATTGTGCACACAAATAGTAGGAATTTCATGATCAAGACTCTAATGCATAACAAATTTCAATATATGATCACGGTACACATACGATCAATATAGGATCATAGGATCAAAAAAGTTCAATGGTATTCAAGTAGAACTAGGACACATGAACCATCAATGTGTATAAATTTCAATTGTGTGATGATGAGTTCGCATTGAGCATGTGAGAAACTACCAAGTCAAGGATCAAGGATGACTCTCCTTGCCTAGTGAAGGGAAAACGACATGTGATGAATCACACCCTATCATATACCCATTTGATACAAATCTCTTGTGAGTCCTTAGAAAAAACCAACAAATCCAACTCGACTTTTAGAATTCAATTTAGTGATCACTAGGTAAGAGGGTCTTGACCTCCTCTTTAGTTTTGTCCATTAATTTTCCTATATTTAGGCTTGTATGAACCTTATAAAATACCATTAGGGTTTCTGTAAGTTCATATAAGGTTACAGGAAAAAACAAAGCAGGTGCACAACTATTCCATCTTTAGTTTCATGTGTCACACAAGGGGTCAACTAGCTTACTACATGAAGTTACTATGCAAATAGTGACATGACATGAAAATATTCAAGATATAGGTGTGGATTGTGTAGTGTGAAGGTAAATATCCCCATGCAAGGACACTGTGCAATTGTTGGATGGAAAATTGTGCAATGTGCACACTTATGAGGAAAAAATATGCGTAGATGGCACAATAAATAAACTATTATATGTGTAGTACTGATGGTGGTTTTTCCCTTTGATTTTGATTGGTAAATGAGCATATTCACTAGAGGGAGAGAGATTTTAAGGATTTATGGAATGATGTGGTTGGGAAACCACAAATGGGGAGTCATCTTGTGTGGTATGGGTTATTCAAGGTACTTCAAAACCCTTTTATGTGTGCTAATGAGGTGTTATTAAGGAGGATCACTAGATTTTGGTAACTTGATGGGGAGTGTTTTGAGATTTAGGGAAAATTTCTAGAGTTGGCACTACTGGAAATCTATTTCATGATTGGTTTTCCCTTCTGTGAATAGGTGGGAGATAGTTGGCCCCAACTAGGAGGGGGTAGGACCTTGGAGGAATTGATCATGGATCATGCTGTGAGTGAGGGATGAAAAAGGTTGATGGTTCCATCCCTATTGGTGTGATATAGTCTAAGGAGATGTGAGATATGGTGACCATGGTAGTGAAAATATTGGGATCTTATGGTCCACGTGTTTTTATGGGTGGCCATATGCTGATGGGGGAGAGTTCTATAGGGCACACATTTTGGATGGCCCCAAATGTTACTAATTTGACGATTTGTTGATGACAAAGTGGGGTTAAACTTGGCTTAGGCATACTTTTTTATTCTTTGAGAGAATCTCAATGCTTATATCACAACATTTAGTTTGATTGGGAAGGACCTAGGAGCCTAGGATGTATAATTATATAGTTGTATAACTAACATTAATTATATTGTTGTATATTAATGTTGTATTATATAATATAATTTATATATTATATATAATATAATATATAATATATAATATATAATATATAATATATAATATATAATGTATATCCAAAATTAAAAAAAAAACAATCCATTGTTATCTCTCGCGCTCGCATATATCCAAAATTAAAAAAAAAAACAATCCATTGTTAACTCTCCTGCTCGCACCCTCACCTCCTGCTCGCAGCCTTACCTATCTAATCACCTCACCACATTCTTTGTAGAGCAGAGCCAAAGCTACAACATTGGATCCCTATATTCTCACCTCACCACATTCTATCTAGATCGAGAAGAGCCAAAGATTCTACATTGGAGACAAAGGACAGTTGGAGCTGCTGCATTGGAGTCATAGGAGCTCTAGTTTGAGTGACAAAGGTTCCCTAGCTCGAGAAATGCCGCCAAAATCATCGGTAAGTGATTTATATGAAAAATTGGTGGTAGAGATATTGGTGATAGAGGTGCTCTAGCTCTCATTTTCTTCTTTGTAAATAACATTTCCTACAAGAATATTCTTGTTGTGCACTCTAGCCTTAACACCGTGGCTAGTTATAGACACGAAATCCTGTGCCTCAGGCAGCCTGCTTTCCTCTTAATTTCCTCCTCTAAAACGTTTGGCATACTCAACCACATCCATTGCCAAAGTATGCTCATTTTTTTCCTGGAGCATAACCCAATATTCAAGTTAGCTAATGAGACATATAATCCTTTAACTATGAACAAAACCAAAACTGCAGAATGATTGTGAAGATAAATTTAGGTAAAGATCAATCAGTATTATGTTTGTAATAGTTGGCTATACAGGAATGCATCAATGTGTATCCAAACAACTCCTATACTACCACTACAAGACCAATAACAACAATGACGTAAATCACATAGGCCACCTAAGAATTAACTAATCCCAACTTAAACAGATCCGGTAATCAAAAATAAAGTTGCAGGACCTACCTCTGCAGCAGCAACAATTTCATAGAAGTCATGCAGGACCATGTTTTTCATAAGCTTAGTGTTAATAACAATAGGCTATCCAATAGTGAGTGTCCCTGTCTTATCAAATATAATGCAGTCCACCCGTGGAAAAAAAATCTTCATTCATCAACAAACCTTTTCTTTTAAAAGACGAACATAACCAGACTCAGAGAAGTACTTCTCTAACTCTAGAAACCTAGTTCATATTCAAACAACGAAAAGGTCTTTTTCCAATATATCACTTAATTTATGTGCACTATCAAGTGCCTTTACCCCTTTGATGAGAACACCTTGTGTGGAACCTACTCCAATGCCCACCATGACTGCAGTGGGTGTTACAAGGCCCAAAGCACAGGGACATGCTATAACCATGACATATATGCCAAACTGAAGAGCAAGCTCAAACTCGTCCATGGAAGAAGGGATCCAAGACTTGGGGTATGAACCAATCTTGCCTGCTACAAACCATGGTAGCTAGGTAGTAAAGGAGATCACAATAACCTAAAAAACAATGAACAAAGGTAAGCATGCTTAGTTTCAAAAGAAAAATTCCACATGAGCTAGGTTCAGCCAAACTACCGAAGGCTCATTTTTTACTTAACTGTGGAAGAATAAGAACTTTGAAATCTAAGGACAAATAACTCATATGTGGAAGAAATAACTAAAGAAAATAAGGAAAGTTTTTTTTAATTTCTTGTGTGTATGAAATCACTAAAGAAAATAATGCATGCAAGGTAAAAATGACACTAAAGCAACTGCGTTGAAGTAAGCAAGTGTATTTGCATATGCACCAAAACTTATAGATAGTTGTAGTTCACATATTTTGATAGAATATACATGTGGGGGTTTGAAGCCCCATTCTTGTTTATTAGGGATTCTCAGGTCTCTTCCACCCCCTTCCTTCAACACGGGTGCATCATTTCTTATGTACTTAGTTCAGTTACAGTTGGGATGTACTTCAAATTTTAACACCCATATATATATGTATATGAGACTGATTATGTCATATTAATATATTCTGGCCATGGTTTCTTGCACGATGTTGTATTTGAGACTTCTTCGTTATCTCACTATTTATATCATGAGTTATCTCAATGAGTATGGGTATGCCTACCTTCTTCCATTGAGATCATGTAGCTCACCACCTTTTGACCCTTTTGTTGACAAGTAATTTTTTGTGGCCTCTTCGATGGTTGCACGTCTATTTTTTTCCTATGGCATTTTTATTTGTGACATGGATATGGATATTTATGTCACACTTCTATTTTTTTCCTAGAAGTACTGCACACATAGTAATCTATCAAGAAATTATTTCTTTTCTTGAAACCTCTTGCTCCTTCCCATAGCTAGTTTTCATCGAAGTTAAAATTCTTGCATTTCATTTTCCTCTTGAAGCCCTTCTAACACAAGGGTCAATCATGAGGTCTCATTGGGGCCCTGAAAGTAATCAACCCTTCTTTGTTGGTATTGGTGTCGACTGTCCCCCCTCTACTTTGTATAGTATGTGGTACCATAGAGGCCATAATGTTTTAGACTTCCTACACAAGGTGATAGCACAAGGAAGGTGGTGTTGTACCTGGGATCGACATTGGCTAGACTCACTCTATATCCTTGGAGGTTTTCTTACTACTTGATGAGGTAACTTGCACCAAGGCATTATTTCATTAAGCAGGTTGTCAACGTAACTTTCCCACCTGCCGAAACTCAACCCCTTCGCGCATCGATTCTGCGATGTTGGATTCCATCACCAACTAGCGCTTCTTTGTGAGAAGGTTTGTTTGCATGCTTGACTCCTATATTAATTAGCATGTGTTGTTTTTTCTCCTTAGCTGGCCTTAGAATTGAGTTTGTGTCTAATGGAATTAGTTCTAGGTTAATTCCTCATTTGATCAATACAAAATATGGATACCATTAAAATAAAAGGTAATAAAGAGGTAACAAATAGCTCATACCTAACTTACGTCTTATAATTCTCCAACATTGTTCTTTACACTTAGTG
>JZKD02S1706576.1:13456-32115 GCA_000966675.3 Picea glauca
GACGAGCTTTACTCAGAGATCAAAATCAGTTCACTTCTTTCAAACAACAAACTTTTTTCAAACACAGATGTACATTTTAAAAGTATATAACTGATGTTTATACAATTTTTCAGCAGTCATTTTAGTGAAGGAATTTTTTGTTTTCTTTGTTCAAACAACTCAGTATATAGGTATGTGTATTTCAAAAACAAAAACTGATAAGCGCAAAGGAGAAATCAAAACCAAAACAGCAAAAGAAAAGAAAACAAAAGAAAAATATGTACATAATATACAAAGAGTTGTCATCAAGCAAAGTATCTTTTTAGGGATTGGCCATTCACTGGATAGGTGTCAGGACCCCCCTCTAGATTCTACAATCAGAAAGAGCTAGGACCCAACTTCTCAAGAATTAAAAAAGGTCCAAGCCACAAGTTTTGAAATTTCATGTGTTCTCCCTTTCCCTCATGCAGTTTGTCCCATTTTAGGACGAGATCACCTACTTCGAAGTTCCTATCAGAGGCAGAGTTAGAATCGAACCAGCTTTTAACTACTAGTTGATGTTGATCTAACTTAAATTTAGCTTGGTCTCTTACCTCTTCTAGCTTCATCAAAGCGTTAATTCGGTTTTCCAAAGGGGGACAGTCTTCTTCTTGTATTTTCTGCGATAGCTGAAGTGAAGGGAGAAGAATGTGTGGTGGCAGAATTGCTTCTCTGCCATAAATGAGAAAGAAGGGAGAGTTACCTACAACATTTTTTGGTGTTACCCTATCAGCCCAAAGTGCGTTTAACAGTGCATTGTGCCAGTTTTTTTTATTTTCATCCACCGTCCTCTTGATGATTTTAATCAAGTTCTTATTTGTTTATTCTACCAATCCGTTGCCCTGAGGGTAATAGCTAGCATAATACTTCAATTTAATTCTATTTTCCAAAGCGAACTTACTCATCTCAAGAGAGGAAAAATAAGAGGCATTATCAAATACTAAACAGTTAGGGATACCAAAACGAGTAATAATATTCGAATTTAGAAAGGCAATTACCTGACTGGTATTCACAGTTCTTAATGCGACAGCTTCAGACCACCGGGTAAAGTAATCTGTGGTTGTTATGATAAACTTATGATGTTCTGAGGATGGCGGTTTAATTGGACCTATGATATCAAGGCCCCACTGCTGAAAAGGAGAGTCTACTGAAACGGGTTGCAAAGGAAAGGCTGGTTTCTGTAACCGCCCTGATGCTTTTTGACAAATAGTACACTTACAACACAAGGCATGGGCGTCTCTAAAAAGTGTGGGCCAGTAATAACTGGATCTTAAAACCTTATGGGCAGTGGTGTCACCACCAAAATGACCACCAACTTCTCCTGGATGCAATTCTAGTAAGACTTTTTCTGCTTCGGCTTTCTCAAGACAGCACATCAGTACGCCATCAAAGCTTTGGCGAAACAGAACACCATTAACCAAATGAAAGGAGAAATACTTTAATCTTAACACTCATATTTTAGTGGGATCTATGTGACAGGGGGCTGACCCATGTTCACGACAGAATTTTATATCGTCATACCAAGAACTGACAGAGCTTTGTGTGCAGCAGACTGCATTTTGATTGTGTTGTCCTAGATTTGACGTATCGCTTTCTTCTTGGTGTCTTGCTGCTGAATCAACAACTAACTTGCATAACCCTTTGCTGGGGTAATTTCTATGTCGTACTCTTGTAAGGAAGTAAGCCAGTTAGCCCTCTTTTCACCTAGTTCTTTCTACACTAACAGGTTCCTGACGGCTGGGTAAGGGACAATAACTTTCATCCTGGATTTCAAAAGGTAAGACCGGAAGTGCTTGACCTATTTGAAAACAACGTAGGCTTGCTGATATACCGCTGGGTAATTAAGTTCAGCACCTTTGAAAGCAAAGCTCATAAAGGAAATGGGTACTTCATTGTTTTCGACGTTCTTTTGAGTTAGGACAACAGCGTAGGAACGGTCATAAGCAAAAGTGTAGAGCGTAAAGTCTTGGGAAAATTCGAGGCTCATGAGAGAAGAAACATATATTATGGACTTTTTTATTGCATTAAAAGCTTGATTTTCTAAGGATCCCCAATGATATTGTGCGTCTTTCTTAATTAGGTCCTGTAAAGGTCTGACCATTTCGGAGAAACTGGGGACAAATCTTCTCACAAAGTTTATGTGTCCTAAGAAAGATTGCATGGAAATTTTAGAAGTAGGAGGGGGAAGTTTCGAGATGACTTGAGTCCTTTCAGGATTGATAATCATCCCTTTGCTTGACACAATAAATCCTAAGAGTTTACCCTATTCTACTGCAAAGATGGATTTTTTAGGATTCAAGGAAATGTCGTATTTATGACATCACTGTAGAACGGCTCATAAATGAGCTAGATGATCGGTTTTGTTTTTAGAGAATACAGTAACATCATCTAAGTAAAATACAACGGACTGATTGATTAATCCTCAGAAAGCGATGTCCATCACTCTCTGGAAAGTTGCACCGGCATTAATCAATCCAAAGGGCATTTTTCTGTAAGCGTAGGTGCCACACAGAGTGCGGAAGGTAGTTTTAAGTTGGTCTGGAGGAGACATCAGGACTTGGTTGTACCCCGAGAAACCATCCAATAAGGATAGCCTCTCAGAACTAGATACCTGTTGAAGGATCTGTTCCATGGGTGGGACAGGATAGTTTTCTTTATCAGATGCCCTATTAAGGTTTCAAAAATCAACACAAAGTCGGATTTCCCCACTTTTCTTCCAGACAGGGACAAGGTTAGAAACCCATTGAGTGTGCCTAACAGGGAAAATTATCTTAGCATTCAAGAGTTTATTTAATTCTTTTTTGATGGTTGGTTCGAGCTTAGGGTGCATTTTCCTTAATTTTTGTTGAAAGGGTGAGGTTTGGGGTTTCATAGGAATGACGTGTTTTATGATGTTAGGGTCGAAAGTTTTAAGGTCATCANGAGCTAGATGATCGGTTTTGTTTTTAGAGAATAAAGTAACATCATCTAAGTAAAATACAATGGACTGATTGATTAATCCTCAGAAAGTGATGTCCATCACTCTCTGGAAAGTTGCACCGGCATTAATCAATCCAAAGGGCATTTTTCTGTAAGCGTAGGTGCCACACAGAGTGCGGAAGTTAGTTTTAAGTTGGTCTGGAGGAGACATTAGAACTTGGTTGTACCCCGAGAAACCATCCAATAAGGATAGCCTCTCAGAACTAGATACCTGTTGAAAGATTTGTTCCATGGGTGGGACAGGATAGTTTTCTTTATCAGACGCCCTATTAAGGTTTCGAAAATCGACACAAAGTCGGATTTCCCCACTTTTCTTCCAGACAGGGACAAGGTTAGAGACCCATTGAGTATGCCTAACAGGGAAAATTATCTTAGCATTCAGGAGTTTATTTAATTCTTTTTTGACGGTTGGTTCGAGCTTAGGGTGCATTTTCCTTAATTTTTGTTGAAAGGGTGAGGTTTGGGGTTTCATAGGAATGACGTGTTTTATGATGTTAGGGTCGAAAGTTTTAAGGTCATCATACATCCATGCAAAAACATCTTTAAATTATTTAAACAATTTAATAAATGCAACTTTTTCTTGTTCAGAACATCCTACCCCTAGGTTAATGCACTGCGGATTGTCATTAGTTCCTAAGTTTACTTTTTCATATGATAATGAGGAACTATTGGTTTTACAGTTGACCGATTTTTTGAATTTATCTTGAAGATATTAAAATTTCTCTAATCTAACTACAGATTTAGGGATTGAATTTACCATGTCCGACAAAGATTCAAGAGTTCTCAGATTTGGTATTACCGTGAAATCGCACAAATTGTCGTTGTGAGTGCATTCGTCTATCACTGTTCCTTAAAAAGTTTCTTCCATATGTAGGAAGCTAATAATCTGTTGATCGTCGTCGAAGACTCTACAGTTCGTGATGTTGTCGGGCACTGATGGTCTGAACAACAGTTTGACGGAGAATGCATCTGGGGACAAGCCTTCTGTAGGAAAGAGTTTAGAGGCTACGTTAGCTAATAGATCAGCTTCAGAATTATTCAATCTAGGAATAGAATTTATATTGAAAGAAAAGAATTTATTCATTAAATTCCATACCTCGGATTGGTAGCTTTTAAGATGCGGAGACAGACAGTGGATAGAATCTCTTACCTGTCTAACCACGATTTCGGAGTCGCCAAAGACAGTCAAGTTTTGAATGTTCATATCTAAATCTTTTTTGAGACCTTGCAGTAAAGCCTCATATTCTGCAGAGTTATTAGTACATTGAAATTCTAGCCTACATGCAATCAATGTTTTGTTACCTGTTGGATCGATAATAACACAGCCTACACCAGCTCCTTCTTTGGACTTTGACCCATCAAAATAAAGAGACCAAATTTTATTTTGATTGGGTGCATGAGGTTGTTGTGTGGAAGCTGCTAGCTGCATGTATGCTACAATATCGGACTGTTGTTCTGGGTTGGTGATAGCTGAAGCCTTGGTGATGAAATTGTCGAAAAAGGTATCCATCCCTTGTATCTCGAGTGAATCGACAGAAGGTGTAAATGGCTCATTGGGATCATTCAGATTTGTGACCGTGAACTTAAGGTAGCATTCACGATTTACCCTGATCTTGTTGGGCTTGTCGTTCTCTGGAAGCCACAGGTGAGACCAATCTGTCACGAAATAGCCGTGTAGCTGCTCTGACCAGTCCCTGCTTAAAAATAGACCATACACTTCTGGAATATCCACAACAATAATATCAATAACTTGATGAACCTTGGGGTTAGACGATAATATTATAAGCACATTTCTTAATTCGCCTATAACTTTAACACTGGTTCGATCAAGTTGTATGATTTTAAAAGTGGATAGTTCAACTTCAGCATTAATCCTCTGACACACAGACCATGGCATCACATTGGATGATGCTCCTGAGTCTACCATAAAATTGTGCATGTTTCTATTAAAGATTTCGAAAGTTAACAAAAATGGCGGTACATTTTTGCAAGTACTAAGGGTGGTAGTTTGTGGCTTTTTACTCGCAGTTTCTGAAGCTAGTTTATCTACATTATTTACATTATTTACATTACTTACAGGAAGGATTCCTTTATCGTGATGATTAGGATTGTTCTTAGTAGAAGTCTTCTGAGGAACTTTGTTCTGAATAACCTTGCTATTGTTTGAATTACCATTTTTTCCATTCTCTGCGATGTTTTGCAACATTTTTTGTAGCAGAAATGGAANAATCTTTAAATTCTTTAAACAATTTAATAAATGCAGCTTTTTCTTGTTCAGAACATCCTACCCCTAGGTTAATGCACTGTGGATTGCCATTAGTTCCTAAGTTTACTTTTTCATATGATAATCAGGAACTATTGGTTTTATAGTTGACCAATTTTTTGAATTTATCTTGAAGATATTAAAATTTCTCTAATCTAACTACAAATTTAGGGATTGAATTTACCATGTCCGACAAAGATTCAGGAGTTCTCAGATTTGGTATTACCGTGAAATCGCGCAAATTGTCATTGTGAGTGCATTCGTCTATCACTGTTCCTTAAAAAGTTTCTTCCATATGTAGGAAGCTAATAATCTGTTGATCATCGTCGAAGACTCTACAGTTCGTGATGTTGTCGAGCACTGATGGTCTGAACAACAGTTCGACGGAGAATGCATCTGGGGACAAGCCTTCTGTAGGAAAGAGTTTAGAAGCTACGTTAGCTAATAGATCATCTTCAGAATTATTCAATCTAGGAATAGAATTTATATTGAAAGCAAAGAATTTTTTCATTAAATTCCATACCTCGGATTGGTAGCTTTTAAGATGCGGAGATAGACAGTGGATAGAATCTCTTACCTGTCTAACCACGATTTCGGAGTCGCCAAAGACAGTCAAGTTTTGAATGTTCATATATAAATATTTTTTGAGACCTTTCAGTGAAGCCTCATATTCTGCAGAGTTATTAGTACATTCAAATTCTAGCCTACATGCAATCAATGTTTTGTTACCTATTGGATCGATAATAACACAGCCTGCACCAGCTCCTTCTTTGGACTTTGACCCGTCAAAATAAAGAGACCAAATTTGATTTTGATTGGGTGCATGAGGTTGTTGTGTGGAAGCTGCTAGCTGCATGTATGCTACAATATTGGACTGTTGTTCTGGGTTGGTGATAGCTGAAGCCTCGGCGATGAAATTGTCGAAAAAGGTATCCATCCCTTGTATCTCGAGTGAATCGACAGAAGGTGTAAATGGCTCATTGGGATCATTCATATTTGTGACCATGAACTTAAGGTAGCGTTCATGATTTACCCTGATATTGTTGGGCTTGTCGTTCTCTGGAAGCCACAGGTGAGACCAATCTGTCACGAAATAGCCATGTAGCTGCTCCGACCAGTCCCTGCTTAAAAATAGACCATACACTTCTGGAATATCCACAACAATAATATCAATAACTTGATGAACCTTGGGGTTAGACGATAATATTATAAGCACATTTCTTAATTCGCCTATAACTTTAACACTGGTTCGATCAAGTTGTATGATTTTAAAAGTGGATAGTTCAACTTCAGCATTAATCCTCTGACACACAGACCATGGCATCACATTGGATGATGCTCCTGAGTCTACCATAAAATTGTGCATGTTTCTATTAAAGATTTCGAAAGTTAACAAAAATGGCGGTACATTTTTGCAAGTACTAAGGGTGGTAGTTTGTGGCTTTTTACTCGCAGTTTCTGAAGCTAGTTTATCTACATTATTTACATTATTTACATTACTTACAGGAAGGATTCCTTTATCGTGATGATTAGGATTGTTCTTAGTAGAAGTCTTCTGAGGAACTTTGTTCTGAATAACCTTGCTATTGTTTGAATTACCATTTTTTCCATTCTCTGCGATGTTTTGCAACATTTTTTGTAGCAGAAATGGAAATTTCAATAATTCATAAACAGAAATGTTAGCCCTTAACTTTTTAAGATCTTAAACTAAATCATAATCTAAGTTGGGTTTCACATGACTTTGTTTGTTTAGTCTCAGCTGGTTTAGATTGTTTTGGAGGTGAAGCCGTAGTGTTTTCGGAAGAAGGTTTGTTTGTTGTCTTACTCCTAGTGTTATAGGGATGTATTGTCTCGAAGTTAGCTTGAAAGATGCTATCCGAGAAGTGTCCAAATATGTTTGGAGAAGACTCTTCTTCTTGAACTATCTCTTGTTCAACAACCTCCTCAGGAATCTCAGGAGGCATCAAGTTATTCTGGGCTTCTAGAATTGTTTGAAGGGTGTATTGCATACTTTCTAGATTAAGGCCCTCAGTAGTTGGATTAGGTCGGTTGGTGGGAAAAGGATTCTTGAACGGGGTTTTGTAAGGCCCTTTGCTCGAGGAAGCTTCTTCGGTCATCCTTTTTAAATCTATAACTTGATTCGACAGTTTTTGAACGACTTTAGTTAGGTTTTCTAAATCAGAGCTTTCAGGGTGTGTTTTACTTTGAGTAGTTCTAGGGAGGATTTCGATCTTCTTTTTGGAAGATGAACTAGTTTCTGTTTCATTGCTAGTAGAGTATTTTAGACTAAGTATGTCTTTTTCAATCTGGCTGGCCTCCTCAAAGGCTTCTAACAACGTGGCTTTCTTAGATCGTTTAACCCAAATAGCTATACTTTGATGCAAGGCTTTAGTATAATATGCTATTATGAGATTCTCGGCAGGCATGGAATCTATAGGGATTCAGTTTTTAAGTGTTAAGAATCTTTGATTAAAGTCTTTAAATTTCTCTTTCAAGTTCATTCTTAAGCTATAAAGGTCCATGACTAGGACTTCCAGAGGTTTACCATCTCCGAACTTTTCCAAAAAGCATGATTCAAACTTTTCCCAAGACACAATGGTATGGGGTTGTTGGGCAAAGTACCATGTAGATGCATTGCCCTCAAAAGTATAAATAAACAACCTACAGACTACGTCTTCATGCTTGACATTGCGGAGTCTTNAGGAACTTTGTTCTGAATAACCTTGCTATTGTTTGAATTACCATTTTTTCCATTCTCTGCGATGTTTTGCAACATTTTTTGTAGCAGAAATGGAAATTTCAATAATTCATAAACAAAAATGTTAGCCCTTAACTTTTTAAGATCTTCAACTAAATCATAATCTAAGTTGGGTTTCACATGACTTTGTTTGTTTAGTCTCAGCTGGTTTAGATTGTTTTGGAGGCGAAGCCGTAGTGTTTTCGGAAGAAGGTTTGTTTGTTGTCTTACTCCTAGTGTTATAGGGATGTACTGTCTCGAAGTTAGCTTGAAAGATGCTATCCGAGAAGTGTCCAAAAATGTTTGGATAAGACTCTTCTTCTTGAACTATCTCTTGTTCAACAACCTCCTTAGGAATCTCAGGAGGCATCAAGTTATCCTGGGCTTCTAGAATTGTTTGAAGGGTGTATTGCATACTTTCTAGATTAAGGCCCTCAGTAGTTGGATTAGGTCGGTTGGTGGGAAAAGGATTCTTGAACGGGGTTTTTTAAGGCCCTTTGCTCGAGGAATCTTCTTCGGTCATCTTTTTTAAATCTATAACTTGATTCGACAGTTTTTGAACGACTTTAGTTAGGTTTTCTAAATCAGAGCTTTCAGGGTGTGTTTTACTTTGAGTAGGTCTAGGGAGGATTTCGATCTTCTTTTTGGAAGATAAACTAGTTTCTGTTTCATTGCTAGTAGAGTATTTTAGACTAAGTATGTCTTTTTCAATCTGGCTGGCCTCCTCGAAGGCTTCTAACAACGTGGCTTTCTTAGATCGTTTAACCCAAATAGCTATACTTTGATGCAAGGCTTTAGTATAATATGCTATTATGAGATTCTCGGCAGGCATGGAATCTATAGGGATTCGGTTTTTAAGTGTTAAGAATCTTTGATTAAAGTCTTTAAATTTCTCTTTCAAGTTCATTCTTAAGCTATAAAGTTCCATGACTAGGACTTCCAGAGGTTTACCGTCTCCGAACTTTTCCAAAAATCATGATTCAAACTTTTCCCAAGACACAATGGTATGGGGTTGTTGGGCAAAGTACCATGTAGATGCATTGCCCTCGAAAGTATAAAGAAACAACCTACAGACTACGTCTTCATGATTGACATTGCGGAGTCTTATGGATAACATAAACTTTTTAATGTGATCTTCAACGATCTATTCAGAGTTAGGGTCAAACTTGGGAAGCCACTTCTCTGGATGTTTGGGTAAAGGATGTTGTGCTCCAGGTACAACTACAACATCCTGGTCGAGCCAAGGTCTGGCAGGGTTGTTCTAGTTGGCCATTGGTGTAGTCGGTGTGGAAGGATGTGAAGGGGAACTGCCTTCGTCAGAAGCATCTCCTCTAGAAGAAGGAGGAGATGATGGAGGTGGTGAGGGTGGTATCCCAGATCCTCCTGCAGCAGGAGTGAGATTTGGATCTGTAGGGTTCACAGTGACGTTAGTGCCTCCGAGTTGTTCTATGATATCAAAGAAATCTAAAGGTTGGTCCAAAGGTCAATTTGGTTGCCTCAAACAGGCTAAGGAACTATGTGTTCTTATGAGATATTGGCGGACAATCTCTTGTATGTCACCACTTGTAGGATTTGGGGTTACTGGCTCAACTGTGATCCATGGATCGTTGATTGATGTGGTTGTTATTTGAGGGGGAATTTTTTCATTTGAATGACTTCTTATCACTATAGGTGAGTGATTAGGTGGTGGAGGAGTCTTACGACCACCTCGTGCCATTAATTAATTTCAGGCCCTCCTTCTAGCACCATTTGTTGACGGGAAAAATTGAACGCTCGCCAAATGGAAGAGTGGATCCAATACGGGGTTGTCTAAATAACCCAAGCTGTTTGGGATAACCCACCCTGACGGGTTTAGCGGCTCCATTGGACGATCTAAGTCCTAGAAAAACAAATGAAAACTACTCTAAGAAACTAATCTAAATGAAAACAAAAATTAAAGCTAACTAAATAACACATCTAAAATACATATATACAATCTATTACCTAAATCATACAACTATAATTCTATAAAAGTAAATATTTAATTATCAATAGAATCANCTATAGGTGAGTGATTAGGTGGTGGAGGAGTCTTACGACCACCTCGTGCCATTAATTAATTTCAGGCCCTCCTTCTAGCACCATTTGTTGACGGGAAAAATTGAACGCTCGCCAACTGGAAGAGTGGATCCAATACAGGGTTGTCTAAATAACCCAATATGTTTGGGATAACCCACCCTGATGAGTTTAGCGGCTCCATTGGATGATCTAGGTCCTAGAAAAACAAATGAAAACTACTCTAAGAAACTAATCTAAATGAAAACAAAAATTAAAGCTAACTAAATAACACATCTAAAATACATATATACAATATATTACCTAAATCATACAACTATAATTCTATAAAAGTAAATATTTAATTATCAATAGAATCATATCTAATTACAAATATACAATATTTACAAATTACAATTTTGAATTAAAACCTGCAAAAATCATTTGTAATCTGTACTAAGACAACGAAACTATTGTTCTTTGATTTTTTTTATAGTTTTATGAGAAATAAATTAAATAAAAACTAACTAAACTAAGAAACTAAAATAATAACTCTAACTACAAATATAAACTATACATATATCTAACTAAACTACTTAAATTATACTAACCAATCAAATAACAAACTGACCTGAAGAAACGCTCTAGGTTTGTCCTGTATGCAATAATTGTTTTAGTTGATCGGAGGGAGGAAACCCACACCATATTCTCGGTAAGCTTCTCGTAAACAAGTAGCAACTGTGCTCTTCAAATACAAATAACAGGACAAACAAGACATACACAATTACAACAATCTTATAATTTACAAATCATCGCAATCAGATAAATCCTTATGCAAAATTTGTACATAATAATTCAATTAATGATAAGATAAACCTGTATTCATTAAATTGAAATAGAGTGATTGTTGTATTTTTAAATAACAAAAGAGATCAGATATGGATAACACATTAACCAAGTCACATCAACCTGCAATGAATTATGATATCTAAAGTAGTCTATAATCAACTGCAAACTGATATGAATAAAACTTGAAACAAAAGTTTGATATATTGAAAGCGAAAGCCGTTACAAGACATCAACTTTCATCTTAGTCTGTATCATAAATCCATATTCTGGTTCTCCCATAGTGATGATGATCCCTATTACAAAAAAGAACAAGTATTTAAAGACCTCCCATAGGGTAAAACATCCCTGTGGGAATTATCAAAACAATTTACAAAAAATCTAGGAAAATATCCCAAGTTTTTTACTCAAGCTAACAATCTAAAACAAAACCATATCCAAAGTATCTCCTAAACTGCCACAACATGCCCAATTAATCATTGTAATTCATATGCACCTGAAAAAGGACAAGAATAGACAAGATTAGAGGATGTTTTATTGATAAAATTGACAGAAATCTAATTTTTAAGACTAGCTACAAAATCTTGCGATTCTGTAGCTGGTCTAAATTGAACACATAATCTCTTTAAAACCAATTCAAATCTTAACAGAGCTATATTCAAACTATGAAACAAAAATTTAGTTTCTAATTGGAAACCAAACGAAACATTCAAATCAAAAACTTATATGCTAATTTAAGAGCAAACAAGATTGTGATCAATCGAATGATAACAGAGATACATGCACTCTATCCACCATTTGTTATCACCAATTCGGGTAAACATAATTGCTTAGATAACTCGAAAGCAATGAAATTGTTTTCATGAACCAATTCCAATCGACACAGTTAAACAAATCATGCATACGATAGTTTATGTCGCTTCAGCCATCAACAAAATCATTGTCGAATCCAAACGAAATCAACATGATTGTTTTTTCAAATTGATATAACTATATTAAACATATACAAACGATCATACTAATCATGGAACACAACAATCATTTGCAAATCCAGTCAAACAATAACAAATCGAAACAGTTTGGGGTCGAAAAAATCCTTATGCAAAATCATATCAATCAACACAGCCACGCGATTTTTAGCAAATAGATCTTTTGCACAGGTCAAATGTAATCAAGATTCAATACAAAACATAGTCATTTCTGGTAAGTCGAAATTGACAGGGTTGTTTTTAGTTTATCAGGAACAAATGAAACTAATCAAAATGAAACCAAATCGACTATCCTAATCAGACGAACATAATTGATTCAAAACCAAACCGAATCAAAAACCAATCAATTGCTTATACTAAGCTGGGCGCGACAAAATTGCATAACCAAATCATAGCTATATTTGAGTTTAGTAAAATGAATCTACTATACATGATCCATAACATAACCATTTTTTATGATCAAACTATGACAGAATCATTTCAAATGTATTAAAACGAACAGAGCAAATTTGAAAGCAAAACTCAATCCTTTATATTAATTCAATCAAACTTACAAAGAAAAATTCATATCGAAATTCATACCTGGACAATCAAAAAATGACTCGGTCATGATAATTTGGAATTGACGAAGGCTATTTCCGCTTCAACATTCCTGAAGACAATTGAACCGATGTTTTTTTGTTTCTTTTCACTGGCTTGTAACCTGTGATTCTCCTTCGCCAGCACTGTCACCTGTTCCTCTAATGCTTTGATCTTTGATTGCAATAGGGGAACGTCAATGTAATAAAGCTCTAGCCAAGCGTTACATTGGATACATGATGGTTTCTCAGGCTTTGATAACACAAGCGAGGGTTTTTTTAAGCCAACAGGGGTTTCATTATGCAACTTGATTCCTGGGTAGTTAGGGTTGTTTTTTAGGCACGGGGGAAAATTAGATACATAGTCATAGGGTTGCTTGGAGCATAGGCCATGGGAATAGGGGTACTCTTCAGCTAGGAAAGGCTCGATATTAGAATATGAGTCCTTGCTCAACACTATGGGATTTTGGTCGATGTTCTGTTTAGGTTTATTCCGGGCAAGTCTCGATATCAATCAAGCATTTTTCTTACCCTTGCTATCGACAGTAGGATTACCCTTGACTTTGTTACTCACATGCTTATTGACAGCCTCAGTCTTATCTGTTATGATGTCGGGTAGGTCGATGTTAGGAAAAACTGAGGGTTTGTCAGGGGGTAAAAGGATATGGAATGGCACAGGTGGCCTGACCACAGTCTCACTAACCACAGCCTTATCATTTTGGATAGACTCTGGATTAGCAAATCCATTTTGAGATAGAAAGGCTTGCCAATTATCGCCATGAAGGCTCAAATGGTCGATGAAGATGAGTTTAATTAATCCGTGGTGAAACAAGCTGCTATCATCCTTCTCGTGTTTGAACCTTTTAGACATCTTGTAAAGACTACGCAAGAAGAAATGTGGCATGTTCAAAGGATAACCCATGAAATTCATCAAGAACCGGAGGTGATACAAAAAAACCAAGCCATACCGACCTTCACAGGTCACGAATTGTTTCACAATCACCAAAAGATCGTGCCACCTGGGTTTGAGGGTAGAAATAGGCATACCTTTATCACAGGAGACAACCTTCCGTGATATGAATAGAAAAGCCCACAACACCTCATCAACTTTGGAGTTTTTAAACCACCTTTCACCTGTAGCTGCTAGTCCTGTAGAGCTTATGAATTTCTCATTCAGCTCGAGCTGTATGTCGCCGATTTTATCCCTGCACCCGTCAAAGGTGAGGGAAAATTGTTGGGAAACAAAAATGTTGAAACCCTCTAACCTCTGTATAAACACCAGCCAACCACTGTTTTCTAAATCTTTACGGGCATTATCGAATAGCAACAGAGCTTGGCTACCATTCGGCTCTATGCATACTACCGGTGCCATAGACAGGAGCACACGGTGAGCAGGGTGAGTGGGTAAGGGTTTGAATAGAGTAAATGTAGGGTTGATAACTCACAGGCTCACTTGAAAACTAGCAAATGTGAACCGGGATAGGGGGAAAACATTGATGGCAGAACGTGCGAAGGTGGTGGAGCTAGTTCAATACATGCAAAATAGTCATATCCCATAGTACAACTGCCGACGCATATAACTATTCAAGCCACTATTGCATAGGTTAAAAATCATGCCATTCAATTGACCAATGAAACCTATGGTAAGTCAACCAGACATTTGCACAAGCAATAATATTAGCATAGTTTTAAAACCAAAGAAATAATCGAAATCACACCAAGGGTTCGATCATATGAAACATGTGTTGTGTGAAATGATTTATACCAAGGGTCCAGCCACAACACCAATGCGTTTTCATGAAACCAATGAGTCAAGGGAATCAATCAAAGAACATAGAAATCAAACCATCAATAAATCAATGAATGAATAACAACCCTTAACAAATCATCACAGCCTCATAAAAATGCAAATCATATTAACAACATAAATTCCAAATGAGTAGAGAATCTTGAATCTTGGAGTCTTGTCAATTGATAAGTGAATTGGAAACACAATGAACATAGAGGAAAGAGGTATTGTAACAATCCAGTGATTTTTTTAATATGACTTCAAAATCAAAGTTTTCACGCTTGCAGTCGTGAAAACGAGAACCAAGGTAAGTGTGTGAACGCATGAAATAATAGTGTCATTTTATTGTGAATATTGCGATGAAAATCAAGGGTTGCAAAACACTGGTGTAGGCATCTTATAAGGACAGTATGAAAATGGGAATTGATTGCCAACACAATGTCATCTGACTAATATTGGTCACATTTTTATATTCATCACACACACACATTTCACCAGCTAACTCACTTCTANTTTACAAATCATCGCAATCAGATAAATCCTTATGCAAAATTTGTACATAATAATTCAATTAATGATAAGATAAACCTGTATTCATTAAATTGAAATAGAGTGATTGTTGTATTTTTAAATAACAAAAGAGATCAGATATGGATAACACATTAACCAAGTCACATCAACCTGCAATGAATTATGATATCTAAAGTAGTCTATAATCAACTGCAAACTGATATGAATAAAACTTGAAACAAAAGTTTGATATATTGAAAGCGAAAGCCGTTACAAGACATCAACTTTCATCTTAGTCTGTATCATAAATCCATATTCTGGTTCTCCCATAGTGATGATGATCCCTATTACAAAAAAGAACAAGTATTTAAAGACCTCCCATAGGGTAAAACATCCCTGTGGGAATTATCAAAACAATTTACAAAAAATCTAGGAAAATATCCCAAGTTTTTTACTCAAGCTAACAATCTAAAACAAAACCATATCCAAAGTATCTCCTAAACTGCCACAACATGCCCAATTAATCATTGTAATTCATATGCACCTGAAAAAGGACAAGAATAGACAAGATTAGAGGATGTTTTATTGATAAAATTGACAGAAATCTAATTTTTAAGACTAGCTACAAAATCTTGCGATTCTGTAGCTGGTCTAAATTGAACACATAATCTCTTTAAAACCAATTCAAATCTTAACAGAGCTATATTCAAACTATGAAACAAAAATTTAGTTTCTAATTGGAAACCAAACGAAACATTCAAATCAAAAACTTATATGCTAATTTAAGAGCAAACAAGATTGTGATCAATCGAATGATAACAGAGATACATGCACTCTATCCACCATTTGTTATCGCCAATTCGGGTAAACATAATCTCTTAGATAACTCGACAGCAATGAAATTGTTTTCATGAACCAATTCCAATCGACACAGTTAAACAAATCATGCATACGATAGTTTATGTCGCTTCATCCATCAACAAAATCATTGTCGAATCCAAACGAAATCAACATGATTGTTTTTTCAAATTGATATAACTATATTAAACATATACAAACGATCATACTAATCATGGCACACAACAATCATTTGCAAATCTAGTCAAACAATAACAAATCGAAACAGTTTGTGGTTGACAAAATCGTTATGCAAAATCATATCAATCAACACAGCCACGCGATTTTTAGCAAATAGATCTTTTGCATAGGTCGAATGTAATCGAGATTCAATACAAAACATAGTCATTTCTGGTAAGTCAAAATTGACAGGGTTGTTTTTAGTTTATCAAGAACAAATGAAACTAATCAAAATCAAACCAAATCGACTATCCTAATCAGACGAACATAATTGATTCAAAACCAAACCGAATCGAAAACCAATCAATTGCTTATACTAAGTTGGGCGCGACAAAATTGCATAACCAAATCATAGCTATATTTGAGTTTAGTAAAATGAATCTACTATACATGATCCATAACATAACCGTTTTTGATGATCAAACTATGACAGAATCATTTCAAACGTATTAAAACGAACAGAGCAAATTTGAAAGCAAAACTCAATTCTTTATATTAATTCAATCAAACTTACAAAGCAAAATTCATATCGAAATTCATACCTGGACAATCAAAAAATGACTTGGTCATGATAATTTGGAATTGACGAAGGCTATTTCCGCTTCAACATTCCTGAAGACAATTGAACCGATGGTTTTTTGTTTCTTTTCACAGGCTTGTAACCTGTGATTCTCCTTCGCCAGCACTGTCACCTGTTCCTCTAATGCTTTGATCTTTGATTGCAATAGGGGAACGTCAATGTAATAAATCTCTAGCCAAGCATTACATTGGATACATGATGGTTGCTCAGGCTTTGATAACACAAGCGAGGGTTTGTTTAAGCCAACAGGGGTTTCATTATGCAACTTGATTCCTGGGTAGTTAGGGTTGTTTTTTAGGCATGGGGGAAAATTAGATACATAGTCATAGGGTTTCTTGGAGAATAGGCCATGGGAATAGGGGTACTCTTCAGCTAGGAAAGACTCGATATTAGAATCTGAGTCCTTGCTCAACACTATGGGATTTTGGTCGATGTTCTGTTTAGGTTTATTCTGGGCAAGTCTCGATATCAATCAAGCATTTTTCTTACCCTTGCTATCGACAGTAGGATTACCCTTGACTTTCTTACTCACAGGCTTCTTGACAGCCTCAGTCTTATCTGTTATGATGTCGGGTAGGTCGATGTTAGGGAAAACTGAGGGTTTGGTAGGGGGTAAAAGGATATGGAATGGCACAGGTGGCCCGACCACATTATCACTAACCACAGCCTTATCATTTTGGATAGACTCTGGATTAGCAAAGCCATTTTGAGATAGAAAGGCTTGCCAATTATCGCCATGAAGGCTCAAATGGTGGATGAATATGAGTTTAATTAATCCGTGGTGAAACAAGTTGCTATCATCCTTCTCGTGTTTGAACCTTTTAGACATCTTGTAAAGACTACGCAAGAAGAAATGTGGCATGTTCAAAGGATAACCCATGAAATTCATCAAGAACTGGAGGTGATACAGAAAAACCAAGCCATACCGACCTTCACAGGTCACGAATTGTTTCACAATCACCAAAATATCGTGCCACCTGGGTTTGAGGGTAGAAATAGGCGTACCTTTATCACAGGAGACAACCTTCCGTGATATGAATAGCAAAGGCCACAACACCTCATCAACTTTGGAGTTTTTAAACCACCTTTCACCTGTAGCTGCTAGTCCTGTAGAGCTTATGAATTTCTCATTCAGCTCGAGCTGTATGTCGCCGATTTTAGCCCTGCACCCATCAAAGGTGAGGGCAAATTGTTGGGAAACAAAAAGGTTGAAACCCTCGAACCTCTGTATAAACACCAGCCAACCACTGTTTTCTAAATCTTTACGGGCATTATCGAATAGCAACAGAGCTTGGCTACCATTCGACTCTATGCATACCACTGGTGCCATAGACAGGAGCACACGGTGAGCAGGGTGAGTGGGTAAGGGTTTGAATAGAGTAAACGTAGGGTTGATAACTCACAGGCTCGCTTGAAAACTAGCAAATGTGAACCGGGATAGGGGGAAAACATTGATGACAGAACGTGCGAAGGTGGTGGAGCTAGTTCAATACATGCAAAATATTCATATCCCATAGTACAACTGCCGACGCATATAACTATTCAACCCACTATTGCATAGGTTAAAAATCATGCCATTCAATTAACCAATGAAACCTATGGTAAGTCAACCAGACATTTGCACAAGCAATCATATTAGCATAGTTTTAAAACCAAAGAAAAAATCGAAATCACACCAAGGGTTCGATCATATGAAACATGTGTTGTGTGAAATGATTTATACCAAGGGTCCAGCCACAACACCAATGTGTTTTCATGAAACCAATGAGTCAAGGGAATCAATCAAAGAACATAGAAATCAAACCATCAATAAATCAATGAATGAATAACAACCCTTAACAAATCATCACAGCCTCATAAAAATGCAAATCATATTAACAACATAAATTCCAAATGAGTAGAGAATCTTGAATCTTGGAGTCTTGTCAATTGATAAGTGAATTGGAAACACAATGAACATAGAGGAAAGAGGTATTGTAACAATCCAGTGATTTTTTTAATATGACTTCAAAATCAAAGTTTTCACGCTTGCAGTCGTGAAAACGAGAACCAAGGTAAGTGTGTGAACGCATGAAATAATAGTGTCATTTTATTGTGAATATTGCGATGAAAATCAAGGGTTGCAAAACACTGGTGTAGGCATCTTATAAGGACAGTATGAAAATGGGAATTGATTGCCAACACAATGTCATCTGACTAATATTGGTCACATTTTTATATTCATCACACACACACATTTCACCAGCTAACTCACTTCTA
>JZKD02S1706576.1:83380-103205 GCA_000966675.3 Picea glauca
ATTGGGAACGTCTTTGGGATGACTTTGTTCAGGAGGAGACTCGAAGAGGTTATTTACATGGAATTGCATCCACAAGTCATGATGAGGAGAATGTGGCTCTTGCTTCCAACAACAATAAGAACATTAGAAAGGGTCCTAAGGGTGGAAACAAACCCAAGGGTGAAGGGAAGAAAGACATGAGAAAAGTCAAGTGCTTTGCATGCGAAAATCTTGGGGACTATGCAGGTCAGTGTCCTAACAAGAAGAAGAAACAAACAATAGATTCAACAGCAGTGGAAGATTTTTCCACCAAGTTCGATAAGTAATTTTCCTTGTTTGTGTGTTTATCCATGAGGAACACACATTCAAATATGTGGTATATTGACAATGGTTCCTCTCTCCATATGACAAGTGTTCGTGAGCACTTGACAGACCTTACACAGATTGGAGATGTTGAGGTAGTTCTTGGAGATGATCAGTTGTTCAAGGTAGTTGGTTGAAGGGTTGTATCATTTTAGAGGGAGTCTTTGCCTCCCATGTTGTTGAGAGAGATCCTATATGTTCTGGGATTGAAGAAGAACCTAGTATAAATTTATGTTATTGAGGAGAGGGGCTATGAGGTATTGTTCTGTGATGGGTAGGTGCTCCTTTTCCCAAAGGGGTATAGCATCACTTCGGCCAAAGTGATTGGGACTAGACATGATAAGTTGTATAAGCTTATGTTCCAGCCAGCAAGAGCATTGTTTCATTCTACTAGCAGTAGTGACCTATGTGAGCTATGGCACATTTGCACCATGGATATTTGATGGTACTAAGGGAGATGGTGACTAAAATTCCATATTTCAGTTCAGAGCACCATGAGTTGTGCAAGGGGTGTGATTTGGGAAAGTACACCAGGACTGCCCTAGTAGTGACAGTAGAGAAGTGGGGATCCTTGATCTTATTCATTCATATGTATGTGGCCTGATGTATTTGGCATCTTTGATTGGTTTCCTATACTATGTTATATTCATTTATGACTTCTCTCAAAAGTCTTGGATTTTCTTCATGAATACCAAAGGGCAAGTCTTCAGTTGGTTCCAAGAGTTCAAATCTCTTGTGGAGAACTAGACAGGGAAGAAAATCAGATTTCTGAGGATAGACAATGGGGGTGATTATATCTCCAAGGAGTTCATGGAATTTTGTGTAGGAGAGGGTGTCAGGAGAGATTTGACTGTTCCTTACAACCCACAACAAAATGGGGTTGCAGAGAGAAAGAACATGGCCATTGTTGGGGCTGTGAGAGCCATGCTACATGATCAGGGGATGCCACTATTTCTTTGGGTTGACATTTTAGTTTATCTGCAGAACATGAGTCCTCACAAGGCTATGGGGAGCATGACTCCTAAGGAGGGTTTTCTGGGAAGAAGCCTGAGGTGGGGCACTTTCAATTTTTTGGGTGCATCACATATTCACATGTCCCTTATAAGAAGAGGACAAAGATGGATCCCACGATAAGGAGAGGGATATTTTTTGGGTACAGTGAGACTTCAAAGTCTTGCTGTATACACCTTCCTTCCTCGAGGAAGATTGTCTTAAGGAGGGATTTCAGATTTCAGGAGCATGGATCCTTTAGGAAGTCTAGAGGGATAGAGAGGGGTGAGAAAGATTCACCTCATATTCAAGTGATTCTGTAGAAGACTATAGTGACACAGAGTTCAGGGCCACCAGTTTTGGTGACGATAGGTTCACAGATGACAGGGCCATAGATTTCAGGTTCGCAAGTTATTCGTCCACAGGGTTTAGGATCGAGTACTCCAGGGTCTACTTCATGATCATATTCTTCATGATATGGGGTTGAGCAGGGAGAGTCCCCTCCACAGGACACTAATTCAGAGAGGAGGAAGCCCAAGTGGCTTCAGGATACTTTGAGTGAGGCACAAGGTTCATTGGGGAATCCCAGACAAACAATGAGGGAGAGTAAACATCTTGAGAGGTTTTGCAGCTACATCGTGATGGTGAGCAGCATTCAGGAGTTTGATCCTTCCACTTTTGAGGAGGCTACTGGTAAACATGTTTGGATAGATGCCATGATGGAAGAGTACAATTCCATCATGAAGAACGATGTCTTGGAAATTGTTCCTAGACCTGAGGGGAAGTCAGTGGTGACTTCCAACTGGCTCTATAAACTCAAGCATGTTGTAGATGGAAGCATTGAGAAGTAAAAATATCTCTTTGTGGATCAAAATTTTTCATAGGTTGAGGGAGTCAACTATGATGAGACCTTTGTGTCGGTTTCTATATATACTTCAATCAGGGAAGTGATTTACATTGCAGCAGAGATGGGTTGGAAGATCCAGCAGATGGATGTGAAGACCGCATTTTTGAATGGTCTTATACAGTAGGAGGTATATATTGAGAATCCATTGGGATTTAAGGTGCATGGGAGAGAGTCTCATGTGTGTATACTAAAGAAGGCATTGTAAGGGCTTAAACAAGCTCCTAGAGCTTGGTATTCGAAGATTGATGTCTATTTGCAATGGTTGGGCTTTGAGAAGAGTGAGGCGGATCCCAAACTATACTTCATTGTGGTTGGAGAGGATCCTCTCATTCTCTTTCTATATGTGGATGATATTTTCATTACAGGGGTAGAGAGACCCATCAACAGCTACAAGGAGAGACTTGCTTCAGAGTTCGAGATGACTGATATCGGACTGATACACTATTTTTTGGGATTGGAGGTTTGGCAGGAGCCTAGACACATCTTCCTGAGACAGGGGAAGTATGTGTGTGATATTCTGAGGAGATTTCAGATGGAGGATAGTAGGACCATGACCACTCCTATGATTACCAACTGGAAGAAGATTCATGCTTCTTAGTCACAGTTGGTGGATTTCACTTTGTATCGTCATTTGATTGGGTCAATGATGTATTTCGTCAATACCAGGCCAAATATTTGTTTTGCTATCAACACTCTCAGTCAATTCATGGTGAAGCCTAGGAGAGTGCACTTGGTGGTAGAAAAACATGTGCTCAAGTATATTTGTGGTATGGTAGATTATGGTCTGGACTATTAGAGAGGAGATGGAGTTTTTCTGGTTGGCTATACATATACATATTGGGAAATATGTGTCAGTGACATGAAGAGTACTTCAGGGTGTTGTTTTGGATTGGGCTCAATAGTTGTGTCTTGGTGATGCAGGAGCATCCACACGTCATCAAGCGAGCCAGCGCGCACGAAGAAACATCATACAGCTGGACAGTGCCAGCTCGCACATTTTTGAAATGCTTTGGAGATTTTTGCGCCGTCGTTTGGATGAGGCATTCAAAGCCAAGCACGGTTGTATTGTATTAGTAGATAGGAAGGCATTTATGTGAATTAATGCTGTTAGATAGGAATTAACTGTAGATTAGACAGTTTAGCTTTAGAGAGGGAAAACGGAGTATAGACACCCTCTCGTGTATCTTTGTATTATCATTCAGAGTTTAGAATTCAGATTCAATTCATTCAGACAGGAGCAAGAGAGAACAAAGCCAAGCGAGAGCCTGTGAAGAAACTCCATGTACAGTTATTGAATTAATAGGAAGAGCCTGATTCAATTACCATGGACGTGTTTGATACTTTTGTGTTGCTGATGTTATGCTTTTGTTTGCTTGCTTCCTTTTATGCGTATCTTTTGTATGCTGCATATGTGATTGCTTATCAGGTTAGGAACCTGAGAGAATGAGTTTCAACTGTTTCTCTGCTTGAGCCATGAGATTCCTGCATCGAGTGCAGTCGAATACCTCCGCATAGAGTGCGTCGAGGCGGCTAAGTAGTTGAACTCTGGGTTTCTCTTTCCCAGAGTATGATTGAGTGTTCGAGCCGTGCAGGTGAGTGCAGGACGAGGTCAAGTCTCAGTTGCAAGCTGAGAAGGGGAGGGTTGAGACCCTGTCGGAAGTGCGAAGCACGCAGTGCCCAAGATAACTTCAACACTTGGAGAGTGGGTGAAGGTTGGAGGGCGAGAGAGGTGCATGAAGGTTCTCTTCAAGGACTCAGAGGAGGCAGCCCAGAAGGGATAGCCCTTTTGGTTCATTGGAATTTTGATTCAACAGAGGCCGCACAGGAAAAGGTGGCGGAGCAGAGGACCCTTCTTAGAGGAAGAGAATCGGCGACTTGAAATCGTCGGCAGTCTCACGAGATTCCGTGGATCGTTAGATCTGGAAGGAGCTGCTAGAGGTTTAAGCCGCAGGTGCACAGGGAACCCATTTCCATTGCACATCGGCGAATCGGGGTTGGCGAGGACAAGAATCCCATGCCCATTGAAATCGCGAAGGGCGATTTCCCGATTCGATCGAGGCCGTTGATCCGGCGTGGACAGGGGGCACGGATCCGGAGTATCGGACTTTCGGCATTCGAGGTTTCCAAAAGCTGGAGTTTGGAGTCGTGAATCCGCGAGTCGCGAAATCCCGAAGTGACGTGGTAGTGTGGGACCGGACATCAGTGGGGAGACGCATGGAGGCATATCGGCACCTCGGAGTTCGGGGATTCAAAAAGGCAAGTATCACCCTACCTCACACCCGCCGATTTCCCGATAGGAAAATCCCCGAGATCCGGAGCGTTGACCGTTGACATCGCGGATCGGGATTCGGAGATTTCATGTTGCACTGAAGGTGCGCACAAGGTTCACGAGTCCGCGAAAATCGACTTCCCGAGTTCCGAAAGGGAAGGTTCCGAGAAGACTGTGGGTGATAGAACTCCCGAGGAGGGGTTGGAAGGGCATCGACTCTTCGGGCCGTAGAGTGAGAAGGTCCTGGTGGAGTGACCGCCTGCTGAGAGTGTGGTTGCCGTCACTTGGTTCAATCATAAGCAAAAGTCAGTGGCTTTGAGTTCTACAGAGGCTGAGTATATGGCAACCAATCAGGCCAGTTGTGAGTCCCTTTGGCTTCACAAGTTGCTGGTGGGATTGTTCAGTGTGCAGCTAAGGCCTACCGTGATTTACTGTGATAATTAGAGTTGCATTAAACTCTCGAAGAATCCATTTTTTCATGACAGATATAATCATATCGAGATTCGTTATCACTTCATCCATGACTATGTTCAGAGAGGAGATATGGAGCTACAATACATATCTATAGAGGAGCAGGTAGCAGACATACTCACCAAAGAATTGGGCAGAGGCAAGTTTGTATTTTTTAGGCACAAGCTTGGAGTGGTGAGTAACACTTTCCTCGGTAAGAGGGAGTGTTAAAATTTTCATTAAAAAGTACCTAGGAAAGTGTTTCTCATCACCTAGGTGCCTAAGGGGTGAAAAAGTGCCTAATGTGGAACCTATTCATTTAATTTTTGAGGTGAAAATTAAAATATGACTTTATGACTTTAGTGAGGGGGTGAGTGAAGAGACACTCAATATTAACCACCCATTTAATCCAATATCAACCATTGGATGTGAAATTCCTCACCTACCACCATGAGTTTGATTAGGGTAGGAGGGTGAACCCTAGCTAGGGTTTTTGTTCATTCATTTTTGGAGAGCAAGAGAGAAAGAGAGAGGTCAATCTTGAGAAGAGGCATCATTTTCAAAGCAAGAGCATGCATCTCAAGGAAGCTAGTAGGAACAGGTTTCGAGGTAGTAGACAACAAAGAAAACAATTTGTACAGTATGGATTTGAGGAGGTTGTACAATAATAAATGTGCACATATTTCAAGGAATCAACAACACGATCTTCTGAGTGTATTGGCATGCATTCCAAGTATTTTGTACAACATTTATTGGCACAAATTGTGAGGGTGTTGGGCATGTTTTTCTAAGAGAGAAAATATGTACAGTCCATACGGACCTACACAGAAATCGAGGGTTGGGCATGGTTTTCAAGGCATTGTATTGTTGGGTTTATCCATATAGTCTTGGCATATTTTTGGCATGAAATTATAGAACAGTCTGTACAACATTCATTGTTGGTACAATTGCACTGCGTACGGATTTCTGGAACATAAATTGAGGATCTTCACTGGATAGTTCAGAAGGAATCTTTGCTAAGAAAGAAGGATGAGATAATTTTGTGTTATTTTTTTGAAGATGAATATGTTGTAAAAGAATTTCTCAGAAGCCCATAAATAATAAAATCCCTCTCTCACTGGTTTTCCCCTTGTGGGTTTTTCCAGGATCATTGTTAGACCAAAAATCATTGTGTTAATATTTTTGTGAGTTTATGTGTTGCTGATATTTTATTTCTGTGTTATAAATGATGTTCAAAATCCTCATGTTTCAATTTTAAAATTTATTTTCTACTAAGTTTAATTGGCTATTATAAATCTGGGTTTGGGCATTAAACATTGGCTGAAAAATCAATGACTAAAATTGGGTTGGGGTATGAAATTTTACAGATATCTCGTGGGTGTTGCTCCACTGCCCGCAAGTGTCCATAGCCCCAATGGAGTCACCATGACACCACAGACCTTTCTCTACTTCCAATGAGCCTCCATAGCTCTGACAAAGATATATGCATGTCCCCTAGTCTGGTCAAACTTTCCTTTCTATTCCTTCCTGACTTATTTAGTGCATGCTTAGCATTCGGTGGATGGGGAAAGTGATGGAATTTTTATCCTGATAGGGGATGACTATCAACATTTGAGATTTATTTGTATATTTTCTACAACTGGCTACATAGAGATATCCTTTTTTGGTTTTCATCCTTTTAGACTTTGACACTTTGCCTTTCATGTGAGAAACTACTTAGTGTGTGGATGGTTCCTCCATTACATAAGATACGATTTCCCACCAATATGAAAGGATGATCATTGATTAACCACTATTCTCAGTGTTGGTTTAACTTCTTTCACAACATCCCCAAATAGTTCTGATTCATTTTCAAACGGAGACCCCTAATTCTACTCATGAACTAGGAAACATATGCAAGTTGATTCATTCCTACTTCTAGTGCAAAGGTGTTGCTTGTGAAAAGAGAAATGGAGGTGAGAGGTATATATGTCATGAAATATAATCAAAGGTTATAAGACAACATCATTGAAGAAAAAAATTTCTTTGAAGTGAAAATATGATAATGAAAGAATGGGAAGAATGATTTAGGAGAGATGACATATGCAATGTTAGAGATGAAGTCAGTCCAATTTATTGTTGTGACTGAAAAATCAAGCCTTTATATGAATGACAATCAATAATATGTAATTAGGAAATGCAGTTGACTGATAAAGAAATTATATATTGAGTGTTTCCAACAGCTAAGAGGATATTCACACATTTCGACCAGCTAGAAGTTTGGAGCCTCTTGAAACTATCAATCCATGTGAAAGCTAACACTCATGATACTTCAATCAGATAGGTCTCCGTACTAGCGTCGTATGAGAATTACACTTCTCATCATGGTTTTTTCTGAAGGATTCCAATCCATTTGTGCAGCCTTGTGCTTTAGGGTGCAAGGGTTGGCCAGAGCTCCACTTCATTGTCCATCGAGCTGCTTTTCTTTGGCCTTTTGACATGTCTATTTCCTTGTCACTTCTTCAAGATATAGAGTTGATGTTACATCATGACATGTCCAGTTAACCACAATTATGATGTTTCATGGTCAGTTCAAACCTTCGTAATATGTGAGTCTTCCTTAAATATTGTCTTTATTTTGAAATGAATATATCTTTCCATGATCAACTATGAAGAAGCTTTCTGAAAATCCTCACCGCAGTAATTTGAAAAAAAAAAATTCAAAATATGTCTAGGTTTTTTAGATTTCGCCATGAGTATCACCAATTTTAGTTGTCGGGAGACAGAGTATACTTGATCTTGAATGTTGGTTTGTCTATCAAAATTTCTCCTNAGTGTTATATCAATGTAGCATTATCATCCAATAGTTGTAGAGTAAATAAACAATGAACAAATGAGAAATCATACACATACATAGTACACCAATGTTTTTACGTGGAAACCCAAAGCAGGAGAAAACCACATAATGATTTTTCTTATATGTATTTAAGAATTACATTCATTGGAAGCACCAACTTACTTTTTTTTCCAGTTGCAACTGGAAGGAGGCTCCAACCCCCTATTTTCTCAGGCTACAACCTAAGGGAATATCCAATTCCCCAATTCTCTAGCTACAACTAGAATGAGGATACAACCCCCTATGTTCTCCGACTACAACTGTAAGGTGGCTAGAACCATAGGTCCTTTCCCCGTCCAACTGCCCTGAAGTAAAAGTAGAATTATGGAACCACTGTCACACTATCAATGTGATATATATTGTTGTAAAATTGTACCCATCAACATGTAATCAATCTATAACAACATGTACCAATAACCTATGCCAACATGTACCATACATCAACATGTACCTTAAACAAATGCATAAACCATGCACCAAACCTGTACAAATAACGTGTACCATCAATGAGTGCATCAACCATGCACCAAATATGTACCAATCATGCATCAAATACACATAAAATATGACTCATCAAGATGCACCAACATCGTCAACTATACACCTCATGTATGTGCCAACTCATCAACTACTTGTCTCAATCATGTACCCAAAATGTACCTCAACCAAAAGCCCTCATCAATTTCATCATCCAAAACTGATTTGTAACTTTGTAATATACTTGTTGTATATGATCACATACCTGCAAACCTTCCTTAACTTTAACAACAAGAGACTAGCATTTTCATCAAACTTTACTTTAGTATCACATGACTAATTTGGGATTAGTCAACATCCATAACTTGAAATAATCATAACTATGTACTTGTAATGAATAAATATAAAAAAATAGTACACAATGTTCTTCAGTGTCTTTTTTGCAATTCATCCAAGTTTCACTACTTGGATCCTCTCAAAAAAGGAGTTATAGCAAAAATGCCATACTTTATTGAATTCTGGCTTATTCTAGAGAGAGAACTTGTAGAGCATGCCCCGCATAGAATATTTGTTTTATGGATATGAAAATTGTACACATAATACTAAAGACTGTACTCTAACCAATACATTTGGTCTTACTGAATTTGGATATATTATGAAGAATTTATGACATTTTTACCCAAAACACTTATTTTAGACTAGTTTCGGGACTAGCCATAAACCCTATTTTACATGGCATGTAACTCAAAAAAAGAAACGACCCACAAGCTGAAATTTTTATCACAGCTACTTGGATATGTTTCCTAAATGAAATCCCAATTTCATAGTTTGAATAATTCTATAAAAAAGGTTATTTTGAAAATGGTGAGATGACCTGTAAATAACATACCTTAGAAAACATCATCAAAAAAATTTATCCTCCCTTGAATTTCGGCCTTCTTTACTTCACCTTTCCCCTGAAATTAGGCTTAGATATCCTTTGGTTACCTCAGTCACTTATAAATATTCAATATGCTAAAGTGTGCTTAAAAATGAGATACCCTTGCCTCTTATTTATACTTTCATGTAACTTCCTCAAGGGGTTACCTTCTAACCATCTTAACCCACTTTCCTTATTTTAGGGCTAACCCACTTCTAACCACTTGTCCACNAAAAAACTTGGGTTCATTACCCAAACCATTGTGCTACCGGAATTCGCTACCAAACTTTGTTCAACGGTTGAAATCGATGACAAAAAAAACAATTAATCAACAACCTACCCCTTTGACATTGATGGAAAAAATTTGATGCAATACTAAAGTAATTTCACTCATGCTCCCCCTGTGACCATCTCTCCCACCAGAACCATGCATATGTTCTTTGCATTTGATAAATCTCTCCCCCCTTTGTCATCAATGGAAAAGGTATATTTCCATCTAGAGTTTCTCCCCCTAACTGAACTGTCATTGGGGATACTCCCCCTGACTGAACTCTTCCTAAAAAGGATCTCCCAACCCAAATTGTCCTATCTATGGTTCTTCCTTGTGTAAATCTAAGACATATAAGATAAGAATTCAAAAAAAATCATTTTGGAGTAGAAATTACCTTGACTCTCTAGCAAAGATACTCAAAGGCTTCCCATGGTAGTGGTTTTGTAAATATGTCTCACACTTGTTCTTTTGTGCCCACATACTCAACTATGATGTTCTTCTCTACAACCCGTTCCCATAGAAAGTGATACTTTATTGGAATGTGCCTCATCTTAGAGTGCATCAACGAGTTCTTTGAGATACTGATGGTGCTTGTATTACCACAATATATTGGAATGGGCTCATCATACTCAACCTGTATATCTTTCAAAGTTTGTTTCATCCATAGAACCTGTGTACAACATGATGTTGCTGCAATATACTCTACTTCGGTTGTAGATGAGGATACTGATGATTGTTTCTTGCTTAGCTATGATACTAAACACTCACCCAAGTAGAACGTTGCTCCACTGGTGCTTCATCAATTATCAATGCAATCTACCCAATATACATCTTTGTAGGAAATAAGTGATAGATCCTTTCCTTTTGGATACCATAATTCAAACTCTTATGTTCCTTTGAGATATCTGAAAATCCTCTTCACTGCTAATACATGTGATTCCTTTGGTGTTGCTTGAAATTGTGCCACCTATCCAACTGCCTGCATTACATCTAGTTTGGATGTTGTCACATATAGTAAGATACCAATCATTGACCTATATTTCCTCTATTCTATAGACTTTTAATCATCATCTTTGCTCAACTTGCAACCGGTTTGCATAGGAGTGATAACTAGTTTTCAATCTTTCATTCCGAACCTCTTTAGCATTTCTCTCATATACTTAGTTTGAGAAATAGAAATTCCTTGGTTTCTTTGATGTATCTGAAGATCCAGAAAGAAAGATAGTTCCTCAAGTAATGACATTTCAAATTCATTATGCATATCCTTTACAAATTTATGGCTTAACCTGTCATTAGTACTTCCAAAAATAATATCATCAACATAAACTTTAATTAATAAAATACTATCTTGAGTTACCTTGATGTAGAGGTTGTTGTCTACACTTCTGATGTAGGAGCATCATCATCAAGCACATGTGGAGAGACAAATCAGTGCCTTATCACACCTTTGAATCATTCAGAATCTTAAACGTTGGCATTTCCTACAAATCGTTTTTTGAGTTGATTGAAAACCTAAAGAAGATCAAATGCTTCGAAGTTGAATGATCATGACCAATCTGGGAGTTTCACTCCTAGACTTTAATGTAATGGAAATTAAGTAGAAATTAGTTTTTTTTCAAGTAGAAGAGTAGTAAGAGGAAACCCTAGAATCCCTCTAGGATAAATAAAGGTTTTGTATGCCCGAATGAGGATGCTACAAATTAGCAGGAGACTGTTGTGATTTAGTTGTTGTTGAGTTTTTAGTTGTTGTTTTATCATAGTTTTAGCCATTTTACATTTTGAATAAATATAACAGAGGAAAATTGATCTAATGCATGGTGTCGCTACTGTTTACAATTCCCTGTTATTTTGTTTTCATGAATGAATGAGTTATGTTGTTGAGTATATGAAACTGTGAAGTGTTTGTATAAGTTTCACTTGTTTTCTCTTCGTTGAGTTCATGCAAGGTGTGCATACAGTCTGTAAGGCATGTGATGAAGGGGTCTATTTCGAATCATATGCTCAAAAGAGATAGCGTGAAACTTCCACTTGAAATGAGTACAAAGAGACTATTGCAAGGTGTGCGCATCCATCACAAGAACTTAAGTCTTGTGTGAGAATATGTTGCAAGGAGTGACAAAGTTTGTGTTGACTCATAATCTCAAAATAGATAGCGTAAAATTTCCATTTCCAATGAGTGCAAAGGGATTGCTGCAAGGAATACATAGTCACCCACAAGAAGCTACGTCTTGTATAAGAATATGTTGCAAGGAGTGCACAGATCCGAAATTCGACTAAGTGTTGAAGTAACCCTCTAAGGAGTCAAAGGATTCAAGAGATAAATCTCAAGAGAGATAGCAGAATTAAATATTCAAACAGAATGAAGGCCTGAAGGTTTTGTTGATTAAGTTTGGTTGTCATTGATGTCAACCCTTGAAGAAAGCCCTATAGCACAAAGGCTGGGTAATGGACCCAAGATTGTTTGATGTAAAGATTATTATCTTATCATGATTGATAATAAGTAGAAATGGATGAACTCCAAAGTGGTCCCCTTATGGTGAAATCCCTCACAGGAAGATGCTTTGCAGATTGCATTATCCTAGAAGTATGGTTAGAGAACCCATGATTATTTGTGGAATAATGAGTTGAACGCTAATGAATTTGTCAGTGAAACTATCCTATATGGATATTTATTTTCATTCCATTTCCGGTGGTATGTGGAACGTCACATAAATCCTCACAGTTAGAGAGTTATGGCCATGAGAAGTTGGAGAACCCAGGTTTGGGTATTGGACCCAAGTTTGTTTTATGAATAATGGTATGAGTTTTGATATATTTTCAGGTAATACTATTCTATATGGATAGTACATATCATTCCATTTTTGTTGGTATGTGGAACGTCACATAACTCCTCACGGTTTGAGAGTTATGGCCTTACGAAGTTGGACGACCCTCATATGTCATCTAGAAGCCCCAAAAGGTCAAAGTAGTCCAAGTGGTTTAAGAGTTTTTAAAGGTAAATAATAAAGTGAAGTGATGAGTGCACTATAATTCAAATTGAATGCAAAATTAATTATTTAAATAATAAATTTAATGGAGAAATTAGAAGTGGGTTAACCCTAAAATAAGGAAAGTTGGCAAAGTGACCTAGAAGATGTTTTTAAGGAAGCTACTTGGAGAGTACAAATAAGAGGCAAGGCTCTCTCATTTAAATTACACTTGTGAATATTGAATACCTATAGGTTTTTGAGGTAACTAAATGATTTCTAAGCCAAAGTTTTGAGGAAAGTGAAGAAAATAAAGCCGGAATTCAAGGAAGGATAAATTCTTTTGATGATGCTTTCTAAGGTATGTTTTTTTTTTCAGGTCATCTCACCATTTTAGAAATACCTTTTTTTTCTAGAATGATTCAGAACTTGAAATTGATATTCCATTGAGGAAACATATACAAGTATCTTTGGTAAAAAAAAGTATCTTGTGGGTCGTCGTATTTTTTGAGTTACACTCCGTGGAATATAGGGTTTGTGGCTAGTCCTGAAACTAGTTAAAAACATGTGTTTCAGGTAAAAACGACATATGTTCTTCATAACAGATCCAAATTCATTGAGACGAAATGTGTTGGCTATATTAAAGTCTGTATTATTCTTTTTAATATTTTCATATCGATTCAACAAATATTTTGTGTGGGGCATGCTCTACAAGGTCGCTCTCTAGAATAAGCCAGAATTCAGAAAGGTATGCCTTTTTTTTTATATAAATCATTTTCTGAGAGGTTCCAAGTAGTGACACCTGAAGGAATTGAAAAAAAAAAAATTGAAGAACATTCTATGTCAGTTTCATATCTTTATTCATTACAGGTACAAAGTTATCATCATTTCAAGTTAGGGTTGTTGACTAATCCAAAAACTAGTCATGTGAGAAGTTTGATGAAGATGCTAGTCTCTTGTTTTCAAAATTAAGGAAGGTTTGCAGGTATGTGATCATATACACCAGGTCTATTACAAAGTTACAAATCATATTTGGATGATGAAATTGATGAGGGATTTTGGTTAAGGTACATGTTGGGTACATAGTTGAGACAAGCACTTGATGAGTTGGCACATACATGAGGTGTAGAGTTGATGATGTTGGTGCATATTAATGAGTCATGGTTGATGAGTAGTTGACACATGATTGGTACATACTTGGTGCATGGTTGGATACACTTGTTTATGGTATAGGTTGATTACAGGTTGAGGTACAGGTTGATGCATGGTTCAAGTTTGTTGGTATATGTTTACAGCAGTATATCGCACAGGGATAGTGCGGCATTGGTTCCATCATTCTAATTCTACTTCAGGGTGGTTGGAGGGGGCAAGGACAGGGCGGTTGGAAGGGGCAAGGATAGGTGGTGTACTGTTTATGTGTATGATTTTTCATTTGTGCATTGCTTATTTACTCTGCAGTTATTGGATTATAATGATACATTGATATAACATTTGGATTATATGGTTAAAAGGGATTAAATTACTCTATTACTGATTCACCCCCCCTCTCAGTAATCCAACAATTGGTTTCAGAGCAAGTTCCTTTAGAAATCAGTTTAACTACTGAAAGGTAGATCATGGAGAGCAACAACTTGTACAAAAATGGAATAGCATAGTTTGATGGACAAAAGTATTCTTTTTGGAGCATAAGGATGAAGACATATATATAGGCACAGGGATTTCAATTTTGGAAATCAATTGTAGATGGATACATAGAACCAGTAGTTCCACCAACAAATGACAAAGCTGTGAAACTTGGTGAGAATAATTCCAAAGCCAAAAATGCACTTTTGAATGGTCTAAGTGATACGGTATTCACAAAAGTTTCAGATTGTAAATCCGCTAAAGAGATTTGGGAAAAGATTTGAAATGTTTATGAAGGAGATACAAAGNTAAATTATTTCTAAGCCAAAGTTTTGAGGAAAGTGAAGAAAATAAAGCCGGAATTCAAGGAAGGATAAATTCTTTTGATGATGCTTTCTAAGGTATGTTTTTTTTTTTTTCAGGTAATCTCACCATTTTAGAAATAACTTTTTTTTCTAGAATGATTCAGAACTTGAAATTGATATTCCATTGAGGAAACATATACAAGTATCTTTGGTAAAAAAAAGTATCTTGTGGGTCGTTGTATTTTTTGAGTTACACTCCGTGGAATATAGGTTTTGTGGCTAGTCCTGAAACTAGTTAAAAACATGTGTTTTAGGTAAAAACGACATACGTTCTTCATAACAGATCCAAATTCATTGAGATGAAATGTGTTGGCTATATTAAAGTCTGTATTATTCTTTTTAATATTTTCATATCGATTCAACAAATATTTTGTTTGGGGCATGCTCTACAAGGTCGCTCTCTAGAATAAGCCAGAATTCAGAAAGGTATGCCTTTTTTTATATAAATCATTTTCTGAGAGGTTCCAAGTAGTGACACCTGGAGGAATTGAAAAAAAAAAAATTGAAGAACATTCTATGTCAGTTTCGTATCTTTATTCATTACAGGTACAAAGTTATCATCATTTCAAGTTAGGGTTGTTGACTAATCCAAAAACTAGTCATGTGAGAAGTTTGATGAAGATGCTAGTCTCTTGTTGTCAAAATTAAGGAAGGTTTGAAGGTATGTGATCATATACACCAGGTCTATTATAGAGTTACAAATCATATTTGGATGATGAAATTGATGAGGGATTTTGGTTAAGGTACATGTTGGGTACATGGTTGAGACAAGCACTTGATGAGTTGGCACATACATGAGGTGTAGAGTTGATGATGTTGGTGCATATTAATGAGTCATGGTTGATGAGTAGTTGACACATGATTGGTACATACTTGGTGCATGGTTGGATACACTTGTTTATGGTATAGGTTGATTACAGGTTGAGGTACAGGTTGATGCATGGTTCAAGTTTGTTGGTATATGTTTACAGCAGTATATCGCACAGGGATAGTGCGGCATTGGTTCCATCATTCTAATTCTACTTCAGGGTGGTTGGAGGGGGCAAGGACAGGGCGGTTGGAAGGGGCAAGGATAGGTGGTGTACTGTTTATGTGTATGATTTTTCATTTGTGCATTGCTTATTTACTCTGCAGTTATTGGATTATAATGATACATTGATATAACATTTGGATTATATGGTTAAAAGGGATTAAATTACTCTATTACTGATTCACCCCCCCTCTCAGTAATCCAACAATTGGTTTCAGAGCAAGTTCCTTTAGAAATCAGTTTAACTACTGAAAGGTAGATCATGGAGAGCAACAACTTGTACAAAAATGGAATAGCATAGTTTGATGGACAAAAGTATTCTTTTTGGAGCATAAGGATGAAGACATATATATAGGCACAGGGATTTCAATTTTGGAAATCAATTGTAGATGGATACATAGAACCAGTAGTTCCACCAACAAATGACAAAGCTGTGAAACTTGGTGAGAATAATTCCAAAGCCAAAAATGCACTTTTGAATGGTCTAAGTGATACGGTATTCACAAAAGTTTCAGATTGTAAATCCGCTAAAGAGATTTGGGAAAAGATTTGAAATGTTTATGAAGGAGATACAAAGGTCAAAGCAACAAAGATTCAAACTTACAGAGGTCAATTTGAACAAATAGAAATGAAGGTAGATGAAAATATTGCAGTCTACTTCTTATGAGTTGATGAAACAATGAATGCAATCATAGGATTGGGAGAAGAAATTGAAGAATCTGTAATTTTTTAAAAGGTACTAAGATCTCTTCCTATGAGATTAAACCCTAAGATATCATCACTAGAAGAAATATTAGATCTGAACTCAATAAGCATGGACGAACTGCATGGAATCTTCACAGCATATGAAATGAGAACTGAACAGGAAAATGCATATGTTAAAGAAGCATCTTTCAAAGCATCCAAAATATCAAAGAAAAAGAAACAACAAGAAGAAGAATATAGCAGTAGCAGTGACCTCTCAGAAGATGATGAAGAAGTGGCCAACTTCGTTAAAAGACTAAACAAGGGAACCAATGGTAGGTATAGAGGTAAGCTTCCTTTAATTTGTTTTAATTGTGATGGTATTGGTCACTTTGCTAACAAATGTCCTCATAAGAAAAAGAGAAATGATGAAGGTTACTCGAAAGGAAAACACACATATAAAGGCAAAAGAACTACAAAGAAAGTTTTCAAGAAAAGCTTATGCACCAAAGAAGACAACTCATCATTAGATGAAGATGAAGTCAGTGACAGTGAGACAAAAAGAGTTATATTCATGGCAGTAAAAGACTCTAACAAAGAAGGCTCTGAAGAAGAATATGAAGAAGCCGAAGAAGGATATGAAGAATCCGAAGAATAAATTGAAGAGGTAGAAGTTGACTATCGATAAGAATTAATGTGTNGTTGAGACAAGCACTTGATGAGTTGGCACATACATGAGGTGTAGAGTTGATGATGTTGGTGCATATTAATGAGTCATGGTTGATGAGTAGTTGACACATGATTGGTACATACTTGGTGCATGGTTGGATACACTTGTTTATGGTATAGGTTGATTACAGGTTGAGGTACAGGTTGATGCATGGTTCAAGTTTGTTGGTATATGTTTACAGCAGTATATCGCACAGGGATAGTGCGGCATTGGTTCCATCATTCTAATTCTACTTCAGGGTGGTTGGAGGGGGCAAGGACAGGGCGGTTGGAAGGGGCAAGGATAGGTGGTGTACTGTTTATGTGTATGATTTTTCATTTGTGCATTGCTTATTTACTCTGCAGTTATTGGATTATAATGATACATTGATATAACATTTGGATTATATGGTTAAAAGGGATTAAATTACTCTATTACTGATTCACCCCCCCTCTCAGTAATCCAACAATTGGTTTCAGAGCAAGTTCCTTTAGAAATCAGTTTAACTACTGAAAGGTAGATCATGGAGAGCAACAACTTGTACAAAAATGGAATAGCATAGTTTGATGGACAAAAGTATTCTTTTTGGAGCATAAGGATGAAGACATATATATAGGCACAGGGATTTCAATTTTGGAAATCAATTGTAGATGGATACATAGAACCAGTAGTTCCACCAACAAATGACAAAGCTGTGAAACTTGGTGAGAATAATTCCAAAGCCAAAAATGCACTTTTGAATGGTCTAAGTGATACGGTATTCACAAAAGTTTCAGATTGTAAATCCGCTAAAGAGATTTGGGAAAAGATTTGAAATGTTTATGAAGGAGATACAAAGTTCAAAGCAACAAAGCTTCAAACTTACAGAGGTCAATTTGAACAAGTAGAAATGAAGGTAGATGAAAATATTGCAGCCTACTTCTTATGAGTCGATGAAACAATGAATGCAATCATAGGATTGGGAGAAGAAATTGAAGAATCTGTAATTTTTTAAAAGGTACTAAGATCTCTTCCTATGAGATTAAACCCTAATATATCATCACTAGAAGAAATATTAGATCTAAACTCAATAAGCATGGACGAACTGCATGGAATCTTCACAACATATGAAATGAGAACTGAACAGGAAAATGCATATGTTAAAGAAGCATCTTTCAAAGAATCCAAAATATCAAAGAAAAAGAAACAACAAGAAGAATAATATAGCAGTAGCAGTGACATCTCAGAAGATGATGAAGAAGTGGCCAACTTCGTTAAAAGACTAAACAAGGGAACCAATGGTAGGTATAGAGGTAAGCTTCCTTTAATTTGTTTTAATTGTGATGGTATTGGTCACTTTGCTAACAAATGTCCTCATAAGAAAAAGAGAAATGATGAAGGTTACTCGAAAGGAAAACACACATATAAAGGCAAAAGAACTACAAAGAAAGTTTTCAAGAAAAGCTTATGCACCAAAGAAGACAACTCATCATTAGATGAAGATGAAGTCAGTGACAGTGAGACAAAAAGAGTTATATTCATGGCAGTAAAAGACTCTAACAAAGAAGGCTCTGAAGAAGAATATGAAGAAGCCGAAGAAGGATATGAAGAATCCGAAGAATAAATTGAAGAGGTAGAAGTTGACTATCGATAAGAATTAATGTGTTCCATAGAAGTTATCAGAAGAGAAAAGAAGAAAAACAAGAAACTACAAGCAGAACTAGGCAAGAAAAAGGACAATCGAGAACTAGAACAAATGATCACAAAATTGAAGGTTCAAATAGAATAAGATAAAAGAATTGAAGAAGCACTCAAATAACAACTAGAAGAAAAGGACAAGATCATTGGAAACTTGNATCAGTAGTCAAAAATATCATCTTAACAAGTCCGGACTTGGATACAATCAGACAGAAAAGGGATCAAGATCCAAAACAACAGAGCAAGAAACAAATCCAAAAAGCTATGCAGAAGCAATCAAAGGGGATGTGAAGATATACAAGGAATATTACAGGGACACTCCTCCACCGAGAAGATTCAGATTTCAGAATCAACAATAGACAGATAGGCCTCAAGAAGAAGAAGGATTCATTAGAGCACCTCCTTTTAGAATATCTTCAACTCCCAGGTATCAAACTATATTTTTTGGTTTATGTTATGCATGTAATAATTTTGGACATAAAGTTGTGAATTGCAGAGATAACAACATGAACAATAACAACTTTGAGAATCATAAACAAAGGGGTTATTCAAGAAGACCTAGTGAAACACAAAGAAGAAGTTACAACAGGTTTGAATCTTTGAGCACTGAAGTGGAATGTTACAAATGTAACAATTTTGGACACGTGGCCAAAAATTGCAGAATGGCATTCCCTCCTAAAGAACCTCAACAGAATAGAAACAATCACAGACAAGAACCTCAGAAAACGACATGGATAAGAAAGCAAGATTAGTATAGAAATGAAGAATGCATAGTCGCTCCACAAGCTAAGCAGAAGAAACACGGTTGGGATGTTGACAGTGGATTTTCAAAACACATGACAGGTGATAGAGACAAATTTCTTACATTGCAAAAGGAAAGAAATGGATCAGTCTCCTTCGAAAATGATAATTCAACCAAAATCATTGGAGAAGGCACAGTCTGAATTGGGAACAAGAATAAAAAGGCACAAAATTTTCTACTGGTAGAAGATATGAAACATAATATTCTGAGTGTGATTCAAATGTGTGACCAAGGTCATAAAGTTACTTTTGATTCACAAAAGTGTGAGATAAGAAGAGAAGGTTCAGGGAAATTGATTGGTACAGCTGCAAGAACTTCAAACAACATATATGTGTTGAGTGAAATTGGAAATGAAAAGTGTTTTCTAGGAAAGGAATATGAAAGTTGGCTATGGCACAGACGAATGGGTCATATGCATTTTGATAACCTTGTCAAAGTCATCAAAAGAGAAGCAGTCAGAGAAATGCCC
>JZKD02S1706587.1:0-16364 GCA_000966675.3 Picea glauca
ACAACGATCCAAATCATAACGAAAAAGAGGTCACCCCTTGACTGTATATCATTTCTCATCCCCGAACACAACTGTCATTACCACTCAACCAATCTATGACAATCACAAGATGTTTGTCAAGAGTAAGAATAGTTGGGGATGATTAAAATCGGGCTCTATAAACACGAATACAAAGACGCAATCATGAGTTCGCTTGGTCATCAATAAAACAGACGGATTGAAGGTCCTCAAAACATATCAACTAATAGGCATAGATCCTTCAATACCAACACAATAGAACCACATGTTTCCTTATAACTCTCGGTCTGTGCAATGGCGCAACAGTTCAACGATGGGTAGGGTTGGACAATGATGTAGAGGAGAAGTGACTATCCACTGGATAGTGACAGGTACCCCAGAGGACACAAAGGTATAACCTCCATGCAATTCTCATGAGCCGAATCAATTTATAGCAATGCCAGTGGGAATGCAGACCCAAGGCATAATTTATATCACCAACAACCATAAAGCATACATCATGGCATAATGGACACACTATAATCGACTTCTGAGATACATTGATTCCAATACCACAAAAATAAGCCCATGGCCAGGTGAATAAACCCACGACCATGAATCTGGAAAAGACACAGTGACCAAAAGGCAGTTCGAAAACATACACAACAACCCCATATCATCCTGAATACAACTGGACATGGTTACCCCCATAACTGTGAGAAAGAGGTCAGCAAGGCTAAACAGAGCAAAACCCTCCAACAAAAAATAGAGCGATAATACCCATATCCACTTCAAATAATAGAGAGCCATCACGGTTTCACCACACAGAACAACCAGTGAATGCATAACTCAACCAACCAATTATTTTACCTGCAAAACGAATAGCCACACATTCATTCCAGAGAGAAGACCCACACATTTAAACAGTTGCCAATCTCAGGAAAACACAAACCAATGCATCATTGAGCCATCGTTCATTCATACACAGAGCGAAATTCATGGATGGGTGAAAAGAACCATACATATAACCAATAGCTTTAAAAGGGGCGGGTTGGCTGAGCACTTCCTTCCCAGGCTTGGATCTTGGAGCCTAACCACTAGCAAAATGAAATGCAACAATAACCATACTAAGGTGACAACCCAATGGGGGAAGTATGGAGTGGCGTGCATTTACTGCACGTCACTTCCATCTTCCTCTTCATTCAATTTTGAAGTACACGACAACCAACAATCACTAATACCATTAACCTTGCCATTAATTCCAAACCATTGAAATTTGTGACCACATTGCTTTCCAAATGCACCACCCAAAATCCATATTAACCATTGCAAAACTTCCATACTACACCATATGTATTTCCATATCAAATGAGCCCAATATAACTCAAACACAATTCGCATAGCCACTAACCATTACTAGTTAGGATTAACACTAACTTGTTTTCATTTAATTGCACATAACTTCTAACATAGCATAGTATAGGCCCTTTCTTTTGGATTTTTTTTTTAAGTTTCCTTCCCATTTCTTTTGTTTTATGATGTTACTAACATATGTCTTGTGCAGGTGTACCCAGGTAATAATCATGGTGATGTGATCAAATATAACAATTGTAAATGTATGCCAATCATAACATAAAATTAAATCTTTGAATAACAAAACATCCAATAAATGCATCATCCACCTGTCATCATGTCAAAAACAAAACCAAGACTACATCATCAACCATATAAGACCTTGTAAGAAGCATCGAAACAACAACATAAAATGTGTGATATGACTATCTTCGAGCCTCCAGTCTATAAGGGGTTCCCACCTAGTAGTATTATATCTTATTAGCATAGTTTAAATAATAGGCTTTAGCAATACTTTGCAGGCAAAATTCCTTGTTGTGATTTTTATCGTCAACAAATGGGCGACTCCACAGGGAAATTTGTTTCCAATAGATTAAGAACTCAGAATGTATGGTTTCGCAGACCAAGAACAGAAGATAAATAAGATATAACTAGAATGATCATGCAACAAGGGGAAGTGAGCATATTTAATGGAAAAAATGATCGGGAATTTGGGAATAACTCATGGAAAATGTTAAGTATAAAGGGTTTTATCCCCGTATACATAATCATTCAACCAGAATTTTCTCTTGACTTCAAGGATAATTTTTTTATGGAATTTATCTTTTGAATCTCAAATGGATGAAGAAATGGAAATCAGAAGCGGGAGGTAACCAATTTCCTCATAAGACAACAGTGAAAGCAGATAAAAAAATTCAATTATGCTTTTCGGGGAACATTGTAACAGTCATGTAAGCTTGATTGTTATTGACTAACAATACCTTGCAGGAGTGTTACTGTGGAAGAATTGATCCAACATCTTATTCTTGACCAAAATTGAACTTAAAATATGAAAAGCAATCAAATTCATAACAAAAAAGGAACTGCAAAAATTAAGACAACAGAAATAAAATGACAAAATTGCAAACGAAGAAGGAAAACTACTAAAATGAAAGCAGAATTGAAAACTATTTGAAAGAAGAATTGAAAAAGCAGTAATAAAACTACCTAAAATGAAAACAGAACTAAACTACTAATATACATAAAAATCCAAACAACATTAAACTCTTCAAGTTGGTTCCACGTAGTGTTCTAAGTGAGAATCATTAGTGTTGTAGGAAAACAATCGCTCTTGTAAATCTTTCAGAATGTAAGAGTTTGTACCCCGGAAAAAAGCGATCTTAAAAGGGCCCAGCCATAATTTTTGAAACCTTGAGTGTCTTCCCCTATCAGCATGAGATTAATCCGACAATAGTACTTTCTCATTGACTTTAAATTTGACAATTTTGACACTCTTGTTGAAATACTTCTTAACAATCTGTTGTCTCCTTTTTATATTATCTAAGGCAAACATCCTTTGCTCCTCTAAAGCTAAGAGTGTATTCATCCTTTGTGAAACATCAGAAGAATTTAATTCTTTGATCTGTAGTATTAACCTTAAGGAGGAAAGTTTCATCTCAGTAGGTAGAATGGATTCTTGACCATAAACAAGCTAGAAAGGAGTGCAACCAGTGCTCATCTTGGTTGTAGTTCGATCTTCCCAAAGGGCATAAGTGAGGAGAGTGTGCCATTGGCGAGGCTTATCTTTGATGATCCTTTTGACAATTCTCACCAGATTCTTGTTGGTAGACTCAGCCTGCCCATTTCCTTAGGGATAATAAGTTGATGAGGTGAAATTTTTAACCCCCAACTTAGCTGAAAATTGGGTCATCTTAGCAGAAATAAAAGTGGGACCATTGCCTGTAATAATTTCCAATGGAAGACCAAATCTGGAAAAGATATTATTTTCAAGGAAATAAATCACATGATCATCTGTCGAATGCTTAAGCAGGACAACTTCAACCGATTTTGTAAAATAGCATGTGGTTGTCAAAATAAATACTTGTCTTGTTGAAGGTGGAGGATTAATAGGACCAATAAAATCCAATCCTCACTTTGAAAAAGGAAAGTCCGGGAGGACAGGTTGTAATGGCATGGTTGAAAAGCGTTCTTTCCCAACAAATTTTTGGCACTTGTTACAAGATCTCGAAAAAACATAAGAGTCACGAAATATTGAATGCCAATAATATCCTTTTCTAATAATCTTGAAAGCAGTGGTTTTAGCAGAAAAATGACCTCCTACATGAATAACATAATTTGAAGAACAATGAGTTTCTTGCAACATTTTTGTGATTTCTCATTGTTTACACAGTGAAGAAACATACCAACAACAGATCTTCAAAACAAGAAGTCTCCTATAATGATGTATTTAGTAGATTCAAGATGGAACCTTTTCCTTTGATGAGTGTCTATGTTGTCTGGACATCTTTGGTTTTGTAAATAGTAAACCAAATTATTATACCAAGAATGTCCAAGCACAGGAAGGACCTGATTATCAATGTAGAATAGTGTTGATAGGGAACTATCATGTTTATCAATTTCTTCACTATTTTCAGCATGCTGAGCTAAGTGAAGGACTAAGTCACATCCCTTGATAGTGGTAGAAGTCACAATATTTAAATCATGCTCCTAAATCTTGGAAAGCCGATGTGCAAGCTTCCCTGAAAGATAAGTCTGTGAGAGCAAAAACTTAACATCGGGTAAAGGGACTTTTACCAATGTATGCTTACCTAATATGAAGTGGAAAAACTTTTCAACAGCTTTAACAAGAGAGAAAACATGTTTTTCAATAAAAGAATATTTAAATTCATCATCAGACAAGATTTTACTCAGGTAAGCCACTGGTTTTTTGTTACCTTGGTCATCACTTTGCATGAGGATAGCAGAAATTGCTTCCTCTGTGGCATTAGTATATATCATAAATTCCTTCTCAAAGTCTGGCTTCACCAAAACTGGTGTGGAGCTGATTTCTTTCTTGATCCCTACAAAATCATCTTCGACATCATTTGTCCAAGAAAAAGAACGATCATGCTTAAGTAGATTATGAATTGGTTTGAACATCACAGCAAAATCGGGAACAAACCTATGGATGAAGATAATAACACCCATAAATGCTTGAACCTCCTTCTTGGAAGTGGGAGCAGGCAAATTAAGGATCGCAAAAATCCTTTAAGGATCAATGCTTATTCCCGAATCAAAGACAATGTGTCCAAGGAGCTTGCCCTTGGTAACGTCAAAAATAGACTTAGAAGGGTTTAGAGAGATGCCAAATTTTATGCATCGCATGAGAACTCTTTTAAGATGACCAAAATGATCTGATCGGTTTTAAGAGTACACAGTTAATTCATCAAGGTAGATCTGAATGATCTTGCCGATCAAATCATCAAAAGCTATTTGCATAGCTCTTTGAAAAGTGGCACCTACGTTAGATAAGCCAAAAGGAATACGTTCATAATAAAAGGTACCCCAATGAGTAATAAAGGTGGTTTTATATTTATCTGCCCTTTTTACCTTGATTTGATTGTAACCAGAAAACCGTCAAGTAAGGACATCATCTGTGACACTACAACCTACTACAAAATCATTTCCATATTAGGGAGAGGAAAGTGATCTTTTATACTAGCCCGATTTGATGCACGAAAATCAATGCATAATCTGATCTAACCAATTGTTTTCCAAACGAGAACCAAATTGGAAACCCATTCAGATTACTTGACTGGAAAGATGATCCCAGCTTTCAAGAGTTTTGCAAATCCTTCTGAATAGTTGCTTCCAGTGCAGGGTTGATAGGTCTTTGTTTTTTCCTCATTGGTTTTATGCCTTCCTTGATGGGAATGGCATGTTGTATAAGAGTGGGATCAAAACCACGAAGATCCTCATAAGACCAAGCAAAAACATCTTGAAATTCTCCAAGCAGCTTGGAAAACTTCATTTTCTCTTCATCAGAACATTGGGCACCTATTTTAACATGTTGAAATTACTATGACAACTGAGAAGGGGGGTGAATCAGTTGTTATTGTGCTTAAACAATCTTAAGTCTATTAAACCATTTTCAATCTTTCATCAAGTGACCATCAATATTATACATCATATGGACAACATAAATAATGAGCATCAATCACACATAAGATATACACAGAGACAACTTTTTCACGAGGAAACCCATAAAGGGAGAAAACCTCTTCTTCTTTGAAATGATAGGTAGTCTTTTAATTTATGTACATCATCTATGTTTGAGCACCAACTCTCTAGTTTCTCTACCACCCACTAGAAGGAATCACCAACTCCCTAAATATTCCAGCATCAACAAGATTTATACAAGCACCAACTTGTATACAAAAAAATCTGTGTTTTCCCGAGCACCACCCTACCACTCTGTTTTCTAGCCACAACTAGATGGAAGATCCAACTTCCAATATTCAAGCACCAACTTGAATATCAGAGGACCACATTCCTCCCTAGCACCACTCTTCCTCCCTGATTATGAATAAATGATTGACAAACAAACAATACAGGTATTTCAATTCTTACCCTTTCTTCATTGTTCTACAATTCTTCTCTGGTTCAAAAATGTCCTGCAGTTCTGCTCTACTTCATATGATTATGCTATTATGCTCTTACTTCATGCCATTATGTTATTCTACTCTTTCTTATGTCTGTTCGGCGACTGTTACTCATATCTGAGTTTTATCTCATGCTCTGCATTCTGTCATTTTACCCTTCTTACAGTTCATCTCATTGTTTCGGTTAGAACAGTCGACGACACACAGTCACTGCGTGTTTCTTTTATGCACTTCCTCTTCGGCTACACCTAGAATCCCCTTGGGAAAAAATGCCTCAGCAACTGAATCGCTAACCGTCCAAGAACCATGATTCAGCTATGCTAAGTGAATCGTAACAGAACAATTAATCATGAAGATCAATAGTATCCCTTCGATGAGATGCTCAAATAACTAGCACCGTTGGATTAAATCCACAAGGTATTTCATTTATCCCATATGCCCACTGGTTGTGACCACGGGCCTAATCAAAATTCATTTCGCATTTCGCATTTCGGAAATCCTATGTCGAAGGGTCTCGACACTCCAAGTTGTGATCCCTGAGATGGATCTTAGCTTCATGCTAGCTCTTCCCTCTCACATGACCATTGGTGGTGAACAATCGCTTATCCATAAAGGGTTTTCACAATTCGCAATTTGGGATTTCAAGAGGCATGCTCCGTTCTCTCATGTCGCAATCCCCAAAATAGAGCTTAGAAAACGCTATCTCCTTCCCCTCACATGACCACCGACGGTAACCACAGCCTACGCCAAAGAGGCATTTCGCATTTCATCATTTCGACATTCCTGTGATGACGTGTCTTGACATTCCAAGTCGCGATCCCCGAAATGGAGCTTAGCTTCGTGCTAGCTCCTTTCTCCAGCCTTTGATGACGTGACCTTGGCTATGACCATGGGCTAGTCCTTATCGCGAGTTGGAAGGTTATAGGATTTCCTTCCTTTGAATTTCCAGTCAGCGAGATGCCAATCACTCGCCATGTGTCCTCTGCATCCAACGTTCCACAACATACCTCGATCCAAGGGTTCAGACCAACCCTCAATCCGACAGCTCGAATAATTTTGGGATATCTCATATCACAAGTTCCCACACCATGCTCCATTGACTCCTCTAATGTGCAAGTCAGCGAAATTCCAATCGCTTGCCACGTGTCCTATGACTCCAACAGTCAGGATTGTTATCGCTATTTCACATATCACGAGTTTGAGGGGTTAGAGAACCTATTTCCTTTGGATTTCCTAATATGTGAAACTCTGAAATGAAACCTTTCTCGTGCTCTGACTATTTTCCATGTGTCCTTCTTGGATCAATGGTCCTCCTGTTTTTGGGGCTTTCTAAGCCCGCTTCATCTTGTACTTAAAGATCGTGCTCCTTCTTCTGAATCCGACGATGGTCGGTCTTCGCACTCAGATCTGATGCCTGAGATATGTTCTCATCTTCTGTGCACTCCTCCAATCTTAATTCAAATCTGATGGTCATCGAGAATTTTGAATGGGATCCAACGATCATTGTTNACAACGATCCAAATCATAACGAAAAAGAGGTCACCCCTTGACTGTATATCATTTCTCATCCCCGAACACAACTGTCATTACCACTCAACCAATCTATGACAATCACAAGATGTTTGTCAAGAGTAAGAATAGTTGGGGATGATTAAAATCGGGCTCTATAAACACGAATACAAAGACGCAATCATGAGTTCGCTTGGTCATCAATAAAACAGACGGATTGAAGGTCCTCAAAACATATCAACTAATAGGCATAGATCCTTCAATACCAACACAATAGAACCACATGTTTCCTTATAACTCTCGGTCTGTGCAATGGCGCAACAGTTCAACGATGGGTAGGGTTGGACAATGATGTAGAGGAGAAGTGACTATCCACTGGATAGTGACAGGTACCCCAGAGGACACAAAGGTATAACCTCCATGCAATTCTCATGAGCCGAATCAATTTATAGCAATGCCAGTGGGAATGCAGACCCAAGGCATAATTTATATCACCAACAACCATAAAGCATACATCATGGCATAATGGACACACTATAATCGACTTCTGAGATACATTGATTCCAATACCACAAAAATAAGCCCATGGCCAGGTGAATAAACCCACGACCATGAATCTGGAAAAGACACAGTGACCAAAAGGCAGTTCGAAAACATACACAACAACCCCATATCATCCTGAATACAACTGGACATGGTTACCCCCATAACTGTGAGAAAGAGGTCAGCAAGGCTAAACAGAGCAAAACCCTCCAACAAAAAATAGAGCGATAATACCCATATCCACTTCAAATAATAGAGAGCCATCACGGTTTCACCACACAGAACAACCAGTGAATGCATAACTCAACCAACCAATTATTTTACCTGCAAAACGAATAGCCACACATTCATTCCAGAGAGAAGACCCACACATTTAAACAGTTGCCAATCTCAGGAAAACACAAACCAATGCATCATTGAGCCATCGTTCATTCATACACAGAGCGAAATTCATGGATGGGTGAAAAGAACCATACATATAACCAATAGCTTTAAAAGGGGCGGGTTGGCTGAGCACTTCCTTCCCAGGCTTGGATCTTGGAGCCTAACCACTAGCAAAATGAAATGCAACAATAACCATACTAAGGTGACAACCCAATGGGGGAAGTATGGAGTGGCGTGCATTTACTGCACGTCACTTCCATCTTCCTCTTCATTCAATTTTGAAGTACACGACAACCAACAATCACTAATACCATTAACCTTGCCATTAATTCCAAACCATTGAAATTTGTGACCACATTGCTTTCCAAATGCACCACCCAAAATCCATATTAACCATTGCAAAACTTCCATACTACACCATATGTATTTCCATATCAAATGAGCCCAATATAACTCAAACACAATTCGCATAGCCACTAACCATTACTAGTTAGGATTAACACTAACTTGTTTTCATTTAATTGCACATAACTTCTAACATAGCATAGTATAGGCCCTTTCTTTTGGATTTTTTTTTTAAGTTTCCTTCCCATTTCTTTTGTTTTATGATGTTACTAACATATGTCTTGTGCAGGTGTACCCAGGTAATAATCATGGTGATGTGATCAAATATAACAATTGTAAATGTATGCCAATCATAACATAAAATTAAATCTTTGAATAACAAAACATCCAATAAATGCATCATCCACCTGTCATCATGTCAAAAACAAAACCAAGACTACATCATCAACCATATAAGACCTTGTAAGAAGCATCGAAACAACAACATAAAATGTGTGATATGACTATCTTCGAGCCTCCAGTCTATAAGGGGTTCCCACCTAGTAGTATTATATCTTATTAGCATAGTTTAAATAATAGGCTTTAGCAATACTTTGCAGGCAAAATTCCTTGTTGTGATTTTTATCGTCAACAAATGGGCGACTCCACAGGGAAATTTGTTTCCAATAGATTAAGAACTCAGAATGTATGGTTTCGCAGACCAAGAACAGAAGATAAATAAGATATAACTAGAATGATCATGCAACAAGGGGAAGTGAGCATATTTAATGGAAAAAATGATCGGGAATTTGGGAATAACTCATGGAAAATGTTAAGTATAAAGGGTTTTATCCCCGTATACATAATCATTCAACCAGAATTTTCTCTTGACTTCAAGGATAATTTTTTTATGGAATTTATCTTTTGAATCTCAAATGGATGAAGAAATGGAAATCAGAAGCGGGAGGTAACCAATTTCCTCATAAGACAACAGTGAAAGCAGATAAAAAAATTCAATTATGCTTTTCGGGGAACATTGTAACAGTCATGTAAGCTTGATTGTTATTGACTAACAATACCTTGCAGGAGTGTTACTGTGGAAGAATTGATCCAACATCTTATTCTTGACCAAAATTGAACTTAAAATATGAAAAGCAATCAAATTCATAACAAAAAAGGAACTGCAAAAATTAAGACAACAGAAATAAAATGACAAAATTGCAAACGAAGAAGGAAAACTACTAAAATGAAAGCAGAATTGAAAACTATTTGAAAGAAGAATTGAAAAAGCAGTAATAAAACTACCTAAAATGAAAACAGAACTAAACTACTAATATACATAAAAATCCAAACAACATTAAACTCTTCAAGTTGGTTCCACGTAGTGTTCTAAGTGAGAATCATTAGTGTTGTAGGAAAACAATCGCTCTTGTAAATCTTTCAGAATGTAAGAGTTTGTACCCCGGAAAAAAGCGATCTTAAAAGGGCCCAGCCATAATTTTTGAAACCTTGAGTGTCTTCCCCTATCAGCATGAGATTAATCCGACAATAGTACTTTCTCATTGACTTTAAATTTGACAATTTTGACACTCTTGTTGAAATACTTCTTAACAATCTGTTGTCTCCTTTTTATATTATCTAAGGCAAACATCCTTTGCTCCTCTAAAGCTAAGAGTGTATTCATCCTTTGTGAAACATCAGAAGAATTTAATTCTTTGATCTGTAGTATTAACCTTAAGGAGGAAAGTTTCATCTCAGTAGGTAGAATGGATTCTTGACCATAAACAAGCTAGAAAGGAGTGCAACCAGTGCTCATCTTGGTTGTAGTTCGATCTTCCCAAAGGGCATAAGTGAGGAGAGTGTGCCATTGGCGAGGCTTATCTTTGATGATCCTTTTGACGATTCTCACCAGATTCTTGTTGGTAGACTCAGCCTGCCCATTTCATTAGGGATAATAAGTTGATGAGGTGAAATTTTTAACCCCCAACTTAGCTGAAAATTGGGTCATCTTAGCAGAAATAAAAGCGGGACCATTGCCTGTAATAATTTCCAATGGAAGACCAAATCTGGAAAAGATATTATTTTCAAGGAAATAAATCACATGATCATCTGCCGAATGCTTAAGCAGGACAACTTCAACCGATTTTGTAAAATAGCATGTGGTTGTCAAAATAAATACTTGTCCTGTTGAAGGTGGAGGATTAATAGGACCAATAAAATCCAATCCCCACTTTGAAAAAGGAAAGTCCGGGAGGACAGGTTGTAATGGCATGGTTGAAAAGCGTTCTTTCCCAACAAATTTTTGGCACTTGTTACAAGATCTCGAAAAAACATAAGAGTCACGAAATATTGAATGCCAATAATATCCTTTTCTAATAATCTTGAAAGCAGTGGTTTTAGCAGAAAAATGACCTCCTACATGAATAACATAATTTGAAGAACAATGAGTTTCTTGCAACATTTTTGTGATTTCTCATTGTTTACACAGTGAAGAAACATACCAACAACAGATCTTCAAAACAAGAAGTCTCCTATAATGATGTATTTAGTAGATTCAAGATGGAACCTTTTCCTTTGATGAGTGTCTATGTTGTCTGGACATCTTTGGTTTTGTAAATAGTAAACCAAATTATTATACCAAGAATGTCCAAGCACAGGAAGGACCTGATTATCAATGTAGAATAGTGTTGATAGGGAACTATCATGTTTATCAATTTCTTCACTATTTTCAGCATGCTGAGCTAAGTGAAGGACTAAGTCACATCCCTTGATAGTGGTAGAAGTCACAATATTTAAATCATGCTCCTAAATCTTGGAAAGCCGATGTGCAAGCTTCCCTGAAAGATAAGTCTGTGAGAGCAAAAACTTAACATCGGGTAAAGGGACTTTTACCAATGTATGCTTACCTAATATGAAGTGGAAAAACTTTTCAACAGCTTTAACAAGAGAGAAAACATGTTTTTCAATAAAAGAATATTTAAATTCATCATCAGACAAGATTTTACTCAGGTAAGCCACTGGTTTTTTGTTACCTTGGTCATCACTTTGCATGAGGATAGCAGAAATTGCTTCCTCTGTGGCATTAGTATATATCATAAATTCCTTCTCAAAGTCTGGCTTCACCAAAACTGGTGTGGAGCTGATTTCTTTCTTGATCCCTACAAAATCATCTTCGACATCATTTGTCCAAGAAAAAGAACGATCATGCTTAAGTAGATTATGAATTGGTTTGAACATCACAGCAAAATCGGGAACAAACCTATGGATGAAGATAATAACACCCATAAATGCTTGAACCTCCTTCTTGGAAGTGGGAGCAGGCAAATTAAGGATCGCAAAAATCCTTTAAGGATCAATGCTTATTCCCGAATCAAAGACAATGTGTCCAAGGAGCTTGCCCTTGGTAACGTCAAAAATAGACTTAGAAGGGTTTAGAGAGATGCCAAATTTTATGCATCGCATGAGAACTCTTTTAAGATGACCAAAATGATCTGATCGGTTTTAAGAGTACACAGTTAATTCATCAAGGTAGATCTGAATGATCTTGCCGATCAAATCATCAAAAGCTATTTGCATAGCTCTTTGAAAAGTGGCACCTACGTTAGATAAGCCAAAAGGAATACGTTCATAATAAAAGGTACCCCAATGAGTAATAAAGGTGGTTTTATATTTATCTGCCCTTTTTACCTTGATTTGATTGTAACCAGAAAACCGTCAAGTAAGGACATCATCTGTGACACTACAACCTACTACAAAATCATTTCCATATTAGGGAGAGGAAAGTGATCTTTTATACTAGCCCGATTTGATGCACGAAAATCAATGCATAATCTGATCTAACCAATTGTTTTCCAAACGAGAACCAAATTGGAAACCCATTCAGATTACTTGACTGGAAAGATGATCCCAGCTTTCAAGAGTTTTGCAAATCCTTCTGAATAGTTGCTTCCAGTGCAGGGTTGATAGGTCTTTGTTTTTTCCTCATTGGTTTTATGCCTTCCTTGATGGGAATGGCATGTTGTATAAGAGTGGGATCAAAACCACGAAGATCCTCATAAGACCAAGCAAAAACATCTTGAAATTCTCCAAGCAGCTTGGAAAACTTCATTTTCTCTTCATCAGAACATTGGGCACCTATTTTAACATGTTGAAATTACTATGACAACTGAGAAGGGGGGTGAATCAGTTGTTATTGTGCTTAAACAATCTTAAGTCTATTAAACCATTTTCAATCTTTCATCAAGTGACCATCAATATTATACATCATATGGACAACATAAATAATGAGCATCAATCACACATAAGATATACACAGAGACAACTTTTTCACGAGGAAACCCATAAAGGGAGAAAACCTCTTCTTCTTTGAAATGATAGGTAGTCTTTTAATTTATGTACATCATCTATGTTTGAGCACCAACTCTCTAGTTTCTCTACCACCCACTAGAAGGAATCACCAACTCCCTAAATATTCCAGCATCAACAAGATTTATACAAGCACCAACTTGTATACAAAAAAATCTGTGTTTTCCCGAGCACCACCCTACCACTCTGTTTTCTAGCCACAACTAGATGGAAGATCCAACTTCCAATATTCAAGCACCAACTTGAATATCAGAGGACCACATTCCTCCCTAGCACCACTCTTCCTCCCTGATTATGAATAAATGATTGACAAACAAACAATACAGGTATTTCAATTCTTACCCTTTCTTCATTGTTCTACAATTCTTCTCTGGTTCAAAAATGTCCTGCAGTTCTGCTCTACTTCATATGATTATGCTATTATGCTCTTACTTCATGCCATTATGTTATTCTACTCTTTCTTATGTCTGTTCGGCGACTGTTACTCATATCTGAGTTTTATCTCATGCTCTGCATTCTGTCATTTTACCCTTCTTACAGTTCATCTCATTGTTTCGGTTAGAACAGTCGACGACACACAGTCACTGCGTGTTTCTTTTATGCACTTCCTCTTCGGCTACACCTAGAATCCCCTTGGGAAAAAATGCCTCAGCAACTGAATCGCTAACCGTCCAAGAACCATGATTCAGCTATGCTAAGTGAATCGTAACAGAACAATTAATCATGAAGATCAATAGTATCCCTTCGATGAGATGCTCAAATAACTAGCACCGTTGGATTAAATCCACAAGGTATTTCATTTATCCCATATGCCCACTGGTTGTGACCACGGGCCTAATCAAAATTCATTTCGCATTTCGCATTTCGGAAATCCTATGTCGAAGGGTCTCGACACTCCAAGTTGTGATCCCTGAGATGGATCTTAGCTTCATGCTAGCTCTTCCCTCTCACATGACCATTGGTGGTGAACAATCGCTTATCCATAAAGGGTTTTCACAATTCGCAATTTGGGATTTCAAGAGGCATGCTCCGTTCTCTCATGTCGCAATCCCCAAAATAGAGCTTAGAAAACGCTATCTCCTTCCCCTCACATGACCACCGACGGTAACCACAGCCTACGCCAAAGAGGCATTTCGCATTTCATCATTTCGACATTCCTGTGATGACGTGTCTTGACATTCCAAGTCGCGATCCCCGAAATGGAGCTTAGCTTCGTGCTAGCTCCTTTCTCCAGCCTTTGATGACGTGACCTTGGCTATGACCATGGGCTAGTCCTTATCGCGAGTTGGAAGGTTATAGGATTTCCTTCCTTTGAATTTCCAGTCAGCGAGATGCCAATCACTCGCCATGTGTCCTCTGCATCCAACGTTCCACAACATACCTCGATCCAAGGGTTCAGACCAACCCTCAATCCGACAGCTCGAATAATTTTGGGATATCTCATATCACAAGTTCCCACACCATGCTCCATTGACTCCTCTAATGTGCAAGTCAGCGAAATTCCAATCGCTTGCCACGTGTCCTATGACTCCAACAGTCAGGATTGTTATCGCTATTTCACATATCACGAGTTTGAGGGGTTAGAGAACCTATTTCCTTTGGATTTCCTAATATGTGAAACTCTGAAATGAAACCTTTCTCGTGCTCTGACTATTTTCCATGTGTCCTTCTTGGATCAATGGTCCTCCTGTTTTTGGGGCTTTCTAAGCCCGCTTCATCTTGTACTTAAAGATCGTGCTCCTTCTTCTGAATCCGACGATGGTCGGTCTTCGCACTCAGATCTGATGCCTGAGATATGTTCTCATCTTCTGTGCACTCCTCCAATCTTAATTCAAATCTGATGGTCATCGAGAATTTTGAATGGGATCCAACGATCATTGTTGCTCCTCTTCCTGATATTACACTGCTAATATTTCCATTCCATCATTGTCGTTGTGCTGTTGATCGTGATCTTTGCCATCAATGACAAACATGCATACTTTTCCTTTGTCTGAAAAACATGCCAACAATCTCCCCCTTTGTCATTGATGGAAACCCCTTGAAGAACATCCAATTATACCATTGTAGCATCCTTGAAATTACCACACTTTCTCCCCCTTTGACATCAATGTCAAAGAAGAAACATGCTCCCCCTGAGCTGTTGCAGTACATACTCCCCTTGTCAACTATGAGCATCTTAGAAATACAACAAATATTCAATAAGTACTCCCCCTGACTAGGTGAACAGATTAGATGAAAGAAGTTATAACCCCCAACTTTTGACGAAGATATTCAAAAGGGGTCACTGCTAATGGTTTAGTAAAGATATCAACTATTTGTTCTGTGGAAGGAATATAATTCAGCTGAACGACTCTATTTGTAACTTGTTCTCTAAGAAAATGGTATTTTATTGGGATATGATTAGTCTTGGAATGAAGAACGGGATTCTTGGAGACACTAATGGCACTAGTGTTATCACAGTGAATTGTAATTGGATCAGTATAATTTACCTTCAAATTTGTAAGAGTTTGAATCGTCCATAAAATTTGAGTGCAACAAGTAGCAGCAGCAATGTACTCTGCCTCTGTAGTTGATAAGGAAATAGATCCCTGCTTCTTACTAATCCATGCTACCAATGAGTCACCCAGGAAGAATGCACCTCCACTGGTGCTCTTTCTCTCATCCACACAATTTGCCCAATCCGCATCTGAATAAGCAGTTAACTGAAAATTTTGATTTCTGGGATACCAATGACCATAAGTCATTGTTCCCTTCAAGTATTTGAATATCCTTGTGATAGCTACCAAATGACTTTGTTTAGGAGTAGACTGATAACGACCTACCATTCCAACAGCTAGCATTATATCAGGACGAGATGTTGTGATGTACAAAAGACTGCCTATTATTGACCGATATGTTCTTTGATCAACATCAGGTGAAATATCATCTGATCTGAGCTAGCAACCAACCACCATAGGTGTACCGACAGGAGAAGAATTTTCCATATGAAATTTCTTCAACATCTCTTTCAAATATTTTTCTTGAGAGATAAATATTCCTGCGGAACTTTGTTTTACTTGTAAGCCAAGAAAGTATGATAGTTCTCCGATCATGCACATCTCAAACTCTGTTTGCATAGATTTAGCAAACCACTAGACAGAGGGTTCATGAGTACAACAAAAAATAATATCATCTACATAAACCAAAACAACTAGTAAATTATCACCTTCAGACTTAATGTAGAGATTGTTGTCAACAATACCTTTCTTG
>JZKD02S1706587.1:18070-39227 GCA_000966675.3 Picea glauca
AGGAAACCCATAAAGGGAGAAAACCTCTTCTTCTTCGAAATGATAGGCAGTCTTTTAAGTTCTGTACATCATCTATGTTTGAGCACCAACTCAAAGTGAGGCCACTACCTATGTTTTACAAGCTCCAACTTGTTGAGAGCACTGAATCTATGGTTTCTCTAGCACCAACTCCCTAAATATTCCAGCATCAACTGGATTTATACAAGCACCAACTTGTATACAGAAAACTCTATGTTTTCCTGAGCACCACCTTGCCACCCTATTTTCTAGCCACAACTAGATGGAAGATCCAACTTCCAATATTAAAGCACCAACTTGAATATCAGAGGACCACAGTCCTCCCTAGCACCACCCTTCCTCCATGGTTATGAATAAATGATTGACAAAAAAACAATACAGGTATTTCAATTCTTACCCTTTCTTCATTGTTCTGCAATTCTTTTCTGGTTCAAAAATTGTTCTGCAGTTCTGCTCTGCTTCATACTATTCTGTTATTTTGCTCTTGCTTCATGCTATTTTGTTATTCTGCTCTTGCTTCTATCTATTCAATGACTCTTACTCATATCTGAGTTTTATCTCATGCTCTGCATTCTGTCATTTTACCCTTCTTACAGTTCATCTCATTGTTTCGGTTAGAACAGCCGACCACGCACAATCACTGCGTGTTTCTTTTATGCACTTCCTCTTTGGCTACACCTCGAATATCCTTGGGAAAAAATGCCTTAGCAACTACATCACCAACCGTCCAAGAACCATGATTTTGTTCTGCTAACTGAATCGTAACAGAACAATTAATCATGAAGATCAATAGTAGCCCTTCGATCAGATGCTCAAATAACCAGCACCGTTGGATTAAATCCGCAAGGTCTTGTGTTTATCCCATATGCCCACTGGTTGTGACCACGATCCTAATCAAAATGTGTTTCACATTTCTCATTTTGGCAATCATGTGTCAAAGGGTCTTGACACTCCAAGTTGCGATCCTCGAAATGGAGCTTAGCTTCATGCTAGCTCTTCCCTCTCACATGACCATCGGTGGTGAACAAGCGCTTATCCATAAAGGGTTTTCACAATTCGCAATTCATGATTTCAAGAGGTATGCTCCATTCTCTTATGTCGCAATCCCCGAAATAGATCTTAGCAAACGCTAGCTCATTCCCCTCACATGACCACCGGCGATAACCACAACCTACGCCAAAGAAGCATTTCACATTTCGGCATTCCTGTGATGACATGTCTCAACACTCCAAGTCGCATTCCTCGAAGTGGATCTTAGCTTTGTTCTAGCTCCTTCCTCCATCCTTTGACGATGTGACCTTGTTTATGACCATGGGCCAGTCCTTATCGCGAGTTGGAAGGTTATAGGATTTCCTTACTTTGACTTTCCAGTCAGTGAGATGCCAATCGCTCACCATGTGTCCTCTACATCCAACGTTCCACAGCATACCTTGATCCAAGGGTTCATATCAACCCTCAATCCGATGGCTCAAATCATTTTGAGATATTGCATATCGTGAGTTCCCACACCATGCTCCGTTGACTCCTCCAATGTGCAAGTCATCGAAATTCCAATCACTTTCCATGTGTTCTATGACTCCAACGGTCAGGATTGTTATCACGATTTTTCATATCGCGAGTTTGAGGGGTTAGAGAACCTCTTTCCTTTGGATTTCCTGATCTGCGAAACTCTGAAACGAAACCTTTATCGCACTCTAACTATTTTCCATGTGTCCTTCTTGGATCAACAGTCCTCCTGCTTTTAGGACTTTCAAAGCCCGCTTCATATTGTACTTAAAGATCGTGCTCCTTCTTCTAGATCCGAAGATGGTCGGTCTTCACACTCAGATCTGACTCCTGATATCTGTTCTCCTCTTTTGTGCGCTCCTCTAGCCTTAATTCAGATCTGGCAGTCATCGGGAATTATGAATGGGATCCAAAGATCATTGTTGCTCCTCCTCCTGAGCTTACACTATTGATCTTGTCATTCCATCATTGTCATTGTGATGTTGATCGTGATCTTTTCCATTAATGACAAACATGCATACTCTTCCTTTGTCTGAAAAACATGCCAACATAACATTCTTTGGAGACTCGGGTGTTCCAATGTTCAAGGGGATGGTTTCACCCACCTTCCTTTTTGACTCTTCTTCTTTATGTTTCTCTTTATTGCCTACAACACTCAATGAAAATGAACTCTCTAGAGGAGTCAAGCCCTTAGGAATCTTGTTATCTTCCATGGATATAATTTCCTTGGGCTTATAGTGTTCATTTTGAATGAAAGCACAGATGCTCTCATCGCTAGGGAAGACCTACCATGATTCTATATTGTCGGGGATATGTGGACGATATAGAGATTGAAAAGTACAATCAAGTCTGTGTGGTAGAATTTGTCGATTAGGAGAGGCTGCAAAAATAGAAAACCGATCAGCCATTGAGTTCAATTCCCTCTTAACATGAGTAATATTGAAAGATAGTAGGTTCGAGATAAGTGGCCAAATAGTTTGGGTATATCGTTTCATCAACTTGTTGATAGGAGAGTATATCTTACGTACAAGGTTCACAACAAGCTCAGAATCCCCAAAAACTGTAAGATGACCACAACCCAGATTATAGGTGTTTTTAATGCCTAATAATAAAGCTTTGAATTCAGTAACATTGTTTGTGCAAGCAAAATCCAACCTATAAGAAAAGTTATGAATTTTCCCCATAGGAGAGTACAATATATATCAAGCTTTGTTTCCTTCATTAGAGCATGAACCATCAAAGTGCATGTTCCACTTACCATCATCTAAGTCGATGTGTTCCAAGGGAATGTTATCCTCCTCAGAAAAAATCAAATACACCCCTAGGTCCTCTTCGATATAATTCACATTAGGTTGTGGAACACTCTCTATGTAAGGTGAAATCCTTCCCTCTCTAAGTACTATGATGTTTTTACCATTCCGAGGAAGGGATAAGTGTGTCTCGTTGAGTGAGAGGTAGCCACCTATCAAAGCTTGCCAATATCTTCCTAAGATGATTGAGTAATTGCTTACTGGCATATCAATTACATGAATATTAAGGGTTGTCCTTATTTCAGGGTGTGCGCACAAAACCAAGGTCACATCTTTGATTTAACCTATGGTCGTTTGTTGTAGACTATTATAAGAGAGCATGCTTCTGGCATTTTCATTTGTACAAGACAAGCGTAGCTCTTCCATAATAATCTTCGACATTACACTTGGGCCCGAACCGCCGTCAATGAGGCAATAATGGGCGATCTTATCCATAATCTTTACAAAAATATAAAAAGGGGGATTTTTTACAGGGTATCTAAATTTATGTACACCTACTTTATTTACAAAGGAATCCTCTTCAATTACCTCTTCAGAGAGGTTGGCTACAACGAAATATTTTCCTTCCATGAATTTTTTTAGATGCCTTTGTTGTTCAGGGACGACAACCATGTCCAGAAGGGTTGCATCTGCTTTGATGTTGGCCAGTTGATTTAGAATATTGTTTTTGGAAGAGGGGAGAGGGGAGGTAGTTCCTTGACTGTCAGGAACCTTAGGAACCTGAACAGTAGCAACTGGTGAGGATAAGCTCGGGCTAGAAGAATTGTGGGTAGGATCATATTTGCCTTTGGGAGTGTAGGATTTGTTTCTAGTATTGATGATCATGACATCTTATGTCTCTGCAAAACCTAGGACAACGATGGTAGTTTCCAGTCGTTTACCAAAGATCTTATCTCTAGCACTCACTCGTCTTTACTTCACATGTGGTTTCCTCGTGGTGTTCCTCACAAAAGTTACATCAACTACGAGGCATGATAGCTTTAGGTTGAATATTATTTTCATTTGGATTTCTAAAGGGGGGTGCAGAAGAGGATGAATCTCCAGGGGTAAGAGGGGATACATTTCCCTTTCGCTCATATGATATCATGTGATTATTCATGTCTTGTACAAGTTGTAAGAGGGCGTACATGTTTGTTCATTTAACTGATTCTCCCTAAGGAAGACCGGTTCTTTCAAGTTGTTCTTCATACTCTAAACAAGTATGCAGAGCAGAACCGAGGTTATCAACAACTTTTTCCTCAAGCCTATGACAATAGGAGGAAGGTAATGCATTATAATAATGCATGAAAGCGGCTTCGTTCTGAGGTCGAATGAGTTCAAGGATTTGATTATATAACTTGGTGAAATGCAAGTTGAAGGACTTGATGGTCTCACCATCCTTATAAGTGATGTTATTGTACTCCTGTAACTACTCAGTTGGGATTTTAGATTGCTCATAGGTGGATTTGAACCAATAGACTAAATCCTCCCAAGTAAACAAAATATTAGGAGGAAGCTCAAAGAAATCGGTCACAGCCTTTCCTTCCAGGGAATTGAAAAATAAGCGCATGCAAGTGTCGTTGTCATTGGTTCCTATTTTGTGACAGGCATTAGAAAATGCCACCAGGTGTTCATTTGTAATGATAGTGTTATTCCCTGAAAACCTAGGAAGATTCTCATTGAATTTATGAAGTGGACGAGTAGCGAGTGCCAAGTTAAGAGGAGAGGAAACATGCCACGGTGTGGTTGTAGCATCTTCTTCAAATTGAAAAAGTCCATACTTTTTAATCACTTTGGTGGTGTTTGTGGTAGATTGGACAGGGACTTGGTGACTATATAAGCTACCAATCACTGACGAAGTTGAATAATGAGGGGAGGAAGCACTTCCAGTGCCACCAGAGCCACCACTATATGTCTTCTTGTGGATGATAGGTAAGGGAGAGAAAGACGAACTGGATGAATCAGACAAGGTTCTCCTTAGATCACTTTGTTGGGTTGATAACACAACATTCCTTCTTCCTATTTCAACGATAGGATTAATTTTAGGTGATAAGCCTCTTCTTCTGCTAGAAACATGAGGGTCTAAGGACATGAAAAGAAGGTCAAAGTTGGAGGAAAAAGAAGGTTATGGCTGATTTCTAAGTTGTTTACGTCTAGCTTCCCAATGTTCTTGGGCACTTATGTCTTATTCAATTGTTTCCCATGAACGATTAAGCTCAGCATGAGTATTAGCAATGTCTAAAATGGTGTTAAACAAATTTAAAGCAATGATGGTCTGATCTTGAAGACGGGGCTCAATATTAGGTTGCCTTGCAGCAGGGATAGTCAATAAGAAATAAAATAGTCAAAGAATCAATATCATAAAAATAGATGTATTCGATGATAACCAAGCATAAAAATCAACCAGAGAGATATTGAAGATCTCCCCAGTATAGTCGCCAAATAAATGTAGAAGAAAAGATATGAAATAATCTTACTCAAGCATTTTCAGATCTTACTTGGATAAAGCAAGATAGGCTGGAATATCACCCTATGTTTATAGCCATCAAAAATTGTTTCCTAATCCACAAGTATTGGTTACAAGTGCTTAGGCTGATTTTTTTTATAAATGAAATTTTGCTGGAAGATTCAATATTTATGTAATTTTCTGAATATAACAGATGCAGAAATAAATGTAGAGACAGAAGTAAACACACCAAGTCAATAATCGACATGCATCAAACATAAAGAAATCGTTTATTTCATTCCAATTTATCAAAATACTCGTTCTCTAAACAAAATTCCGTGAGGAAGTTTGGACCAAATTTAAACTTAGATGTCCCTGATGAAAACCATACAAATGGACTTCCGACAGAAAGTAAAAAACTGAACTTTAAAAGTTGGATCATCTTGCCACATATTGTTTCCCACTCGAATCTACACAATAGCCTTTATCAGTCATCAAATTTAATTCACAAACAAACAAGTCTACACAAACTATCAAAGATAGATCAACACCTCTGAAAAACAAGTGTTTGAAAGATGTAATTCATCCTTGAATCTTGTTGTCTATAATAGGACCTTGCTGTCATAAAAGAGAATTAGGCTTTCAATGAATTAAAGAATGAATGAAAACTGAATTATCTCAATAAAACTCAAGAGCAGACCTTAGTATGTTTATCCTTTTATTCTCCTCTTGTTCCTCATTTGCCTCTTTCTTTTAAGAAAACATAATTAGTTGAAGTAGTTAAACTACCTCTTTAGTTAAGTTAACTAAAACTCAACCAACCTTTTAGTTATGGGGGAAAATAAATAAAATCGTAATAAGGGTTTTTAATAAATAATAACTAGTAGGTGGGACCCCTTGTGACTCCCTTTAGTTCTTTAACAAGCATAACACAACTAGTTAATCAATCAAACACATCCCTCCTTGTGGCTCCCATCATCACTCTCATAATTTGACAATTTATATCAGTGATAATTGAAATTGTATCCAAAAATATATTATCCATGTATCCAAAAAATAGTGTGTTGTCCAAAATTTCAGAAGTCAATTGTTCTCAACAATCAATAAATAAAAACACTTAAAACCCATATTTGCCACTCTGGGAGGAAATATTCCCCTTGTTGTTGTTGTCAACCTTTGATTTCTCTGAATTTGCCTTAGGTTGTGTGGAGCCTTTAGGTATAGTTTCATTGATAACATGAGAGAAATCATCTCTCAAATGCATGCTGGATGACACGGATTTAGCAGAATCATTTGAGGGAGAGGAGGAGGCAGCGGCGAATTTTCCTTTGTCAGGAGCATGGTGGGCCTCGGTTTTTAACCTTTTTCTTGCATGGGAAGTCTGTACTGGTGAGTGGGTAGGGGAAGCTTGGACAATTTGATTGATAGGTGGAGGAGCATGCAGAGACAAGTTAGGCCAGCCACGATGTTGGGAGACTTCTGGATTGAAAATCTCTTGCCATCCTTCATTTTCAGAGACTTCAGGTTGTAATGAGACATGAGGTGGTACTGGGATACCATGGACATGTGGGGCTTAGAGTGAGGCCTTTCTGGCCTAGTTTGGACCACTCATTGTCCAATCCAGTTAAAAAATCTAGCTTGAAATAGCTGGCTCAACTCTTGCGAGTCTGCATCAAAATGTAGAGAAAACCTTGGCCTTCTAGGGCCCCTATTCCAATTCCCTCTTCCTCTATTACCCCGACCATGGCTACCTCTACTAAAAAATCGCATTCATGTTATGCATTATTAATTAGCAACTAGTTTCTTCAACAACCATACATGACATCTCTTTAAATATGAAACAAAGGTTGGCTCAACAACACATCAAACTCATGCAATCCAATCCATACAAATCGTTTAATACTTGTCAATGAGCAGGGGGTGAATAAGGGTCCTAGGATATGTGAGGGATTGTATTGAGTGAAAAGTGTTAAATTGAAGGGGGTTAGATCATGATTATTTCTCAACAAATCATCAAACAATTAATTGTATTGTAAAGCAAAAGAATATATCATTGTAACTCATCTATGTGCCATCCTTTAACTTTTATAATACAGAGTTTAACTTAACTATAATTTAATTTTAATAACAAGGAGTGGATAGTGAAAATGGGAAGGCGAGGGGACTTGTAATGTGCGAAAAAGTGAGAGAATGGTAGGGGAAAAATTAATAGTGTTCATAAAACAAATCAAGTAATCAATAAAAACAACTCTGTATTCAATACAAAAGATACCAATACCAATTAAACAAATACTATGTGTCAAAATTGTTCACTATCCCATATTCAATTTCTTCAAAACTTCTCAATTAACACAGTCTGTAACCATACTCATAATCAATATGCCTTTCAATAGTCCTGTTAAGAGAACACTTGGTTTCTTTCATTTCCTTTCCTTTCATTTAAAACAAAATCAAAAGAAATAAACAGCCACATTGCTCCATCTCTATCCATCATATATCACTATAAAATATCAAACATTGTCCATAATTCACAATCGCCCAAATAAAACATATAGACATGTCCCTTTTCCAAATTGAACAAACTTCTAATACTTGCCTGATTCCATGCCCTTTTCATATATAAACCAATAAAACTTGCAATGAAACCATAATACAAAACCCTAGCTTCATCACTAGTGATGCAATTAAATAAAAGATGCATGGTGCTTCCATAATAAACACACAGTGAAACAACGAAATCACAGTCAATAATTTCCACAATTTTCCATGATCCCGATCGGGACTAGTGAAACACACAATAGTCACCAACTTGCAATTGACACCATGTTGTAAGAACACAACGATTCAAATCATAACGAAAAAGAAGCATCCCCTTGATTGTATATCATTTCTCATTCCCAAACACAAATGTCATGACAACACAACCAATCTATGATAATCACAAGATGCCTGTCAAGAGTAAGAACAGCTGGGGATGATTAAAATCGGGCTCTATAAACATGAATACAAAGAAGCAATCAAGATTTTTCTTGGTCATTAATAGCACAGAGGGACTTGAGGTCCTCAAAACATGTCAACCAATAGGTAGAGACCCTTCGATACAAGCACGATAGAACCATGGGGTTTCTTATAACTCATGGTCTTTGCAATGGCGCAACAGTTCAACGACGGGTAGGGTTGGATGACGATGTAGAGCAGAATTGAATATCCATTGGAAAGTGGCAGGTACCCCAGAGCACACAGAGGTATAACCTCCATGCATTTCTCATGAGTCAAATCAATTTATAAAAATGCCATTGGGAATGCAGACCCGAGGCATAATTTATATCACCAACAACCATAAAGCATACATCATGTCATAATGGCCACCCTATAACCAACTTCTAAGATATGTTGATTCCAATACCACAAAAATAATCCCATGAACAGGTGAATAAACCCACGACCATGACTCGGGAAAAGACACAGCGACCAAAAGGCAGTTTGAAAACATACACAGCAACCCCATAGCAGCTCGAATACAACTGGACATGGTTACCCCCATAAATGTGAGGAAGCGGTCAGCAAGGCTAAACAGAGCGAAACCCTCCAACAAAACACAAAGTGATAATACCTATATCCACTTAAAATAACAGATATCCATCACGGTTTCACCACACAGAACAACCAGTGAATGCATAACTCAACCAACCAATTATTTTACTTACAAAATGAATAACCACACAGTCATTCCAGAGAGAAGACCCACTCATTTACACAGTTTCCAATCTCAGGAAAAAAAAAACCAATGCATCATTGAGCCATCGTTCGTTCATACACAGAGCAAAATTCATGGATGGGTGAAAAGAACCATACCTGTAACTAATAGCTTTAAAAGGGGCGGGTTGGCCAAGAACTTCCTTCCCAGGCTTGGATCTCGAAGCTTAACCACCAGCGAAATGAAATGCAACAATAACCATACTACCATGACGGCCCGATGGGGGAAGTATGGAGTGACGTGCATTTAATGCACGTCACTTCCATCTTCCTCTTCATTCAATTTTGAAGTACACGACAGCCAACAATCACTAATACCATTAACCATGCCATTAATTCCAAACCATTGAAATTTGCAACCACATTGCTTGCCAAATGCACCACCCAAAATTCATATTAACCATTGCCAAAATTCCATACTATACCATATGTATTGCCATATCAAATGCACCCAATATAACTCAAATACAATTCACATAGCCACTAACCATTACTAGTGAGGATTAACACTAACTTGTTTTCATTTAATTGCACATAACTTCTAACATATTATAGTATAGGCCCTTTCTTTTGGATTTTTTTTGTAAATTTCATTCCCATTGCTTTTGTTTTATGTTGTTACTAACATATGTCTTGTGCAGGTGTATCTAGGTAATAATCGTGGTGACATGATCAAATATAACAACTGTAAATATATGCCAATCATAACATAAAATTAAATCTTTGAATAATAGAACATCCAATAAATGCATCATCCACCTGTCATCATGTCAAAAATGAAACCAAGACTGCATCATCAACCATATAAGACTTTGTAAGCAGCATCGAAACAACAACATAAAATGTGTGATATGACTATCTTCGAGCCTCCATTCTACAAGGGGTCCCACCTACTAGTATTATATCTTATTAGCATAGTTTAAATAATAGGCTTTAGAAATACTTTGCGGGCGAAATTCCTCGTTGCGATTTTTATTGTCAACAACGGTGATTTAAACACACACTTGTACCTGTCAAAAAATAAAGGTGGAAGTCAGGTTAGGGACCCTCAAAGTGAAAAATTGGTTGATCTCATTTCAGATTGGGACCTCCAGGACATCTGACCCATAAAGGGGAAATTCACTTGGAGAAATCGAAGATCAGGACTGAGTCACATAGCAACTTGACTTGATTGATTTCTTATTAGTAGTGATTTCCTTCTCTCTACCTTTGATATATGCTCTTGTATCATTCCCTCTACTATTTCAGATCATAAACCCATCAAACTTCACTTCAATTCTCCTCAGAAATTTGGGCCTTTGCCTTTTAGATTCAATCCCCTCTAGCTCGATTCCCCCCTAGTCTCCACATTGGTTCGGCAGGTGTCGACAACATCTATTATTGGTTCCCTAAATTTTGTATGGGAAAGTAAGCTTAGGGAATTTAAGAAGATTCTAAAGGAATGAGAAAAATCCACTTACATCCCCCTAACTCAAGAAAGACAAATTAGGTTAACTAAGTTAGCGGACATTCCGAAAAAATTAGAGGATGAAGAAGTTGGGTCAGGGAACCTCAAAGTGAAAAATCGGTTGATCGTAGTTTCAGATTGGGACCTCCAGGACATCTGACCCATAAAGGGGAGATTCACTTGGAGCAATCGAAGATCGGGACTCGATCACACAGCAATTCGACTTGACTGTGTTCTTATTAGTAGTGATTTCCTTCTCTCTACCTTTGATACATGTTCTTGTATCATTCCCTTTACTATTTCATATCATAAACCCATCACACTTCACTTCAATTCTCATCAGAAATTTGGGCCTTTGCCTTTTAAATTCAATCCCCTCTGGCTCGATTCCCCCTATTCTCCACGTTGGTTCAGCAGGCGTCAACAACATCTATTATTGGCTCCCTAAATTTTGTATGGGAAAGTAAGGTTAGGGAAGTTAATCATATTCTAAAGGAATGGGGAAAATCCGCTTACATTCCCCTAACTCAAGAAAGACAAATTAGGTGAACTGAGTTAGCGGACATTCAACAAAAATTAGAAGATGAAGAAGTAACAAAAGCAACTTTGATTAAGGAAAAATAAGTTGATCAGAAACTACATTCAACAATGAGAAAAGAAGAACATTGGAGATTAAAATCTTGAAGTCTATGGCTTAAAGCTGGAGATTCTAACACCTCTTTCTTCCATAAACGGGCTCAACAATAGAGGAAAAAGAATACATTAACAAAGATCCAAAAAGAAATGGGATGTACATCAGAAAATTTTAATCAAATCAAAATTGCAGCAAGCAACCATTTTGAAGATTTATACACCTAGGACATTCAAGAAGAAGATGATGCAGCCACTCAAGAGATGTTGGAGCATATCCCTAAACGTATAACAGAGGTCGATAATGCCTTACTAACCAAAGATATTTCAGAGGAAGAGATGCTACAAGCAATCTGGAGTCTTGAACAAGACAAAGCTCCAGGTCCATATGGTTTCTCTATATGATTATACAAGCACTTTTGGGGTTTAATTAAATTTGATCTCTAGCGTATGTTGAATTATACTCTTTGGAATAAGAAAGTTGGAGGAGCCACCAATTCAACTTTTCTAGATTTCATACCAAAGGAGACAAACCCCTCGAATTTTTCTAGATTTCGGCCAATTTCCCTCTGCAAATGTTCCTATAAGATTCTCACAAAAATCAAATCCATGAGGATCAAGCCTTATCTCTCCAAACCGGTTTCAAAAAAGCAAGGTGGCTTCATGGAAAACAAGAAAATCACAAACAACATAGTTATGGTTCAGGAGGCCATTCATTCTAGCAGAAGTTGAAATGACAAAGGCATGGTGATCAAACTAGATATGGAAAACGCCTTTGATCGGGTAAAACACTCCTTTCTTTTCAAGGTTTCACAGAAATACAAATTCTCTGAGGAATTCATAGACTAGATCAAAGCTAGAATTGGCTCCCCTTGGATAACACCAATTATTAATGGCCACCTGACTTAGTTCTTCAAATCCAGCAAAGGTCTCAAATAGGTTTTCCCTCTTTATTCCTCTCTTTACATTGTTGAAAACTTGAGACAAAACGCAGAATTGGGATACTTCCCGAACTTCAAATTACCCAAGGTGTTAAAGAAATCAACCACTCACAATATGCAAATGATACTCTTCTACTTGGAGTTGCCTCCTCTATTATTGCCAGAAGGTTTAAGCATGTGTTGGATATTTTTTAGTTGCTTCTAGAGGGAAAATTAACAGCAACAAAAGAAAAAAATATGGATGGAACATCCCAGGTCACCATCAGGATATCATCTCCAAAATACTTGGCTTCCCATTGATCGTAAGCTAGAAATCTTTTAAATATCTTGGAATGCCCATATTTCTCAATTCCACTTCCTCGTGGGCTTGGAAAGAAATTCTCGACAAATTGGTCAACAAAATACAAAGTTGGGGTGCTCGGTGGTTAAATCCAGTAGGTAAATTAGTTCTTTTCAAATCTATTTTGTCCGCTCTAACCATTTTTCAGTGTGCATAATTGCTGGCCCCCAGAGGAATTCTTGAAAAAATCTCAAAGAACCTATGAGTATTCCTATGGGAAGGGGGGGGAACAAATACAAAGAAATTCCATCTCATTAATTGGTCAATTGTATGTCAACCAATTTGAAAAGGAGGATTAGCCATCTGAAACCCTGCTTTAATGAATATTTCTTTGGGGGCCAAACTGGCTTGGTGCCTAATCACTGGACCTTCGGATTGGTGGAAGAAAGTTATCATAGCTAAATATTTTGACTCCTCTCGGCTTCACAGCCTAGATGACCCTCTTCCTTCTTCCAGTGGCTCTCCCATATGGAAACTACTAAAGGCAGTTGCTACTCTAATTCAATCTAAGTTATCTTGGTCTCTCGGGAATGGAGCCCTTATAAACGTCTTAACATATAGTATTTTGGGAAGGGCACCCTTGGCAAAGAATGAATCTTTGAATCCTCATAAGAACTGGTGTCTATCCAACGGCTTCTACAAACTATAGGACTTCACCAATTGGACAACTATTGGTAAATGGAAATCTTGGAAACCTCTTTCCCCCCAGAACAACTTCCTCTTGCCCCCATCTTTTTTTATCAACTTTTTGGATGTGCACCCATTGATGATCAATTGAAAGAATCACGAAGTTGGGGAGTTGCAAACTATTCAGTAAAATTGGGGTACAACAATCTACTTGCCAAGCAGTTAGGGTCCGCCTTCTCCAATATTTTGTCATGTGTGTGGTCAGGTCTTTCTCTCCAAAAAATCAATTATTTCACTTGGATCATGGTGCACGAGAAGCTTTTTATTGCTGACAATATTCAGAAGCAAAGAATTGTTGGCCACTCTTGATGCGCCCTCTGCATGGCATCAGTGGAATCATCACATCACCTATTTTACAATTGCTCATTTTCTTTGCAAGTGTGGGATCTTGTGTTCACCCCTCTTCATTTAGACTACTTCCCTCCTTCCAATTGGACATAAATGTTCGTTCATTGGAAACAAAGATATGATGGCAGCTTCAACAAAAAGCATTTATTTGCAAGTTTATTGAGGCAGATTCTAAAATTCATTTGTTGGAGAATTTGGTTAGCAAGAAATAATGCCATCTTCCAAAATAAATTTATGTCTCCCCAAAGGGTATTGTCGAAAGCATGTGGTCTTATCTCAGAAGTATTCTCCACTCAAAACAAACTCCCAGATAATCAAATTCCTCTATCAGACTCAAAGCAACTATGGATAACTGGCATTTTAGTCAATCACGTTGCAGAGCAAGTCAACACTTCTAAATCTCCAAAGCTATTCACTTGGCATTGTCTCTCCAATTAGGAATTTTATCTATGGCGACAATAGGAAAACTCCTTGATTCTATTTTTTTACGGAGCATCAACAGGAAATCTAGGGGCGGAAGGTGTGAGGGTAGTTGTGTTTTACTCCAGAGGAAGCAAGGTTTTGGATTTCTCATTGGGACTAGGGAAAGCCACCAACAATCACGTTGAGGCTCTAGCAATCTATATGGGATTACGCCTCATTCCAATCAATCGATCATCGAGGATTACAGTAATTGGGGACTCGGATTTGATCATAAAGGGTCTTTGACGAAACATCCAGAATACTCACCCCACTATAGATAGAACCCTTCTCAGAATCAGAAATCCGGAGAAAAAATTCAGTGAAGTCAGCTTCTTCCATGTTTACAGAACCCAAAATGGAATATTTGATTCCCTAGCTAAAGAGGAAAAGCAATTCGTGCAAGGGAGACTTAAACATAGCAATTAAATAAACTATGAGCCCAATCCTTAGCCAAACTTTGGATAGCCTTATAAAGTCATATTTGGTTTTGCTTATGTCTCTTCCATTCAATATTGGGCTTTCAGGCCCCCTCCCTCACTGCACAATTTCAATGATTGCCACGTATCTCAGGCATGCCACCCATGCATCCTGGACTCAGTCAGTACGGGGCACTTCTTCCAGATCGCGCCTCATTTCCTACTTGTTCACTCGGAATGTACTCGTATTTGGGCTTRTTTGGGCTTATCYGGGAGTTGTGTTATCGCATGTCCCAACATYCATCTCAGCAGTACAGTGCAGGCTTGGCGATCTATGAGAAATACGGCCTTGGCATCATCTCTCGTCACCTCCTTGAWCGGAAAATAATTACTCCCCTTCATGGCGCCGGCTTCCCTCCTTGGAGATTTATTGSTCGATCATCTGATTATATTGTCCAAAGGWGGCGACACAWATTTGCAGCACCTCTTTACAGTCAACAAGCTATATTTGAACRGGTCATGGGTCTTCAGCACACAGTTGGAACATAAACAAATCTCTGTAACAATGTGGCGATGAAGCAGAAATCATGCGGGTGCTCAGACTGCATAATAGGAATTCTTCAGGAGCAACTCCACACGCAGCAAGGGGAAATTGATGAGCTTAGGCATCTGAATGAGCAGCGAATTCGGCAACTTCATGCGGATGAGCATCGTCACAATAAAGAACTGGCAATTGTTCTACGTCCAATGAATAGGAATGCAGCCCATATCTACTCCCTTCATCGGCATCTGACACATCCTGGCACCTAGACAACCCAAATCCCCGCTGAGTCCGTTGAATCGTGGGCTTCAAACGAAGCTATCCTTCCATCACAACGTCTGATTGTTTCAGTGGAAGTAGAAGCAGCGCATGCAGGGAAGCATGGTTTGAACTTGGAGCAAATTACTGAGGATCAGAACCCCAGGTGGACACATATTTGCATCTTAATTAGCATAATATGATATCTAAAGTTCTCTATTTTCATATGTACCCATTTTCCCATGGCAATTTTGTATAAATTTCACTAGGCTAAGGCAGAAGATACAAATAGGTTTTCATATGTACCCATTTTCCCATGGCAATTTTGTATAAATTTCACTAGGCTAAGGCAGAAGATACAAATAGGTAGAAAGATACATAAGGCAACAACTTGTCATGAAAGTTTGGAAAGTTTGATTAGCGTTTTTTGCTAATATAATTTTAATTGTTTTTGTTAAAAAAAAAATTATTACTAACTCCTAAAAGTGACTTCTTGACATGTGTGAGGATGAAGACAAAACTGAAGGTGGTTAGGAAAAAGACAAAATAGTATGTAGTTGATAGCAAATTCGAATTTTTTGTTGTGTCTTGTTCATATGTCCTTATCTCAATTGTAGGTAGTCCACATCTCTAGTTGATCGTAAAGTTCTATGATCTAGCGATATGCCAATTCCTCGAGAGCGGCCTTATGCATGGTTGTGTTGTCATTGAGAGCCTGCATATCTTCACCAGAGTAGCCATGGATGCCTATATCGTAGTGTGGACTTTGGTGGGATGAATGAGATGTTGCTCGATCAAGTCCGTTGTCACTTTGGAGGCTGATTTAGTTATTTCTNGGTCATGGGTCTTCAGCACACAGTTGGAACATAAACAAATCTCTGTAACAATGTGGCGATGAAGCAGAAATCATGCGGGTGCTCAGACTGCATAATAGGAATTCTTCAGGAGCAATTCCTCACGCAGCAAGGGGAAATTGATGAGCTTAGGCATCTGAATGAGCAGCGAATTCGGCAACTTCATGCGGATGAGCATCGTCACAATGAAGAACTGGCAATTGTTCTACGTCCAATGAATAGGAATGCAGCCCATATCTGTTCCCTTCATCGGCATCTGACACATCCTGGAACCTAGACAACCCAAATCCTCGCTGAGTCCGTTGAATCGTGGGCTTCAAACGAAGCTATCCTTCCATCACAACGTCTGATTGTTTCAGTGGAAGTAGAAGCAGCGCATGCAGGGAAGCATGGTTTGAACTTGGAGCAAATTACTGAGGATCAGAACCCCAGGTGGACACATATTTGCATCTTAATTAGCATAATATGATATCTAAAGTTCTCTATTTTCATATGTACCCATTTTCCCATGGCAATTTTGTATAAATTTCACTAGGCTAAGGCAGAAGATACAAATAGGTTTTCATATGTACCCATTTTCCCATGGCAATTTTGTATAAATTTCACTAGGCTAAGGCAGAAGATACAAATAGGTAGAAAGATACATAAGGCAACAACTTGTCATGAAAGTTTGAAGTTTGGAAATTTTGTAAATTTCCAAAAGATACATAAGGCAACAACTTGTCATGAAAGTTTGAAGTTTGAAAGTTTGATTCTCAGCCTTTTTTGCTAATATAATTTTAATTGTTTCTGTTAAAAAAAAATTATTACTAACTCCTAAAAGTGACTTCTTGACATGTGTGAGAATGAAGACAAAACTGAAGGTGGTTAGGAAAAAGACAAAATAGTATGTAGTTGATAGCAAATTCGAATTTTTTGTTGTGTCTTGTTCATATGTTCTTATCTCAATTGTAGGCAATCCACATCTCTAGTTGATCGTAAAGTTCTATGATCTAGCGATATGCCAATTCCTCGAGAGCGGCCTTATGCATGGTTGTGTTGTCATTGAGAGTCTGCATATCTTCACCAGAGTAGCCATGAATGCCTAGATCATAGTGTGGACTTTGGTGGGATGAATGAGATGTTGCTCGATCAAGTCCGTTGTCACTTTGGAGGCTGATTTAGTTATTTCTCACCTTTGATTTATTCTTTGTTGTACTTTAATCTCTATAAGATGTTCCATGGTGAGTTTTTTCGAGGTCTTCCAATGGGGGAAGATGGCATTGTCTTAGTAAAGCTTGTGCAGCTTTATGCTCTTGTGAACAAATCTCCATTGAGTTGGTTGTCTTTATGCCTGCTCTCTGCACAGATTGTTGGCAGTGATCAAGCATAGTGAGATCAACCTTCATATCTATGCTTGAGGGGCACGGAAGCTCGATTGGTGCATCTAGATTTTTGGCGATACATCTGTCAATATCGCCTATGCCTTCCTAGATATTGTTGAAATGAGTGTTTTTGGCCTGCACTTGGCTATGTTGTTCCATGATGGTGGTCATTGTCTCTTGGAAAAGATGCAAGTGGGTGTACATATCTACAATGGCCTCTTCTAGCTCTATCCTGACTTTCTCGGTACTAGCTTTGAAGCTTTGCAAGTTACCCTCATCTATCTTAACTAGTTTGAGTTGTTCTTCTAGCTTTTTTATTCTTGCCTCCTTCTCCAAATTTTGTTGGTATAAGTTCCTGACATTATCTTTCATCATCATCATGAAAGCAGTGCCAACGGATGCCATGGTGACTGATTATTTACTGACATTATCCATCATCGGGGTCTGCATCAGAACTAATATCGGATCGCCTCATGTGACTGGAACTTTTCTTATTTGTTCTTGCACGATCCTACCTGTGGCCTTCTCATCTGTGAACTTCTTTAGGTTGGGAACTTTGCTTACTATGAATGGGGTGCAAATCCATAGACCTAGCCCATTGAATTGAGCATGTCTGATGATACATGTTGTTGATATATCTGAAATATCAGTGTCCATCGGTGTAGCGTCATCATTTCTTGCTTCTTCCTATTTCTTACCCTACTCTCTAGCTGCCCTTTCTGCAGCTTCACTTGCTACTTGTTGTGTTGCTTTTGTTGTTACCATTGCCTTTTCTTCTTTCTTGACATTTTATTTTTTTATATCCTTCATCTTAGTTGTCATTGCATCAACTTTATCTTTAGGTTTGGCTTCATTGATTCTTCTTTTCTTCTCCGACGCATCTTCTTCTTTTTTTTGTGTCTTCTCTTTCTTTCTCCTCTTCTTCTCTATCACTGGCTCTTCCTTTTCTATCGATCATGATTGCACAAATGTAGTTACAACATATGCCTTCACCGTTGCTTCTTCTTCCACTTTCTTCTTGGCTTCCTCTCATTCCTTTTCTTCATCGGAAATCCTTCTGATAGGTTTTCCTTGTCTTCTCGCAATTACTTTGTCATAGATCATGGCTCCACAATGGACCTATTCCTCCTCCCATACCTATTATGTATATTCCCAGGGCATGCCAAGCTTATTAAAGTGTTGTTTGACTATTTTCTTTAGATTGTGCCTCCTAAACCTCTCTTCCTTGAAGTGGTATGAGAGGAGTGTATCCACTCTGCGCATGCTTGGTGTTGGAGAATGGGTAGGCACCAATCCACAATGGGAGAGGGGGGCATATAGATTTCTTATCCAGATAGGTTACTCTCCCGACGCCAGTGATCATTGTCAAGTATACTACTTCATGTACAACTAGTTTGTTTGGGACAAATCAGGGAACCAAATGCAGTGCTTTCATGGCCCCGTATATCCTGATATGGGTGCCATGCTCCATTATGTACCAATATCCTATTCTCCTTATCACAAAAATTGTTTTGTTGGTCATACAAGAGGCAGGCGTGTAGAAAATGAACTCATACAATGGGGATAGAAATCTCTCACACATCTTGTGATATTATCTCCTATATTTATCCTCCCATAATACCTTGCAGTATATGTGTATGGCTTGGTCCGTCGACTACCATGCCCAACCCATATTCGAGTATTGATGCACAATGCACATGATATCAATGAGGTATTAGGACATATGGAATTTTGGAAAGGTCTTGGCCTGTGCTTCCACAACTGATGTGATAGCCTTTGCTAAGTTCACTAACAAAATGTCAACCCAGTTGAAAGACAATCCTTCATATGCACAATAGTGAATCAAGGTCATATACGATAGCGATAATTTGGAGGCATCTGGCTCTCCGTACAACTTGCATAGCATGGCCACCATATATTGATATGGCTTCCTTAGCACAATTGTAGGGAATCCCCCCATTGGTCTGAGCTTAAACTATTTATTTGGTTCATCCCAGATGCCGCACAAGTGTTTAACTAGGTGCTTGAATCCTCCTAGAAGTTCGTTGTCTAGCTTTCGGCTTCCTTTTTCTAGATGATAAAAATTTTCTAAATCTGTGGGCTGAAATGAAGCTATAGGATCTCCTTGAGCGTCACAGATGTACATGTTTCCTAAGTCCACATTTTTAAAGATCTAGGCAATGACATCAGCACATGGGAATACTGAAGTGTGAGTTGCTACTCTAATAATTCCATATTTTTTTATGTTCTTTAAAATTATGAGCTCATCTTGATCTTTTGCATTGATGAGGAAATTATGTTTCTTAAACATTTGGTAAACATCTCCCCACTTGAGCGAATCTTCATCATTTTCCAAGAAGTCGTTTGTGTCATCATACATCGCTCCTACAATGTATGGTTCATCTTCATGTTGGAGGCCGCTTCCAGAGGCCTTGGTGGTAGGCACTTTGTTGGTTTCCTTCTTCCTTGGACACATATCTGAATCAACCAGGAATAGATGATATTAGTCCAAAGACAATACCAAGTAATAAAAAAATGTGATTAGACTAGTAGTTATACATATGCATAATGAACAAGTCTATTTGAGTAACCCATGTGAATTACTCGAGGAGTCACTCGTGTTGATACTAGGTGGGAGATCGTCATTAGAAGATGACAATACGATAGCGAGAATTATGGAAAGTTGAGCTTTGGCCAAGAGACAACCGAAAAATCTAGATTGATTAGTGGAAGGCTATCCCCAAAAAAAGTTGAAAAAACAAAAACAGAAGCAGTTCATGGGAACTGCTCAGACTTATATCGAAGAGGTTTGTGCAAAATGCTCTGGTCTAAATCGGATGATTTTGTGTTCGGATCTCTGGTGTACACCAGACAAGATCCTGTGAAAGACACAGAACATGTTGTAGTAGTTTGTGCAAAGTATATCGGTGATAATATTTAGTCCCCCGAATGAATAAGGGAAGTTTATGTTAACTCCTTCGGTGAATATTGGAAGAGTTCATATCAAGTTCCCCGAATGGAATAGATGAGTTGGTAAGAAATTCTTTGGTTGGACTAGAGAAATAACTGCTAAGATTGTCGGCTTGTCTCCGGCATTAATCTCTTTAAGTGTTCTGGTCAAAGATTAGCAGTAATCATTCTAAATTCCCTTAGGGTTAAGTCTTCCAACGAAAAACCGGAGAAGTTCGTGTTAACTCCTTCGGTGACACTGGAGGAGTTTATGTGAAAATATCTTAATGTACCAGAGAACTTGGTATGAAAGTATCCGGTTAGGCCGGAAAAATTCATGATAACTTCTCTGGTTCACAATGTTAATGTTTAAGCCATTATTATAGTTCTTTGCATTTCAATAGATAACAATAACATAATGCAAGATCACTGAGAAATACATAATCACAAGAAACACAACATTTATCCTGGGAAACCCTCTAGGGGAAGAAAACCTAGCAAAACTTCCTTATTATAGATAGCCAATACAATGTCAAGAGATAACTTAAACTAATGGAGAAGATCCTCTCCCAAAAGATGTGCCACTCTCTCTCCTTCTTCTTCAACTACAGTTCTGAAACTTGTCTCTCAATGAACAAGTGAGGTGTGTGTCTAAGTGAGGTGCTAACCTCCTTATTTATACAAAACTGGCACGTGTGAAGTGTCTCTTCATTGGTAGGGCCGACTTCTCCAACTGGGTGGTTATAACCACCTTTATTATATTTCGAGGCCTCTTGATATATTCTAGGCCCGACTTCTTCTTTTGCCTTTTATAATTACATTATGACCAATCCACAAAAGGGGATTTGGTCCTTATACAATAGCCGACATGATCAATCCACAATGGGGATTGATCCAATGAATAA
>JZKD02S1706587.1:58076-84019 GCA_000966675.3 Picea glauca
CCAAGATACAAGTGATGCACATAATCATGCTCATATATCAAGTTTTATGAGTGTTAGAACTCATAAGACAACCCAAACCTTAACAACATCATAACATATAACTTGAAATTGTCATGTTTTGCATAACCTTGTAGAGCAATCGTGATCAATAATGTTTGTATAACTTAATGTTTTTATACATGTGTTCATCATTTGTAATTACCTTTGAATATTTCAAAAAAGAATTCATCCATAGACAATCAAAATTGTCATAGTATTAGATTGGTTATTGTTTTAGAACTCGGAAATTTTTGGTTATTGTTTTGGAACTGAAAGCTAAGTTTACTGGTGTCTTCTCTTTATCAAATATTTTGTAAAAAAATTCTGATGTGCTCTTAAAATGATTCACTCATGGAGGGGAGCATGGGAAATAAGAAGAAGGGAAACAATTGAAATCATCAAGTTTCAACAAAACATCTGAAGGTACAACAAAAACTACATAAGTAGTGTTGCAGACTGAAAGTCGGTCATTCAACTTTATTGTTATTTTATAACAGATTAAGGGAAATTTTGAAAATAAACCATCAGACCAACAATTTCAATTGATCATGTTTGACTCAAAAAAACAAAAATCAAAGAACGGAAAAAGAAAATTGAATTATAATCTAAAGAGAAGTAACATAATTGTATAGGCAGAAGGATAAAAATCTATATACAGGAAACACTAAAGATAGTAAAAATCGGCCATGTTCAATATAGTGTTTTATATGTGAACCATTAGTCATATAAGAAAACAATCGTCCATCCATATCCTTCAATAAATAAGAATTGTTACCAATAATAGAAGCGATTATGTAAGGACCCAACCAAAGCTTCTACAATTTGGAATGTTTATCTCGTCTGTATGAGCAGAATCCCAAAGAATACTTTTTCATCGGCTGCAAAAGCAGTTGATTTTGCTTTGTTGTCAAATTATTTTTTGACAGATTGTTGTCTCTTTTCGAGATTTTCGAGAGCAAAGCTCCTTTGTTCCTCAAGAACCAGCAAGGCATTTATCCTTTGAGGGATGTTTGTAGAATTCAACTCTTAGGCTTGTAGGGCTAATCCAAGGTAAGTTAGCTCGAGTTCCACATGGATAATAGCTTCTTGTCCATATAACAGTTTGAAAGGGGTATGGCTAGTACTAGTTTTGGTGGTATTTTGGTATGCCCATAGTGCATAAGGAAGTAATGTGTGCCAATGATGGGGTTTGTCAAAAATAATTGTCCTTAGAATCTTAATCAAATTTTTAATTATGGATTCAACTTGCCCATTTCCTTGTGGATAGTACGTGGATGAAGTAGAATACTTCACCCCAAATTTATTAAGAAATTGGTTAAATTTTGTAGAAATAAAAGATGGTGTATTATCATAAATTATTTTTATTGGAAGACCGAAATGAGAGAATACATTAGATTCCAAAAATGAGATTAGTTGTTCATCCTATGCATGCTTAAGTGGGACAACTTCAATCCACTTAGTGAAGTAGTTTGTTGTTGTAAGAATGAAAATATTCCATCGGAGGATGAAAGATTAATAGGACCAATGAAATATAATCCCCATTTAGAGAAAGGAAAATCTAGGAGAAATAGATGTAAAGGCATGGCAAGGAAATTTTCTCTGCCTGCAAATTTTTGACATTCAATACAAGCTTGTGTAAATTTGTAAGAATCCTTAAAAATTGAAGGCCAATAATAATTGGTTCTTAGAACTTTCAATGAAGTGGATTTTGCAACAAAATGACCACCAATATGAATGCTTCAATCCATTGATTTGTGAATTTGCTTCAAAAAATTTTGGGTTGCTATATTTCCTACCAAACATTATAACAATCCATCAGCAGTTCTGCGGAAAAGGGAAGATCCCAAGATCAGATATTTAGAGGCTTCTAGATGAACCCTCCTATGTTGATGATTTTTAATATTGTTAGGACACTTTTGAAATTGTAAATAATAAATGATGTCCTTCTACCAAGGATGTTCTGCTAATTCAAAGTTTTCATGTTCAACCAAAAAAAGTGCAGACAAAGCATCCTCATCATTTTCAAAAGTAACACCTAGTTTAGGATGTTGAGCCAAGTGTAAGGCTAGATCTCATCTGTTGATTATGTGAGAAGTTGTTATCATGAAATAATGTTCTTGAATTTTGGAAAGCCAATGTGCAAGTCTCCCTGAAAGATGAGTTTGAGAAAGAAAAAACTTCACAGCATGCAAAGGGACTTTTATTTGCATATTCTTACCTAAGATATAATGGAGAAATTTCTCAATAGCTTTTACAAGAGTATATGTATGTTTTTCAATTAAAGTATATTTAAATTCATCGTCTGATAAACTTTGGATCATGTAAGCTATCAGTTGATCATTATTTCAATCATATTTTTTAAGAAGGATAGCGGATATCACTTCTTCAGTAGAATTAGTATAGATAATAAAATCTTTTTCAAAATTCAGTTTTTCCAAAATTGGTGCAGAACTAATAGCTTCTTGACTTCTACAAAATATTTTACGATATCATCATTCCATGATAATTACCGATCTTGATTAATCATATAATGAATTGGTTTAACCATTCTTGAAAAATTAGGAATAAATCTTTTAACAAAATTGATTTTATCCATGAAATATTGAATCTCATTTTTAGAAATAGGAGCTTGAATATTTTCAATAGCAGTAACCCTCTCGGGATCAATACTAATTCCTGAATCAGAAACAATATGACTGAGAATTTTACCTTCTGTGACACCAAAGAGTGACTTTGTAAGATTCAATGACATTCCAAACTTTCGGCATCACAATAATACTTTTCTAAGATGATCAAAATAATCTTGTCGGTTTCTAGAATAAACAGTTAAATCATCGAGATAAACTTAATAATCTTATAGATAAGATTGTCAAAGACTATTTGTATAACCCTCTAAAAGGTATCACCTTCATTTATTAAACCAAATGGCATTATTCATATGCAAAGGTTCCCCAAAGAGCAATAAATGTGGTTTTGTATTTAGCTTCCCTTTTGACTATGATTTGATTATAACCTGAAAAACCATTAAGAAGGGACATCATTTGAGACCCTACCACTTGCTGCAAAATAAATTCCATATTTGGAAGAGGAAAATTATCCTTTACATTTGCCCTATTCAAAGCACAGAAATCAACACATAATATAATATCACCATTTTTCTTCCACACTCGAATAAGGTTAGATACCCACTCAGAATATTCCATAGGAAAAATAATGTGAGTATTAATTAATTTCTCAACTTCCTTTCTGATTGTTCCTTCTAAGGTAGGGTTGATAGGTATTTGTCTTTTCCTAATTGGTTTTGCTTCTTCCTTGATAGAAATAACAGCTCTATGACACTAGGATCAAAACCATGAAGATCCTTATATGACTAAGCAAACACGTCTTTAAATTCACATAACAACTCCATGAAAATTTATGTTTCTCTTGTTCTGAACATTGGGCTCCAATTTTAAAAATATTTGGATTATCATGAGTCCCAATATTCATTGATACAGTGTTATAGATATTTCTTATTGACTCCTCCTCTTCCTTTTTCTTCTTATTACCAACATCACTTGAAGAGAATGAGCTTTCTAGAGGAGTCAGACCTTTGGGAAATTTATCTTCTTCTAAAGATATATATGATTTCCTTCCTTTTAATAGGCTCATTTTGCAAAAAAGCACAAATATTTTCATCATCTAGAAAGACTTTCCAAGATTCTACATTATTCAGAAAATGTCACTAGTACATATTGGAAAAATTGCAATGTTATGGAAAAAATTGGCCATAATTTCGAAAAATGAAGGAAAATTTAAAAAAAAATCTCCATATTGCCTAATAACGTCGTTATTGTGACGTACTACTAAAATTGTCGCTCTTGCGACAAAGTTCGGAGGACGTCGCTCTTGCGACGACTAAAAATTTTCGTCTCTCTTGCAATGTTCGTGAAATATTCGTCGCACTTATGATGTCGTGGACACTAGGTTTTCCCCACCCCAACAGTCACCTAGTATTTGACCAAGTCAACTTTGACTTGGTCAACTATCGTCAGAATTGTGACGTTATAAACTTTATAAATATGTTTCATTTTACGGATGTTGTGACAAGTTTTCTATAATAATGACTATTCAAAAAGGGTATAAGTCGGTCTTCTTGGCGAACAAAAAACAAGTGTTTTTTTCAGTATATGTCTGTGGGGAAGAATGTTAGAAAACATTAGAGGTGGGAAAAAAATTAAAGAAGGTGAAAAGGGTGACGGTAAATGTTATTTCCCTTGCAAAAATTGTTGTACTAGACGTCCTGAAAGAGTTTTAATAGCAACGGCTAAAAAACATTGTAGAAAATATGGGCACATGGTCGAGGATCAAATGAATATCGTCCCATGGTAATTAGCTATATATATATATAGTCATTACTTGTTTTAATATTTATTGTACTCTCAAACTTTTATATTGTTTTATACATGCACTATTTTTTCATGATTGTTTGTAATTATAAAGTTAGATTTTCCCCCTAACTTTATGCACAAAGCACCAAGTAGTAGCAGAAATGATGTTGTACAAGATGAAGAACTTGAAGAAAATAATGAAGATCAAGTTAATGATCCCATGGAAGTAGATGACATTAATAACATAGTTCAAGATGATGGGACAAATCAAATGATCCAAGACTTATTCGGTCATCCAGATGAGGATCATGGGGATAGTAGTGACAGTATTTATGATGAACCTCTGATTGAAAAGGCAAATAAACGACTTTATAAAGGGTCAAGAGAAAATCTTCTCTCCACTATATTGTTGCTGATGAAATTAAAGGTTACGAATCATTTGTCGAACATTTGTATGACACAGATCCTAAGGTATGTAATATGTTTCATCACATCTACATAAAGGTTGACTTTTCCCCATTTTTTTAGTGTTAATTAATGTGTAAAATAAAAATGCAATATTAACAATTACTATTCTTTACATTAACTATTTATTTTTTATGTTTTAGATTGTTAGGTGAATTTTTGTTACCCTCGTCAAATATTTTACCTTGCACATATCGAGATTTACATGCCATTATGAAAGACATTGGAATGGAGTATCAAAGTATAGATGCATGTCCTAATGATCATATTATAGATTATGGACAACATGCATCGAAAACAAAATGGTCGATATGTGGTATCAGTAGATATCGAACCGATCAAGTAACAAAAATGGTCCCTCGAAAGGTTCTCTGGCATATTCCCATAATTCCACGTTTGCAGCGATTGTTCAGGTGCCAAAGTATAGCACCGTTTATGGATTACCTTGCATGAAAGAGAATTGAAGATGGATTTCTTTGAATGCCTGCATATGGTTATGAATTTAAGGAAATTGTTGCAAAATGGCCAGAACTTACAGAGGAACCTCGTAATGTTAGGCTTTCATTGGAAACTGACGGTGTTAATCCATTTGGAGAGCTTCGGTCTGTTTGCTTAGTGTGGTCTATTTTAGTTATCAATAATAACATTCCTCCTTGGATGTCAATAAAGAGGGAGCACATAATATTGACAATGATTGTTCCAGGTATTTGTTTACATTAATTATTTGAATGTAAATTTTTCATTTTTCTCTTTTTTTTCATAACATCTTTTATTTATTTATTTACGTATATATACATACCATGGTAGTAATTTCATGTAATTTAAAACAATTAGGTAAGTACCAAGTTAAAGATATGAATGTGTATATTGAGCCTCTTATTGACGAGCTACTAAAGTTATGGGAGGGCATCACTATGTATGACATATGTAAACCAATTGGGAAGAAGAGATTTCAATGTCGTGGAATACTTTTATGGACAATTCATGATGCCCTAGGACTAACACATTTTTGTGGTATGTAACGTTCCATATTGCACGCTTGAATAATATATAATGAATTGAATATATCATGCATGTTTTTTAAATAATCATTGTGTATATTAATAATTCACATTAATCCATCTGTTGCAGGTCTTCAAACAAAGGGTAAATTTGCATGTCCATTTTGTGGTCCTAAGATGAGATCTCGTTGGTCAAAAAGTTTAGAAAAGGAGGTGATTGATGAGTATAGACACTTCCTCTCTAAGAACCATAATTATCGTACTATTGAAAAAGATCTTTTCAATGGGAAACAAGAGACTGGACTAAAACCATAAAGAATGACACCTCGCCTATCGAAGTTGGCATATGAAAAAATTAATCCTCGAGGTAAAACTTTTGTTTATGTATCGTAAATGGAATCATGTTTTGAAATTTTATTTTAATTATTCATTTTATTTTACCGCATTTGATAAATAGTGTTATGATATTTTTTTATGCTTTATCAATGTCGTCGTCGTGAAGGTAGTAATAATGGGCTTCCACGAGGAATGAAATGTTATCCCACTTAATTCATGAGGTTGACTTACTATGAGGACCTAAAAATAGTTCATTTATTTGATACAATGCATATTGGGAAGAATGTGACAGAAACATTATGGTGAATCATAGATGGCGGGAGGGATAAAGAAAAAATTGTCAAAATTTGTAATGACATTCGGGAAGCCAATGATGCAATGAAAAGTGTGATCCGATAAAATAATGATGGAGACCAAAATAACCTTCCATGGTTATTAAAAAAGCATCAAAGCAATGGTGTAAAAGATGCCATTCAAAAAATTAAATTTCCCATAGGTTTTTGTTCAAACATAAAGAATATCTTAATAAAGAAAGGTGAATTTGGTGGGGTAAAAACACATGATTGGCGTACCTTCATTAAGGTAATTAATAATTTTAGAATTCATATTTATATATTGGTCGTATACATTTTTTTAGATTTTTATTTTTTTTGGTCTAGTTTTGAACAAGTAACCATTCGTTTTTATTGTTACAGTATGTTCTACCTATATCTCTCCCAAACGACTTTGACAACAACGTCAAACAAGTTATATATGACCTTGGAAAATACATGAGGTAAGTAGCTGCAATATATATGCAAAAAAAAAAAAAAAAATGTTGTACTTAATGACATGTGTTTTACTTGTAATGTAATATGTATTATGTTTTGTTGAAACATGTTATTTTCTTGCGTCATGATCTGTAGATGGTTGCCATTGAAAGAAATCCATGGAGATGATATAAAGTATTGGAAGAGAGAAATTCCTTGGCTAATGTGTGAAATGCAGAAGTATCTAACTCCAACATTTTTCAATGCACAAGAACACTACCTCATACACCAAGTTGAGGAGATTGAAATGTGTGGACCTGTACACACAAGGTCAATGTGGATGGTGGAGAGGCACTTGAAATCATTGAAGGCTTTGGTTAGACAAAGAGCACGTCTTGAGGGTTCTATGGTGGAGGGATATATGGTATATGAATCCATTGTGTATATTAGTTAGTATCTTCCTAAACTAGCAGCGCAAGCTATGCATGCAGTGGATTGCATTTGGGATGTGAACTCCATCAAAAAATTTGAAAAGGAGCAGTTGTTGGGGAAAGGTACAATCAAGAAAGTGAGAGGTAATTAAATTGTGGACATTTTTAATAAATATAATTTTTTCATTTTTTTGTGTATATGATCATACTCATTTAATATTTATTCTTTCATCATTTATTAATATTTACCATGGTTACAACTAATATTTAATATTGGTGAATTGTGATTTTGTGATCGGTCAGTTGCTCAAGGTTGGGATGCACTACATTTATTCATTTCAAACAATCTTGACTGGATGAAGGTATGGATTGATAGATGTAAAGAACGTCATGGCAGTAGGTTATCATAGAAATAACTATCTGAATTGGTTAGAGAAGCTCTTCGTAATGGAGATTATGATGTTACGCAAAGGGAAATAGATTTAGCGTATTGTTTGAAAGATGGAAAGGCAAGCAAATTCACCCATTTTATTCAGTTATTTTATATTATATTAATGTGATTGTAGGTGTGTTTTTTTCATATTATACTTTCCAAGTTATATAATTTTTCTTATTATTAATTGACAATGCATCTTTTACATGTCTGGCATATTGCAATTGAAACACCACAAGGCTATGTGGTGAAATGGACGTAAATTTCGCATCAAACAGTTGGATGAAACCCGAAAAACTTCTGATAGTGGGATAACTGCAGTATTCTAGGTCACTAATGTTTCCTCTAGGAGTTATAGATGTCCTTGAGAATATGAAAATAGATACTATGGGTTTTTGAATGATATAATTGAGTGTGACTTTAATCCCTTTAAATTAGTTTTGTTCGATGTCAAATGGTATAGGTTACGAATGCATTAACATGACGAGGAAAGAACCCTTATTCAACATGTCAATAGATTTCTGATGATTAAAACAACAGTTTTTGAAAAAGAAAATGACCACTATGTTTTTCCAAGTCAATGTGAACAAGTATTTTACTCAAAGTTTCTAGGTAAGAGGGATTGGTCATTTGTTGTTAGATATGATCCAAGAGGAAGGGAAGTAAATTATATTGTAGATGAAGAAGATGATGTAGAGATAGAGTAGGAAGAATATGGTTCGACAGATGAAGAAGACGGAGAAGATGAACTAGGCATAGGAGACAATGCACCAGTTCTTGATGATGATATCGATGAAGATATGCTTGAAAATGACATTGATAATGATGATGATATCATCAATCCTTTCAACATTGTTTCTGAACCGGATGTTGATACAGATGTCGAGTTGGATGATCAAGAAGAAGATACATAAGAAGGATGATACAAATGTTGTGTTGGTCAATGAGGTACGCAACTAGATATTTTAATTTGTATGAATTATTCTCTTTAAATAATTTGTTGTGTGGGATAATTACATGTTTTTAAGTTTTATTTAATTTTTGTTTTGGTAGTGTCTATGCATGATTTCTATGTTGCTTTTGTTTATTTTCTATTTTATAGATTGGGTATTGGGGAATTGAGAGTGATGTGGGGGGGGAGGGGCCATATGAGCTTCAACCTTCATGTGGTTGGCCTTGTTTAGTAGAGAATAAATTATTCTCGAAACCAAGAGAAGTGCATTCATTCATCTTTATACTCAAATATCACTCACATACCCACTCTATATACCGTCTCATCTCGTCCTCGTTTCGTTTTAATTTTCTCCGTCAAATTTTAAAGGAAACAACTATTACAAGACAGTGTACTAGGGCTAGAGTACATGATGGGCAAAAGTGACCTATGAATGGATCACATAGAAGAAGAATACATATGACATAGATACATTTAAACTAGAAGACAAAGACTGAATATCACATGCACAAATTAGCACAATCACATGTATCTCTGGAATCAAATCTCAGGGACTTCTGATCCAACAATTTCATTAATATCATAAAATAGTTTACAAAATGTATTCAATAGTATCTTCCTTACATGCTTGCCAACACTTAGCTCTCATAACTACATGAAATATATACAAAAATATCTTTCGATGCTTCCAAATTCGAATTCAACTATCATCCTATAATAATACTAACAGTTACACATATTCAGCAACAAAATATTCAACAAACTGCTAAGAAAAAGGAGTCAACTTGGACTCATTGATTACACCATAATAACTTGATCAAAACAAATCCTTGAGTCCCTAAAAATGATGATCTTCGACCTTAATATTTGTTGGAGGTGAGATGACACATATGATGACCTAACCTTGTTGATTTGGATGAAAATTGGTTTCTTTGTCATCGTTGCGTAACATGCCTGCTGCGCAACCACAACCTACAGGAGAAGTGCAGAGCAGTTGTGCAACAACTGATCTTCTTGTAATATTACTTTATTTTCTTGATCTGATTGGTTAAGTAGATGCAGTAAAAATTTATCTCATTATCCCATTGAGATCTCCCATTCCAAGGTTTGACAAAAACTTAATACTGCTTCTCCAAAATAGATTGATATAGTTGCATAGCGTGCCTGCTGCGCAACTGTAAATTTTTCCTTCACAAATTGAAATTGAGATTTTCAATGCATAATAGAGTAACAAAACTGACCATGTATGATGATCCATAAAATATACCACTATGCATGAGAATACCATCTGAACACTTAGGGGATTTTGATAATTAGAAATATTTTCTGTTGCGCATAGTCAAAAAAGGAAAAATTGATGAATCTAGCTCCAGGGTATTAAATCTTTGTTCCTTCAGCAAGTAAACTAAGATTGACTTTCCCCTTCCTATCTATCTCTAACTGCTGCAAGATTTGTTTGAGGGCTTTGTTTTCCTTTCTCAAATTCAGATGTTTCTTATATGTGCTCTTAAGATACTTATGTAGGGGCATATTCCTTTTCACCATGAACATGGTGTTGTCTATTGCAGGCTCACACTCATCAAGGAGTTATTTCCATTTCATTTTTGTCTTTCAATGCTCCTCCCTTTGTTGGATTATCACATATTGTGCCTCTCTCAAGTGTTTCCTTAACCTCTTGAAAGTATGATGTCCCTCATCATCCTTCCTTTTTGGTGGCTGATTTTTGGCTGGAGGTTCCTCCTGGGTTTTCAACTTCCTGGTTGAGGATCTAGTCAAAGCCTAAAGGAGTAGTAAATTTAGGTATTTCTTTCACTTCTGAGCTCTGCTCCACTTTCTTCCCTTTACACTTTGTTTTAGATCTTGTTGGAGTTGCAAGGACTGATGTTTCACATGTCACTGAAATGTCTTTCTTGGAAGCTTGTTCCAAAGCTTGGTTTTTCATTTCCCTATTTTCATGTTGCAATTGTGCTATGACAAAATGTGCTTTCCTTAATTGTTCTTGCAGTTCAATGATCAAGTTATCTTTTTCACTAGGACAGTTTGTTTCTGTGAATGATTTTGGATCTTCTTCAGGTGTTTGTGATGAATGCACGATAGGCATTCTTTTAGTTGTTGACCTAGTAACTAGTTTGCTAAGGGTTGTGACCTCTTCTGAGAAAAATTGAATCTTTTTTCCCTTCCTTTTAGGTTGTTGAATCATTGTAGGTTCCTTAGTTTCCTTTGCCCTTTTCTTTACATAACTTTGATGGAAAGATGTGGTGGTCTTTGTTATTGATGAAGGTGTATCTCTCATGCTTTGAGGGTTGTTTAAAGAATCAACTTCTATCTGTGATGATGCTACAAATTAGGCTTCCCAATGTTGACTTCTCTTTCTAAGATCTTCTAATACCAACAACTTTATCAAAGCAAAATGGAAGAGGCTAGGTTCTCCTTGATCTCTCCTTACTTGTATTATGTCATCCATCTTCCCTAGGCTTCTGAAAAGGTAATATGGTAGATTCAAGGTTTTCTTACAAATGAAATTCATTAAGAGTCTGATATGGTATTGGTAGACCCTAGTGAATCTCCCTTCACATGTAAAGAATATTTGGATTACCCTCAGCAAATTGCTATAACTTTATAATAGAATCTCTCTGGGTATGGGGGCTCCAAAATCAGTGTTTCTAAATTCAAGTTTCAAAAATTCATGATAGTGGGATAGATCCAATTGCATACCTTTGAACCATTGTTCTCCATGACCAGGGATCTATGTTACAGCAATGATAGTGTCTTCAGAAACCTAAAACTGGAGATTTCCCACCTTAGCCCTAATGCCATCAAAACTTAATTCAAACTCCTTTGCCACCTGCATGATGTACCCCTGAAGCTTTTCACAAAACCTGATGCAACCCACTTGTTCAAGACATACTCTGATTGTTGGATCTACATTTACTAACTTTAAACATTGAGGCTCAAATCTGACGATATCACCACCCTTTATGTTCCTTATTCTGCCCTTTGTAGTTTCCATGATGCTGGTATGCATTGATCCCTTGTGAAAATGAAAAAATAGGACTGTGCACAGTATAAAATGCAGTGTTTGCAGATGTCGAACGAATTAGTAGAATTCAATTCGATGTAACAAGGGTCGTGGATTTAAAGCAAACGTTGAAGTTTTTGGTTCATAAGAAAGGTTTTCCTTTCAAACTTCAACCAGGGATCTGAAACAACATATGGAAAGTGTAAAATCAAGGTCATTTGAAAATGTGCAATGCTGTGAGCAGCATGCGTCTCCTATAGCTCGTGCGTAGCAAGATTGGATGGGAGCTTTAAGAATTTATAGAGAAAAAAAATGGTATCTAGGGGTTTCTCTACCTGGAGGAGGAACAATTTGAATGATAAAGTCAAAATAAACCATCAATTATACCCATCATACCTCATCGTAATTTAATACTCACTTGTGCAGCATTAGGACGTTGCGCAATGATTTTCTTGATGATGCCACTTGCCTCCAACGGATTTGAGCTAATGAAATTTTTTGAAACATGACAAGACTAACTCTAATTGATCACGATTAGCCATATGACCTCTATTAACCAAGATTGACCAAATCACAAATTTTCATGTGAAAATTTACATGTGCTAACATTGGCTCCAATGGGGATGGCATCATCCCTATGAGATGCCAAAGAACACCCTAGAATAGTATCCTTTCCCATTGGTATGCTCCCAACTTTTCTAAGAACTTCAACTCGCAAAATGTGAGCTGCAATCCAAAAAAAAGCTATTGCACACTTCTAAAACTTAAAACGGAAAAATGTTGCAAATTGAAGTGGAAAGATGAAAGCTTGCTCAGACCTCTGAGCTTATTTATGTACAAACCAACCTACTCTAAGTTGCCAAATGAATATGCCAAATTAAGTGAAATCATATTTCCAATGTAACCAGTCAAGCAAATGACTATAACTTGACTGAAACTTACATTCAACTTCCAAAAGAAGAAAAATATTTAAAGATGGCAACTCAATATGAAATTTAAATCCACCTACAGAATTTATGAACTCTGCAAAAGTCACTTCCCCTAATGATTCCAATAGAACTGAAAAATGGTCCCAAAGAACACAAACATGTCCTTCTTGTTGATGAGCAAAAGGAGAGATACAGGATTCATTCCTAACTGTTGGTTGTTCATGTTGTGTGTATTTAGTTTCAAGATCACTCCCAAATTGAACGGCGTGAGTTTGTTTATCATCTTCACCATTCACAATAGGGAAACAATCTGAATGTTCTTGAATCTTATCAAAAGTAACAGCCATATTGTGTGCAATAGGGTTGTCTAAAGAGGTCCCTTCATCTAATTCCACATAAATCTCATCTTGGCCTTCAAAAGCATCGAAGATAACCTTTTTTCCTTCAATGATTAAGTTAGAAAATGAATGAAGAGCAGAAAAATTTGATTGACTACCCTCATCACTAACTTGGCCACACAAAATTTGGCAAGAGTGATGCAAACTTTCATCAAAATCAGGCGAAGGAACATGACTTCTAACAGTATATTGTCCTATTTCATCCACAACCAAGGGACAAACTAGTGTTTGCTGGGAAATTTATTGAAACTCTGCATGTTCCTCTTCATTATCCATAGGGGAAGGTACATGATTTTCAACATTAAGAATGCAATCAGCTTCATGCACATTATTTTCTTTCAATTGTGACTCTGTAATACAAATGTGATAGGCTGATGCAATCATTTCCTGAAATTCTATGACATGTGATGGCTTATTTTCTGAAGTTTCTATAGATGTAGTTTCAGAAAACTGATTTTGACCAACCTTTACTTGAAACAAAGATTCAGAAAGTGCATAATGTGAAGAAACATATGGATAATTATCTGCATATCCTTGATCACATAAATACTAGCAAGGTTGTTGCAAATCTTCATTAAGCTCAGAGGATGGTACATGAGTTTCAACATCAAGATGTTGATCTATTCCATTTTTCAGCCAAAGAAAAAGTTATTGATTGCTGGAAAATTTCATGAACTTGACAGATGGCCTTTAATTTCTTCTCATGATGTTGAAAAAGATTTTCATTCAAATCCTCCTCTAGTATTGCATCATCCATAAATTCTTCGTCATCATAAAAATTTTCCAAATGCTCAATATTTTTTTCTAAATGTGTGCAACAGTCTTTGACCAACAACAAGGAAGGATGATCTTCTTTATATCTCTCATAAAATATTGTATGAAAATCTCTAAGAGAATACAAACAACCAGTTGGAAAGCTTTCATACCATAATTGTTCATTTCAATCCAAGGTGTCCATGAACATCTTCATCAAACAATCTTCATGAAATTGAACCCTTATTTTATGCACATGCATGTGAAATATAATCAAATGAAGAGCAACATCGTCTCATTTTCCATCTTTGAATCTAGGAAGATAATTTTGCCAATCTATGTAAGGCATCCGATTTGGAAAACCGGGAATGTGAGATCGATTAATTGGAGTATACCTTGCAGATATGTCATCCATATTGAAGCAGTGGAGTCACCGAGAAAGTATTTAGGTTACTGAGCCTTTGGACATTGGAGTCGCCATGAAAATTTTGAACTCTAGATTCTTGAAAATGGAGTCATCGGGTGAATGATGTACAACCTTTATGTGTCTGATTAATGTTCCCCATCAGTACAATATAAGAATCAGAAATACACAAGTCTCAATTGAGAAAAAAAGGACTTTCATTAATATAGCTTTTCTAAGTTACAGCTAGAATGCCTCTTTTCAAACCCTTGTGAGGGTGAGGACCAAGATCGGACTTAAAAGTCTAAAATGGAATTAAAAATCATACAAAGACAACTAGTCTCCGAAAGAAAAATGACCAAGATTGTTTACATTGTATCAACCAAGTCACAAGTGCACCAATTCTAGACTCTGCAAAATAATCTTAATCAGAATTGAATATTAATTCAGATACTCTAATAAAAATACACAAACTTCCTATCCTGGTGGGTTAGCTCAAGTCGATGAGTGTCATTGTTTTCTTAAATGAGGTTCCAGGGTCAAATCTCTGACCAGGAGCTTATTTAGGGCCTCACTTGATGTCCCCGCTGGGTTAGGCTCATAATCAGGCCAAACAATTTACCTTGTTTACCATTCACGAAATGTGGGGAAGTACTCAGGGGTTTCCCATGCTGTATTCCCACGAAAAACTACACAGACTGCCAAGAGAAATGAATGACCTTATGAAGAATTTCAAATATCAATGTTTCCTGGTCCTTTCTTCTTTGCCACCTTTGGAAAGATCTTGTTGTCAACAAGAGGATTTAACTCTTTTAAGAAACTCAGAAAATGAAAACGTGAAATTTGGAAATCTCAATATGAAACAAGAGAAAACCTTATGAGAAGTGTTTCTCTCTAATTCCTCGTGTCCTCTTTGTCCTTGTGTTATTCCTTTTATTCTCAAAAAGGTAGTTCCTCGAGTAGTTGAACTACTTTTAGTTACTAAAGTTAAATACCTTTAGTTAATAAAGAGGACAAATAACTTTTAAGATAAGGATAATTAATAAATAGAATAATAATTAAATAGGTGGGGTCCCCCTGTATAATGCATCTCTTTATTTCAAAAATCAATAATAGCTTTTCCTTGTCACTCCATAATATAACCATCAAATATAAAAATCAGCATTATAATCATATCATAAGCATGCATTAAAAACATTGTGGCATATTCTACGTGTATATCCCATAGAAAATAACATGATATTTAAAAGTTTCCAAATAAAATATTGAACATGCATTAAAAAAACCATGGCATAATTCTACTTGTATATCCCATAGAAAATAACATGATATTTAAAAGTTTCAAAATAAAATATCATGGTTCTGCCATCTATCCTCAAATAGTATCATACTCAAAATTAGTCCAAACATAAATTAAAATAATTCCAAAAACTTTTACCTAAAAACTCGTCTCTTTCTTTAATAAAGTCCTCATATTGGGACTTATTTTCTTCCAGTTGGGCAATTCCAGGATGCACTTCATGTAAACTTATCTTCCCATTGCCTCTTCATTTAATCTTTGAATGAGCATAGGAAGAGGATTTTTCCATGCTGGTAGAAGTAACATGTTGCTTTCCTTTGTCAATCTGAGATCAATGTGGTGTGGTTTTATGATCCTTTGGAGGCAGAGGAGGAGGAGGAGGAGGCATAGACTCATGTGTAGAAGTTGTGTGAACAAGTAATGTTCATTGAACTGGAGGTAAAGGAAAAGATGAACTAGCAACAACAGTATGAACTAGTGGAGGAGGGGGAGGCATAGTCCATTGATTGCACCAGAAGAAGGATTGGAAGGTAAGTTACCTTATCCATCAATATTAGGCTGCATAGGAGACTAAGTGATTCTAACAATACCAGGGTGAGGCTGCAAGATAACATTTGGGGTTGCTTGGGGTTATGGCAAGGCTTGTTGACCACCAAGGTTCAAATGCCCAGTCTGGATCAATTGTTGTAACTCAATAGAGTCATAATCAAAATGAATAGAGAACCTTAGTTTGTTATGCCCCCTAGGCTGCCAAAAGGTGTTAGAACCTCAACCTCTTCTTCCTTTGTTTCCTACTATGTTTCTACCCCTACTAAAGAAGCTCATATATAACCACAACAATCCCATTAGCACAAATATAAAACAACGGTAAGATAAGACATCTAATAAAATTTCTCTTAATGATTAGATTGGCTCTGACATAACATAACCATGCAACACAAACGGGAAGTGAAAAGGAGTAAAGTGAAATAGGGACATATGTCTAAATTTAATTCCAAAATATGTCTGCAAGTGTTCATCATCACACCAATCAGTTAGAATAATCCTCAAATCTCTTCACATCTTTTATTTTTTCTCTTTTATCATGTTGATCACATCAAACATAATCTTTTCCTTATGCATATTATTTATTATACAAATTGGACTAAAATGGAAAAAGAAAATTAATGATAGGGACTTTGGGAAATAACTTATGGAAAGTGAAACTAATGAGGGAAACATGATCTATATAATAAACATATGATTTCCTTTAATCAAATTCACAAAGACATCAATCTAAATCTGTCTTTATTGCCTCCAACTCAAACAAATAAAAACCAATAATCAACCAAAGTGTCCACACATGTTGTAACAAAATCTTGCTTCTGGAAGTGTTGGTTATTCATTCAAACTATGCCATTTTTGGAGCATAAATTTCCTCTTAATTACATAGATAGGGCATATATTAGAGCAAGAAATAAAATGAATGGGACTTGAGGGAATAGTTTGTGTAAAGTGAAATTAATGAAGGATAGTGGGTCTATATAATAATCCTTGTGCATCTCATCATCATATGCAAACTAATAACATCCAACACATTCACGCTAATTCTAGTCATAACCATATTGAACTTTAGTCATCAAACATATACATTCTAGGCTCTAACTAGGAATTTTGAATAATAGAAGAACCATAAAATATATTTGATAATATTGAAATCCATTGCTATATGTTTTAGAAACAATCGTAATATATTACCATTTCCATCATCCTTTATTCATAACTTAATATGTTATAACTTGTGATTCCCTTGATATAACCATTTATAAACTTTATACGAAATTAAGAATGATATCAACAATCATGATAGCAAAGGAAAAATATGTTCATATGCTTATATAAAACCTTGACCACGTCATCGTTAAATCCCATAAGCAAATTTGTCAACCAAAGCCTCAACATATCATGAAAAACATGAAGAAAACCCACATCTCTACTAGCAGTGAAATCATATATCTAAGACTGGGTTTGAACTTTGTAATTTTTTGTTTCTAAAGAAGGATTTTGAAACCCACAATTTCAATATGCAATGTCCATACTCATAATCATGTGGTCAAGAAAACCCAACAACTAATCCTTTTAAAATATGGATTCCAGCAACATGTGAAACCATCCAATCTCGAATCAAGTATTCTTCAAAATATTTACAATTATGGGCCTCGAAATGATGGTAATCCAAATGAAAAAGAGCATGAGTGCATGCAACTCAACTAATATGAGATTTGAGATTTAAGGTTCATAACGGGATTAGGGTTCCAAAACCTTACGCTTCTCTTAACCCTGTAAATCTAAGAACGAGGCAAAGTTCTGAAGGGTTATCTATATATAGAGTTTGAAAACCAAAATCATTGAATTCAAGCCTTGAGAAGACCAAAACCCATTTACAAATGAATAACTTTTATATCCGAATCGAAAATCAGGTGGTAACCAAAGTATGCCAAATATTTTTAGTATCATTATCCAATAGAGATAAGAAACTGTTATAGAGACCTAAAATCAAAATTGTGTACATCCCCAGGTGCAGAAATGTCACTTGGGTTTGACCAATATCACGCAAATGAGTGGTTTTCATGACATGGTTTGGACGTTAGATAAACAATATAAAAAAACCATGATTGGAATCTTAAGAAATGGATAGTTCTCAGAGTGACCAGAACAATTAAAAGGATAAAGAGAACTCAAATTCAAGCTTCAACTGCGAGCAAATAGGGGTTGTCCAACACCTCTTATTTTCAATACAAACAATTATGAAAAGTGTGAATATGGAGGAATCAAACAGAGCTACCATTAACTTTCTATAAACAAAAATCTTTTTTTCTTTTCCTTTCAAGAAACAACAAAGAGAGGAGAAAGGAAACATTTATGCACACAGGAATGTCAAACAGAGCCAAAATTAATCATTTTAGTGACAAATTTGTTTCAAAAGATGCAAGACAAACGAATGTTCCATGCCTTTGCACAAAACGCTTTATAACTAGGATTGAAAGCCAAGTTTGTTACCAAAACTACTAGGTGCAAGGGTTTGAGCTAACAGAGCTCATTTCCTCAACTTCCAATAGCACAAATGATCAAAATCCATGGTGATACAACGGTGATAAATTGTGGGATTGTGGAGTAAATTCCCACACCCTGTTGCCTTCAATGCATGGTTAGTTCGATGACATTTCCAACCAAACATTCCATTAACATGCATGTCATGTCATCACTCTAAAACCCTCGTAGCATGTGGATTTGCCATTGTATCACATCAAATAAACCTCAAGCTCGTTGCTCATAACTCTATATCATAAACAATAAACCACATGCGGTATTTTTTTACTGACATAACATTATTTTAGATGTGAATTATATCAAACCATGACAACTATATGTTATGTGCAAGCTCCAAATGTTAGCTATGAACCATATAACAACTGCATATATCATGTATCGAGTACTTTGTATGTGAAGTCTTCACTTGTATTAATACCATTAACCAAAATTTAAACTCAATAAACCAATGTGACTCACATATGAGTTGTAGGTCATATCAAACCATTGATCCAAACTATGTTCAAAGTGTGACTTTTAAGTAGAGTGTTCTAGTGATAGAACCAACACCTTATACCATGTAATCAAAACCCAAGATAAAAGTGATGCACATAATCATGCTCATATATCAAGTTTTATGAGTGTTAGAACTCATAACACAACCCAAACCTTAACAACATCATAACAGATAACTTGAAATTGTCATGTTTTTCATAACTTTGTAGATAAATCGTGATCATTAATGCTTGTATAACTCAATGTTCTTATACATGTGTTCATCATTTGTAATTACCTTTGAATATTTCAAAAAAAAAATCATCCATAGACCATCAAAATTGTCATGGTATTAGATATCCATTTGCATCCAAAACACCATGCAAGTGAACCTTTTTAAATATCAACCATATGCATGAACAAGATAACCATGAATCCATGATTGAAGAGGACAAAATTGAAACATAACATGCCGAGGAAAATCTTTTACGGACCAGTCTTTTGCATTTAAACCTTAGGGACCCCACCTATTAGTTATATAGTATAAATAACCATAGGCTTCCCAATAATATGTGAGCTTTTAAAATAGGTGATGAAAATTTGAGTCAACATCTGGTGAATCCACAGGGAAGTCTGCTTTTAGTAGGCTTATAACTCATAAATTTTTGGTTCTTGTTTTGGAACTGAAAGCTAAGTTTACTGGTGTCTTCTCTTTATCAAATATTTTGTAAAAACTTTCTAATATGCTCTTAAAATGATTGACTCATGGAGGGGAGCATGGGAAAGAAGAAGAAGGGAAACAACTGAAATCATAAAGTTTCAACAAAACATCTGAAGGTACAACAAAAACTACATAAGTAGTGTTGTGGACCGAAATCCAGTCATTCACCTTTATTATTGTTTTATAACGGATTAAGGGAAATTTTGCAAATAAACCATCAGACCAACAATTTCAATTCATCATGTTTGACTCAAAAAAACAAAAATCAAAGCACGGAAAAATAAAATTGAATTATAATCTAAAGAGAAGTAACATAATTGTATAGGCAGAAAGATAAAAATCTATATACAGGAAACACTAAAGATAGTAAAAATCGACCATGTTCAACAGTTTGAAAGGGGTATGGCCAGTACTAGTTTTGGTGGTATTTTGGTATGCTCATAGTGCATAAGGAAGTAATGTGTGCCACTGATGGGGTTTGTCAAAAATAATTGTCCTTAGAATCTTAATCAAATTTTTAATTATGGATTCAACTTGCCCATTTCCTTGCAGATAGTAAGTGGATGAAGTAGAATGCTTCACCCCAAATTTATTAAGAAATTGGTTAAATTTTGTAGAAATAAAAGATGGTCTATTATCATAAATTATTTTTATTGGAAGACTGAAATGAGAGAATACATTAGATTCCAAAAATGATATTACTTGTTCATCGTATGCATGCTTAAGTGGGACAACTTTAGTCCACTTGGTGAAGTAGTCTGTTGTTGTAAGAATGAAAATATTCCAGCGGAGGATGAAGGATTAATAGGACCAGTGAAATATAATCCCTATTTAGGGAAAGGAAAATATGGGAGAACTAGATATAAAGGCATGGCAAAGAACTTTTCTCTGCCTGCAAATTTTTGACATTCAATACAAGCTTGCGTAAATTTGTAAGAATCCTTAAAAATTGAAGGCCAATAATAATTGGTTCTTAGAACTTTCAATGAAGTGGATTTTGCAACAAAATGACCACCAATATGAAAGCTTCAATCCATTGATCTCTAAATTTGCTTCAAATTTTTTTGGGTTTCTATATTTCCTACACAACATAACAACAATCCATCAGCATTTATGCGGAAAAGGGAAGATCCCAAAATCATATATTTAGAGGCTTCTAGACGAACCCTCCTATGTTGATGATTTTTAATATTGTTAGGACATTTTTGAAATTGTAAATAATAAATGATGTTCGTCTACCAAGGATGTTCTGCTAATTCGAGGTTTTCATGTTCAACAAAAACAAAGTGCATACAAAACATCCTCATCATTTTCAAAAGTAACACCTGGTTCAAGATGTTGAGCCAGGTGTAAGGCTAGATCTCATCTGTTGATTATGTGAGAAGTTGTTATCGTGAAATAATGTTCTTGAATTTTGGCAAGCCAATGTGCAACTTTCCCTGAAAGATGAGTTTGAGAAAGAAAAAAATTCACAAAAGGCAAAGGGACTTTTATCTGCATATTCTTACCTAAGATATAATGGTGAAATTTCTCAATAGCTTTTACAAGAGCATATGTATGTTTTTCAATTAAAGTATATTTAAATTCAACGTCTGATAAAATTTGGATCATGTAAGCTATGAGTTGTTCATTATTTCAATCATATTTTTCAAGAAGGATAGTGGATATCACTTCTTCAATAGAATTAGTATAGATAATAAAATCTTTTTCAAAATTCAGTTTTGCCAAAATTGGTGCAGAACTGATAGCTTTCTTGACTTCTAGAAAAGATTTTATGGTATCATCATTCCATGATAATGACTAATCTTGATTAAGCATATTATGAATTGGTTTTACCATTCTTGCAAAATTAGGAATAAATATTTTAACAAAATTGATTTTACCCATAAAATATTGAATCTCATTTTTAGAAGTAGGAGCTTGAATATTTTCAATAGCAGTAACCCTCTCGGGATCAATACTAATTCCTGAATCAGAAACAATATGACCGTGAAGTTTACCTAGTGTGACACCAAAGAGTGACTTTGTAAGATTCAATGACATTCCAAAGAGTGCTCCCCAGTGTATCGTGAAAAGTGACTAATCGCCTCTTGTGGATCCTTGAAATCTGGCGGTGGTGAGTTTACCAATCACCTGCGAGTTTTGGTGTAACGGCAGTCGTACTACCAACAATACTGTCAAGGCATGTTTCTAGTCTAATCATGTCTAATTTCAACACATACATGTATAGCTTGAATAAATTGCAATGTTCGCCCCATTCACTGTTCACTGTGCGAGGTCGATGCAAGATGACCTTGGTGATGGGTGTATTGGAAGTGCCATGACATTTCAAGAGAGTTCTGACAAAGATTATATATATGGAAATAATGAATGATGACAATGAGACGTCCTTTATATTGAACGTTGATGCAAACATGGACGATCTCAAATATTATGCGGGGACATTAAACATCCTTAAGTCTTGAAACCCTCCCATACGATCAAGGCAACTATCTAGTCTAACCATGTCAAATTTCAACGCATACAGGAACAGATTGAAGAAATTTTAACATTGGCCCCATTCACTGCTCACTGTGCGGGTTCGGTGGAAGAAATTTGTGATGGGTATATTGGAAGTTCCATGTCAAATTTCAAGATAGTTCCGACAATGATTCTATAGAATGGAATGATGAATGATGAAAATGAGAGGTGTAGTATGATGAACGTTGATGCAAATGTGGACAATCTCAAAGATTATGTGGGGACATCATACATCCTTGAGTCTTGAAACCATCACATACCATCAAGGCATGTGTCTAGTCTAACCATGTCAAATTTTGATGCATACTGCAGGCACATATTGAAGAAATTTCAACGTTGTCCCCATTCACTGCTCACTATGCGGGGTCATCGCATGACATTTGTGGTGGGTGAATTTGAAGTTTCATGACATTTCAAGAGAGTTCCAACAAATATTCTATAGATGCAAACAACGAATGATGACAATGAGACGCCCATTATGAACGTTGTTGCAAACATGGACGATCTCAAAGATTATGTGGGGACATCAGACATCCTTGAGTCTTGAAACCCTCCCATACCGTCAAGGCATGTGTTTAGTCTAACCATGTTGAATTTCGACACATATATACACAGTTTGAAGAAATTTCAACGCTGGCCCCATTCACTTCTCATTGTGTGAGGTCGATGCAAGATGACATTTGTGATGGGTCTATTGGAAGTGCCATGACATTTCAAGAGAGTTCCGAAAAATATTCTATAATGATGAATGATGACAATGAGACATCCATTATATTGAATGTTGATGCAAACATGGATGATCTCAAATATTATGCGGGGACATCAAACATCCTTAAGTATTGAAACCCTCCCATACCTTCAAGGAAAATATATAGTCTAACCATGTCAAATTTCGATGCATACGTGAACAGAATGAAAACATTTCAACGTTGGCCCCATTCACTGCTCATTGTACAGGTTTGGTGGAAGAAATTTGTGGTGGTCGGTGTATTTGAAGTTCCATGTCAAATTTCAAGATAGTTCCGACAACAATTCTATAGAAGGGAATCACAAACATTGGCAATGAGACGTGCATGATGAACGTTGATGCAAATGTGGATGATCTCAAATATTATGTGGGGACATCATACATACTTGAGTCTTGAAACCCTCACATACTATTAAGGCATGTGTCTATTCTAACCATGTCAAATTTTGACGCATACAGGAACATATTGAAGAAATTTCAACGTTGGCCCCATTCACTTCTCACTATGTGGGGTCGATGCATGATATTTGTGGTGGGTGAACTGAAGCTTCTGCAACATCAACTCGACTTGGCATTTCAATAATCAAACCCTCCTTAAGTATTATGCGGGGACATCAAACATCCTTAAGTATCAAAAACCTCCCATACCTTCAAGGCAACTATCTAGTCTAACCATGTCAAATTTCAACGCATACGAGAACAGATTGAAAAAAAATCAACGTTGGCCCCATTCACTACTCAATGTGCGGATTCGGTGGAAGAAATTTGTGATGGGTGTATTGGAAGTTCCATGTCAAATTTCAATATAGTTCCGACAATAATCCAATAGAAGGGAATGACAAATGATGACAATGAGAGGTGCAACATGATGAACATTGATGCAAATGTGGACGATCTCAAATATTATGTGGGGACATCATACATCCTTGAGTCTTGAAACCCTCCCATACCTTCAAGGCATGTGTCTAGTCTAATCATGTCAAATTTCGATGCATATAGACACATATTGAAGAAATTTCAACGTTGGCCCCATTCACTACTCACTATGCGAGGTCGATGCATGACATTTGCAGTGGGTCAATTGAAGCTTCTGCGACATCAAATTGACTTGGTAATTCAATAATCAAACAAAGTGGTTAAATCCACTTTAACCAAGAGAATAAACAATAGAGCCACTTGAGTTAATGAAGTCAATTTATTGATGGTTCATCCATTGGGGTTGCAAGCTAGGAATCAAACCTACTAGAAATTGGCATTGCCAAGAGGAATGAAATTATGATTATGTTCAAAATTATTCAATTTGTGTTGCTAGTGTTACCCCTCATTTTACATTGGGGCTACACTAGTATTTTTTCACTACTCTTGTGATTTTCATCACAAAGGTAGGTTTACAAGTTGATCGTTGGATGGCCTAGGGGTTGTGATTGCATTTGATGAGACTATTAGTGATGTAGTCATGGATGGCTAGATGATGGTGATGCTCTAGTTGTCTTGGTAATTTCTTTCCTTTCATACTAGTATACTTGGTTGTGGAGTCCCTTATATGATCATTATTGGATGGTTGATGATACATTTTGATGTATGACTCCCTTGATGGAACAACCTAGCAATGTTTGCCTAAGCTAATATTGTATTGGCATCTTTGTTTGCTTGGAAATGTCCCCTTGATATCACTTGATTTCACATTCATTTAGGTTGATATGATATAGCATGGTGTGATGTTCATGAGGTGAATTCCCTTGCTCATGTTGAGGATTCATACACATATTATGGTTTTTTATGACATGTATTACACCCTCATGTCAAGCGTTTCCATATTCTACATATTTGTATGCCCTATTACTTGGTGGAGGAGCCTTCCCTGGAATGTCCTTGCCTTTTGGGATGATTTCACACTTGTTTAGGTGAAATTTGGATATTACTCATCATCCCATGTGGAGCGCTCACCCTCCTTGCATACATGTTAAGGGATGGTCTTATTTACATGTTAAGTTATGGTCTTATTTATTGATTATGAGGGGCCACCCCTTTCTTTATGGATTTAGTTTATCATTGAAGGCATTTCACATGTGTTCTTCATATATAATTTGATGCCTTATTTCATGGATCCACTTTCTTGGAACTTGTTTTGAGGAAGACATCCACCATTTGAGGCCATTCTGCACTTTTCCATGCTTTGTTTGATGGGATGTTTCTCTTGAAGGTCTCACACTTTCTATCATTGGAGGTTTGACTTAATTCAAGCTTCTAGTTTGTGGAGATGTCCACCTTTGGATGCTACATTTCATACCTTTTATTTCTTCTTGATGGGATATCTCACATTGGGATTAGGAGGTTTCATGGTTTTATGTCCTAGATCATGAAGGAAGATGCCCACTTATGGATGTTTCTTGCACTTATGTTTATGCTTATTATTGAAGAGACCCACCTTTCTTTGAGCCTTATTGCACTTTATTTCGTTACGATTCCTCATGTGGGTACCCAGCCTTTCCCAGGTCGTCTTGAAAAAGTTAAGTCAAAGCCAAAATTGTTCCTTATCCGACATCTAACTGGTCTTCTTTCCTAGTGCTCCCTTGTGTGGACATTTTTGTGCCTTTCATGTGGGTGGGTGCATCTCTTTCCATCTCGCCTTACGTTGTGTTTGGGTGCTCTGCCTCCTTTTTTTTACGATTCCTCTTGTGGGTGCCCCTCTTTCCCACTCTCCTTGCCTTGCCTTTGGGCACCCTGCCTTTTTTTCGTTACGATTCCTCATGTGGGCGCCCCTCTTTAAAACTCACCTTGCGTCGCGTTTGGGTGCCCAACCTTTTCCAGG
>JZKD02S1706587.1:84029-128333 GCA_000966675.3 Picea glauca
TGGGTGCCCCTCTTGCCAACTCTCCTTGCCTTGCCTTTGGGCACCCTGCCTTTTTTTCGTTACGATTCCTCATGTGGGCGCCCCTCTTTAAAACTCACCTTGCGTCGCGTTTGGGGGCCCAACCTTTTCCAGGCCGTCTTGAAAAATTTAAGTCGAGGCCAAAATTACTCCTTATCTGGCATTAGGCTCATCTTCTTGCCTAGTGCTCCCTTGTGTGTCCCTTTTCGTTCCTTTCATATGGGTGGGTGCACCTCTTTCCAACTTTCCTTACTTTGCATTTGGGTGCTCTACCTCGTTTTTGTTATGTTTCCTCTTGTGGGCACCCCTCTTTCCAAATCGCCTTGCATTGCGTTTGGGCACCCTACCTTGTTTTCGCTATGATTCCTCATGTGGGCACCCCTCTTGCAAACTCACCTTATGTTGCATTTGGGCGCCCAGCCTTGCCCAAGTCATCTTTAAAAGGTTAAGTTGAAGCCAAAATTTATCCTTATCCAGCATCTGGCTCGTCTTCTTTCCTAATGCTCCCTTGTGTGGTCGTTTTTGTGCCTTTCATGTGGGTGGGCGCACTCTTTCCAACTCGCCTTGCATTGGGTTTGGGCGCTCTACCTCATTTTTGTTATGATTCCTCTTATGGGGTGTGCCCCTCTTGCCAACTCGCCTTGCCTTGCCTTTGGGCACCCTGCCTTGTTTTTGTTATGATTCCTCATGTGGTCGCCCCTCTTGCCAACTCGCCTTGCGTTGCGTTTGGCCGCCCTACCTCATTTTCATTATGATTCCTCATGTGGGATTACATAGAATTCACCTATAATGTGAGACACAAAATTTCCATAGAGAGAAAATACCTATATATATATATATATAATAATAATAATAAAATAAAACAAACAAAACAAAATTCTTAAAACCTTTAACCTCAAAACCACCAACTCTTAGCATTCTTAATATCTCTATAGACTCATGCCCCTTAACACTTATAACCACTATCCCCTATAAATACTAACCCATATAACCTCTAGAACTTCTAATAATTAAAAGCTAATTTCTATATCTTCATAACCCTTGATTCTTATAACATTTATCACATGAAACCATTATCCCTTATAACCTCTAATTTACTCTAAAGCGCTATAATTTTTATCCCATATGGCTCATATCACCACTAACTAGTATAATCACTAACTAAATATTATAACCTTAAACCCCTATAATTGTACAAATTCTAACACCTACAAAACTTATATACCTTTATCCCTATTATCCCTAACATCCCCAACCCCTATAACCCTAAATATGTATCCCATATGACCCATATAACACTTAACATCTAACTTCTACAACCCGAAAAACTAACATTAACTCAGACCCCTAATAATTATCCCTTATAACTCTTATAATCCCTAACCTATAATAGGTATAATTCCTAACTCCCACCCAACCCCTAACATGTATAGCATGTAACCCTCATAAACTCTAGATTCTAACTCTCAAACCCTTATAATTGTATAACACCTAACACTCATAATGATGCTTGAATTTAATGCCTAATCCCTAATGTTTGTAACCCTTGACCCCTATAACATTAAACCCTTATAATACCTAACGCCTGACTCTTGTAAAAACTATAACCTCGAATCATTAAAATTATTAAACATTATAACCTTTAAACCACTACCTCTTATGTATAACATATAAAACATAATGTTATAACATATATCACATGTATGTTATAACATATATGTAACATACATGTGATATATGTTATAACATAACTATACACAACAAAACCAAACCGAGAACCGTGTGTTCCCATTCACACTCTAATATTCATTTTAATGATACATGTACCTACGCACGAGACCATCGACATCATGCAATTTCGAGATCTAAGGGGAGGGAAATAGTTGCACCTGTGTGAGACCATCAAGATCAAGAAATTATGAGATCGAGGGGAGGGAAATAGTTGCGCCTACGCATGAGACTGTCGAGGGACATCTGTGAAATTAATCAGGTGATGTCGAGACTGAAGGAGAGGGAAAGGATCTATTAAATTGATCAGGTGAATCCGAGACTGAGGGAGAGGGCAAGGATGGTGAGTACCTCTGCACACTCGAATTCAAATTGGGCATAAACTTGAATTATCCTTTATCCTACATTTGATATTGTGTGAAGTGATCTTGTCCTACCAATCTAAACATCTAGCTTGAGGCCAATTTGAACATTTGTAACCCTAGGGACTAGAAAACAATATGCACAATTATTCTCAGCAAATTCAAATCTCTTTAACCAGAGAAAACCCTTTCAAAAACCCCTTCGAAACTCCAGAGAAACCCCTTTCGAAAACCCCTTCGAAACTCCAAAGAAACCCCTTTCGAAAACCCCTTCGAAACTCTAGAGAAACCCCTTTCGAAAACCCCTTCGAAACTCCAGAGAAACCCCTACGAAAACCCCTTCGAAACTTCTCTCAACATCCATGGGTTCACCAAACCAAGTCAGCTTGGCCCTAAATTGATCCTACACCTTCACACATGCATAAACTCTCACACTTCATTTGCATCCCTATTTGCACCTAGTTCTCTTGCGTGTATTCTCTTAGTACCCAGGTGTGGACCTTGGGAATACCCTTACACCAATGTTAGAGTAAAACATAGGCATGCACTATTTCCCTTCTTGTGCCTCCACTAGTGTTTTTTGTGTCACAACCACAACCAAGCCCTACACCCACCACATTGACACCAAAACTCTAGCGAGCACCTATGACACAATGAAATAGTACCAGGCTTATCCTTGGAAAACAATATTATAAATATAGTGTATTTTATATATATTGAATAAAAAAGTCAAGGATGAATGTCTCATCTAGTTCAATCTAATTCTAATTCTTCTAACTTTGATGTGCACTTACTAGTTTTTGAAAAAGATGTGATCTTTGATATTTTCCTTAAAATGGATTTTGGAATTTTTAAAATAATGTATTTGTCACCACCAAATTATGTAAGTGAATTTTTACCATTAGGAGAAATGTGTCTCACTTGTGCATTACAAAATCAAATTCTTGACCTTTCCTATATTAAAGAGTACATAAGAGACCTTTCAAGAAAATATGTGGATGAATTAATAGGGCATTGGGACCTCTTCAACCCCAAGCCAAAGTGAAGGAAATATACATGGAATAACCAAATACTATGGTCTGGGAAAATTTCAAAGAAGCTAGAAAACTTTGTTATTCAAAGTTATTTCCTCTTGGACATACATCATCTCATCCACATCCTCACAAACCAATTTCCCTTTATATACAAGTAGAGAGGTTTATGGATTGATTCCTTTTAAGTTTAAACCTTTCTGGATGTAGAATTAGTGAGCTTAGGAAATCATTCAACAAGTATGAAAAACTCCAATTCATTTATTTTATTCACTGCCTTCACCAATTGTAACTATAGTCAGATACAAGAAAGAAAAGACACTTCTTTATCATAGTGATATGGAAATAAAAACCATCACAAATACAATGAATGGATGTACCTTGGAAGAGACGATGCCCACAAAAAATGGCATTGGTAATCTATCAAAAAGCATTGTAACTGTGACCACATCTCCTAATAGTGATGCCCATAATAAAATATGCAAAGACATTTATTCACACCATGAACACATGTATTCACACCATGTGGGTTCACACTCGGTACCTTGGTACCAATCATAATCATTAGTGGGTGAGCTCACATTTGGAAGATATTTCCAATATTGATTTATAACCTAAGATTTTAGTTTTAAATTGGTTGTATGTTCTCTTTTGTTCAATCCTCTTTAGATAAGGCATTTTTTCTTGGTGCATCTTACTGAAAAGGCAACTAGGTTTCTTCTTGGGCATCTAGATTCTAAGTCCTTAGGTAGATTTTCTTTCGCTTTCTAGCTTTCAACATTATCTAGGAGTTTCTTCTACACTCCAAATTGTATTGACATTGGATGTATCTTTTAGTCCCATTGACCTACTTTTGTGGTCATTTGTTGGACATTAATAACATTATCTTATCTTATATACATCTATAGCAATTGTTAACAACTGACCATGGATGCCTTTTCAATTTCAACAAGTTGTTTGGGACTGAATCACCCTCTTCCATCTTCATTAGGAATCCACTAAAGTAGGTTGGTCGACTAAAGGAGAAAATAGCATTGGCGTTGTCAATGAAAGTACTTCCAAGAGAGACCAAGATCACAATAAGTCAATGAAATATGTTACATGAAGCATTTCAAATAAAGATGGTTTATTTGTAGTACAAAGTTGGTTTGTTTGCATGCTTGAGTCCTAGATTAATTAGCGTGTGTTGTTTGTTCTTGTCAGTTGGCCTTAGGATTGAGTCTATGTCTAATGGCATCAGTTCCGGGGTATTCCAACTAGCATTGTGTCCTATTACCACCACATGTTGGCATGTGTCATTTGACTCCAAGCATGCCCCTATAATGTCCAGATAGTATACCAATAGTAATAGAGCATAATACAATTGTGAAAGAGTAACACTATGGTAGTCATTATGAGCTTACTGTGATACCAACAGGATACTAGTATTACATCTTGATTGACTGACTATTTCTGTCATTAATGGTGTTATAGGACGTACAAGAAAACATGTATTTGTCATATCTATCTTCATTGAGTGAGGGAAGTTCAGGTAGAATAGAGGAAAGTGAGACATCTAGTATGTCTAACAGGTGGAGATCAACTAGAGGTGAGAATATCAGAAGAAAATTCCGTAGACGTGTGGAATTTTTTCTTGCGAAGGGAGGATCATGCTATTATCATCATGAGAGCATAGATGACATCGAGGTTCCCTTGAGGTACAAACATATAGTGAAACGATGGGTACCCAAGGGTCTTCCTGAAATAAACATTGATTTTTGTGTAAACGAAAGGATATACCGGATTGATCCATCGTCATTACATGGTTTGGGGCTATTTTCCATGGATGGCATAAAGGTTTGTTACGACGGATTAACTGAATTGATGGAGTACGTCGTACCATGTTATATCTACAAAGATTGTATATGAATAGACCAATATACAAAAAGTATGCGAAGATATGGCTTGGCTGCAAATTATATACAGCTAAAAGACAATGATCAAAATAAAGGAGAAACTATCTATATTGATGGAAGGCCAAAAGCAACGGGGAATATTGCAAGATTTATAAACATTACACGACCCGCGACCACAAATAAGCGACCCAATTTCGTATTTGAGGGGCGCGAAGGAAACTGTGTATTCATATGTGCAATAAAATCAATAGTTGAAAGGGAAGAGTTATTGATTGATTACAATTCGAATCGAATAGATAAAAATGTCGATATTATAGGGGAGGTACGTATACGAATTTACCCAACCTATAAGCAATGACTCTTATATTTTATGATTTTCATTATGTTCTTTATGGTGTTAATCCATTTGGAGAGCTTCGGTCTGTTTACTCAGTGTGGCCTATTTTTGTTATCAACAATAACATTCCTCCTTGGATGTCAATAAAGAGGGAGGATTTCTCATGCATTTGATTTTATTTCTCATGATAATGATCACGGTTCTAAATTTACTGTAATGTGGCAGGTTGATCGTGGAAAATCAAAAGCGACCTCAGAACAGGTAAACAAACAACAATTCTCGAATTGCATTTAATGTGCATTTTATTTTTGTGGCAATCAATTATTTTATTTGTTTACATAACTGAATTATCATTTATTTTGTTGAATATGTAGTCGGCGGAACATGATGTTGATGATGATTTGTTCGGCCAAAGGGATTTGTATGAATCCCCCGACCCTATGGTTTTAATTAGAAAAAAGACTAATAAAGAAAACAAGGAACTAGCTCACTTGTTAGATATTCTAGATCAAACTCCCGAGGTCGAAGAAAGGATCAAAGAAGTTATGGCAAGGCTTAAGACATATAAGGTAATAACCATAATTTCAAGTTGTTTTATTTATATGTCATAACATCAATTATGAAAGCTTGATTTTTAACTTTTACATTATCTAAACGAAAAAATGTTTTCTTTCTTATATAGAGATTTTTGGATCATGTTGACACCGACATGCATGGTGTCGGTAGTAGTGGCGTTGCACAAATTCCACAGGGTCCTGACGTAGGCCCTCATAAAAATGTCAGGACGCAACTATTCATATCTCCACCTTCCACACCATTAGGTGGGAGCCACGACATGCACATCGAGGAAGCGGCCACACTGGTAGGCTCTGGAGATGGTGACGGAGATGAGGCCGATGATTTGACCAACTATATGGTTGTTTTTCCTAAAGAAAGACGTGTGAACAGCATAGGGACCCGTAAGGGCATATTTATAGTCGATGAGGAAGGGCTTCCATTAAAGCAAGTTAAAGTCCCATGTAATTTTTAAAATTTTAAATGTTTCATGTTCTCTATCTAGACAAATATAAATCATCTAAATTATTATTTTTAAATTAATAATCATATAATCATTTTGTGTGTAGGGAATAACGATTTTTATAGGTCCTTGGAGAATAAGGCGTTGTTGATTTTTGGGCCCACCATACGGGAGAGGTGGAATTCCCAAAATTCCAACTTCAAAAAAGAATTGATGGATTATCTCGAAAGCCTTTTTGGTGTAGACACATTTAATAAGACCTTGGCCACCGCCGTAGCTGACCAATATTTAAAATATACATGAGACACATATAGGAAGCACTTGAAACAAAACGATAGGTACAAGCGTCCTCTGATGATTCCATAGAGGGAGTGGAAGGCCCTCATTGAGGATGCAAAAGAGAAGAAATTGACAGATGATGGAAAAACACCCTCTGGTCCCAGAAGGTAAATTACAATTTCAATTCAATTTCTTCAATTTTTTTTAGATGTAAATAAAATTATGGTATATATTAACATACTTGAAACTTTTGATGATAGGTTGATTGACACGTCAAAGGCAACAAAATCAAGGCTTGTTAAATGTGGCCAGCATAGGCTAGGCTAGGGCGGCTACTTGAAGTTGCAGTCACAAATTGTAAGTACCTAAATATCTTATTTGTATCGCCTTAAAACTTTTAGGTAATTGCAATGAATAACATTAAAAATACATACTCTTATACAATGCATGGTGGCAAGTTTGGTATTGAAACCATGGAGGAAGATCTCCAGCTTGGTTACAAGTAAGGCTATAAAGCTATAGTTGAACACTGAAAAAGCTTGGGGTAGTTACCAAGAACCACTTTGCAAGATAAGGTAAATAAAATTCAATCCACATTAACCTTTATTATTAATATAATACTGTCATGTTGAATATCATCAATAAATTTAATGTTTTACAACTTTGTTTTAATCAGGGGAGCAGCATTGTCAACGAACGCACTAGTATTGGAGTGCAGTGCATTGATAGCAGTTTGCAACCAGAAGATGGTTCGCCCATGCAGCCCCAATATTCCACAGGGGTGCATCCCCACGATGGTGCTATGACCGAACTGGCACATGACGGTAATATGGTTGTATTTTAATCATATACTTAATAATTTTGTAGTTATACATTTTGTACTTCTATTTTTTTTACTTATACAATTATGATTGTCCTTATAAATTTTGTGGTCTCAATGGAAAAGAATGTTGTACTTGAGGGTCATACAATTGAAGAGGATCACACAAGGGCAACCATTCCAATGGTGTCGACTAGTGCACTAGGTAAATAATGACATTGTAGGTGTCTTTTCTAATATTAATGAACTAGTTCAATGATATTTTAAAAATGACCATCTAAATTTTGTATTTTTTTCTTTTGTAGGTGATGCCTCATCACAGCGGCCTCCATTAACCTGTGAGAACCCCGTGACTAGGAGTGCTCTACGTGAGAGGACGCAATCACAATCAGATTTTGAAGAACACCTAGAGAACGAAGACGTAGATATTGATGAAATGCTTAGGAACTATAGAGCTAAGAAGAAGAGGCCGGATAAAAGTACTAAATGATGATGTACAGAATATTTTAATAACTATTTAATATAAAATCTATTTTCTATGAAATACTTTTTTTTATTTGTTGGGTCGCCAAAATGTCATTCTTTTACTAACTGTTTACTTCACTTTTCACCATATTTCGCTTTCCTGCAGCCTTACATTAAGACCATTTTCATGATTACATATGAGTTTAGACCTATTATTTTCCAAAGCATTAATTTTAGTATTTTGATTGAGTTTATGATTAAATATTGGAAAATTAACATGTTTTCACTTATATATCAAAGTGGGATGAGTTCTATGATGTTTACAGGTACATTTTAATACTCCAACCAAGTCAAATGATGGAATAGAATAAATCCACTTTTCACATCAATTTTCATTCTCTAGTTTTTAGATGTAAAGTGCTTTAGTATAGTGCATGATGTTATGAAATAATTATTACTTTTCTCTTGGGAGAATTGAGATCACTCCAAATGGATCAAGGAAACATTTTATTTCATTGTAAACAGTTATGAATATTGGTATGTATATATGTTTGTTTTTGTTGTAAATATTTCAATAGATTTATATGTTGGGTATTGGGGAATTGAGAGCGATGTGAGGGGGGGGAGGGGCCATAAGAGCTTCCACCTCCACGTGGTTGGACCTATTCAGTAGAGAATAATTTATTGGAGTCGTTTAATCTTGTAACAAACCTCCCTCGATCCAACGAAACAACAACAAAGTCAATGTTGACTTCGTTCTTGCTACTTCAAATCAAGGGAGGTCGTTTGATCAAATATTAGACACGTGGCTCCAATAAATTATTCTTGAAACCAAGAGGAGCTCATTCAGGTATGTTTTGACACTCTCGTAAAAATGCATCTTAGAGTAAATGATGCGCTACAAATATGACTTGTATTGATTTTTTAGATGATTATGGAGGTTGAATGATTTTGGCAAGTACTTTAAGATCTTTCTTCATCAATTGAGGGATGCTCAAGACTAACAGAGGGTCATACAGCTGAAGAGAAATGTGCAGGGTCAATCATTCCAATTGTATTGTCTACTAGTTCATCAGATCATGTGTGATTTCTCCTTTCAGCATAGTTTATATAGCCATCAATTCTAGTTATGTTTAATGTTTTATGAATTGTTACGTGATTATTTATTAATGCAAGGTTTGCTATGTGATAATTTATTGAGATATATCATCTATTTAGTACTTTCCATGTTTTTGCCTTGCATCCAGTAATGGTAGATACGAGTCCATTTATATTGACTGAAAGAAACCGTGGCTTCATGTAGGGATTGATGTAGTTCATGCATCTACTGATAGGGGTCCTCCTAGAATAAGGCCAATTGAACTGAGAAAATTTTCCATAAATAGTGTTGTTTTACTATGCCTCCTTTTTTCTAGGCATTGTTCCAGATCATGGAGCATGTACTATCCATCCATCCTAAAGATCCTTGCATGTTGATCATGAAAACCCAGAAAGTGCTTCAATGATACAATTTTCCTTCTTTACGCAACGATCCAATTTTCCTCCTTTGGTACAAGATGGAAGCTAAGTAGTATGGTTATCTATCTCAATTAGAATAACATGGCTAGAGAATCTCCTCTCTTTAGTGCAAGACTCAAGATAACCATCATAAACTAGAGGACAACTTAGGTCAAAGGGAGTGATTTTTTGGGTTATGGTGGGGTTGCAAAAATTAGAGCTTCCACCAAAACAATCTTAAGCTAAAAAACACTTTCCTTAACATCCTTCTTGTATAAAAAGGTATCAAGATGTATTGAATTAGCTAATGAGAACTGTGAACCAGTCTTTAGCAAATTGTCTTTTGGGGAAACCCAAAGTTGATTAGATCCATCATTGGAAACTTTAGGCATCTTCTCACTTTCTTCTGGGAAGCAAATGTCATCCAAATGGTAGGTTCCTAAGGGATCATCATAAATAAAATCACGATGACCAATGGCATTAGAGTCCAAAACTTTTTTTGGACTACCAAGAGTAATTACCTAAGAGTATTTATCATATTTAGGACAAGGTTGATTATAGAACTATGATACCTTATGGTTATATTTGTTAGCAAGGAGATCATGATTAGGTTTCTGATTTTCAGGCTCATATTCCTTAGACAAAATTAGGCTTCCAAATCGATCATGCTCGAAAAAATTATATGTCATATCATCAAACTGAAATTTGTTAGTGTTTACATCGAGATCTAGATTTATGTTTATATGGTGGAACATTTTTGTATTTGAAATACTATCGGGAAGATAATTTTGTGAGTTATTTCCATCGTTGAATGTTTGGATTTTTTCTGGCCAAAGAGAGAGGTTTTAAAGGAATGTGTCTAAAGTTGGACTATTACAAGGCCTATGACAAGTTGGAGTGGAAATTCATTCTCCACATGCTTGAGTGGCTAGGCTTTGGGTCAAAGTTCATATATCATGTCAATATTCTCTTTTCCAATGCTTTGGTTRTTGTCTRTGTTAATAGATCCCTTAYTTATCTTATTCCTCTTAGYAGATCAATGACGCARRGCTACCMTATAGCCCATGATTTATATGTTCTCACATCTGATGCCTTGGGTTATCTATTATARAAGGTAGTTTACCAAGGTAAAGTTATTGGCCTTCCCCARTAATATTTARTCAACTCCCATTATGCTTATGAACACCTTTTGTAAATCTTCTAAAGAGATACTACAAGAGGAGAAAACCTCTATGATGCTTATTGGATTATACGATCACCTAGGGTGGATTCCTTCCCAATGGAAATGGGTTCAAAGGGGGGRAATCACCAAGTATCTTGGTATTCTRTTTAGCATTGACATGACTCGAAATCARATGTGAAACTGGGYTATTAATAAGATTACAGWCAAACTTAAATACTAGAATAGTYAGGACCTTTCCTTAGCAGCCAAAATCCAAGTGGRRGACAAGATTTTCAGTTTAATGCATATATATTATTTGTCTCTTTGGCTTCCCAACCAGCAGGGCTACAATAAAACTMTATCTTAAAATATCTCTTTTGGGTGAAGAATAAAGGGGRAAAWGGTCTACCTATGRTCAAGTGGTTGGTRTGCGCTAGGAAACCACAAGATGGAGGACTTAACATTCCTCATTTGGCCACTTATGGCCTTACCTTGGTAGCAAAGTGGTTTCTTAAGGCCACACAAGGAAATGATTTATGGAAATAGATCATAAGGGACAGACGTGGCCAGCTATATGTGCAAAACTTTCTTCATAACCAATTCCTTCTTTTTGCACATAGCCTTTTTCTACTAATTGTTATTTGTAGTTTTCATTGGTACCATCATACTTATACTTAGCTCCAAAAATCCGTCTGCAACTAATTGGCTTTTTATCTACTAGAAACTCAACCAAAATTTAAGTTCTATTTTTTCTAAAAACTTCAAGCTTTGACTACATGGCATCACATTACTCAACTTTCTTTGTTCTCTTCATATCTATGTGGTTATTTTTCACTAAAACTTTCACTCGTCAATGCATAATTAACTAATGGTGACTCCAGTCACTTGCTTCTTCAAAGATCAACTTTACTTTCTATGCACTCTCTATCTACTTTTGTCTTCCATTTCTCAATCTATCATACATTTCAGGTTCTGAAACAAAATCTTAACCATCTTCACCAACCACTTGGGTGTCCTTGGCATTAGAGTAGATTATTTAAATTCTTATCCAAATTAAGGTATAATTTCAAGAGTGTTATTAACAATGATATCTTGTGCATCAACATACTTCTCAAATTCTGTTGTGCATGCTTCATCAAAAAAATAAAATTCTTTATTAAAATTTTTAGATTTTCCAAGTCCCATAAGAAATATGCCTTCGATTGCTCCTCATATCCAAGAAAATTAATACACTAGTGCACTCTATCAGAGAAATTTTAATTGTGTTTCTCCTTTGGAATATGAATATAATAGATGCTCCCAAATATATGTAATTGTTTAACAGTGGATTTGTGATCACTCCATGCTTCCTCTGGAATAGCATTCCAAATAATTTTAGTCAAACTTCTATTAATCAAATAAACCGCACAATTACAGTGTTCAACCCTTTCCAGTGAATATTTATGTACTTCAATATGCAATGTGCCATGTCATAAATAACATGATTCTCACACTCTACAACTCCATTCTAGTTGGTGTATAAGAGGTTGTGAATTGCCTCTTAATATCATGTTTTTTGTAGAATGAATCAAAATCATTTGACTTGTATTCTCCACCACTATCAAATATTATGGCTTTTAAAAATTTACCACTCTACTTTTCAACTAGATCCTTCCACTCTTTAAAAAATTCAAATGCATATGCTCTCTTCTCTAGAAAATAAAGCGACACATTTATGATGTTATCATCAATTAAGTTCATAACATACATCTCACCTCCAACATACGGTCTACTTGCTAGTACTAACTTTGCATGCCACACTTTTCCAATAGGGAAACTCTCATGCATGTTCTTGCATAAATTGAATAGTACTAACTTTGCATGTCACACTTTTCCAATAGGGAAACTCTCTTGCTAAGAATACAAGCACAAAGGTCCTATGTTTAGTGTAATCCATACACCATGTTAGTCACCAATAAAAAAAAAATATTGCTTGAGGCCAAGTTTCCAAAAATCTTGCAGACGCGTTGATTGATTTAGAAGCCAGGTAAAATAAGAGAAGGTCTAAAGATGATAGGAAGTGTTAAATCATGTGGAAGCACTAAGTTGATCGGGCCTAAAAATTCATGAATCGTGATCCGCCAAGATCGACAGTCGAGAACAGTTGTGGAGGTTAAAGCTGCGTAGAGTATAACACCTAACAAAGGTCCTGCAATTTAAACCACAGGTTTCTCTCAAGGGTATGTGGCATCATCGGGTGCATTGTAGAACGAAAGGTGGATTTCCACAAAACCACTTTCTCACACCCCCACAAATTTGAAAAGTATAAGAGGTCATCAGTTGATTTATTTCATTTGTTTATTTCTTTAGAATATTGGAATCGTTAGAACCTTGGCGCGACCACCATTTTCCACTTGCAGCCCAACAGTACACCATATGCCCACCATTTATTCTCGTTTCCAGGTATTTACATCATAACCATGGATCTCATTATAGCCTCGGTGACAGAACAAGACTCTACAGCAATAGAAGAATCCCTAATTGACAGGGACGTAGATGTTTTCGATGTTGAAATCATCATTTCCCCTATCTCTATGTCTAGAAGAAATTTGTCTGATATAATCAGTAAAAGTATATCGTTCCTAGAAGCAGTCCAGGCCACCATAGTACTCTATTTTTTCGATAGGGAATGTCCATCAAAAGCCTGAAGCCTATTTTTACAACAAATTGTCAAACCTGAACAGTTTTCAGAAAGTTTGTATGTGTCATTGAATGTCAATCTAATGGTCATTGAAGTCTAGTGGTTCTGCTCCTTATTGAATCAAGTCTTAGGGTTAGATAGTGACAAGTATGTGGTGGAATTCATGCTTGGTTTCCTTTTGACCTTTTTCAAGTCTGAGTCTGGTCTGTCAGTTTGTATTAACTTTGATAAATTCCTAGCTGATACTATTCATAAACAACTAGTGAATTTCCACTCCCTGACGCATTTCAAATACTATACTTATCTGTTGAAACTTTTCCTAGCAAGTAACAGCAGATAATTTCTTGAAGCATCATTTGTGTCAACTAAATGCAAAAGAATTACATTACTCATCTTCATTAACAAAGGTATGTCTAGGATTTATAGTCTAATTTTCAATACTAGCATGTCTAGAGTTTTGGATAACATGAGAACTTATCTACAGCCAAATCCAAAGAACAGAGTGGGAAATTGGGTATTATTTATGCATTCAACAGTACTATGGGTTTATGGTTGTCATGAATTTACTTACCTATTGCATGTTTTTCTAACTCCTAGAATATTTTCCCTTGAATTCATCAGGCAAAGAATTATATTTGAAACAGAGCATTTCCTAAAGTTGCACAGAGCCTCCAATCTTAAGTTCCCTTTTATCATTGGCCCCTTTATTGTCAAGTCTAGATCATCTTTATCTCGGGTTCAAGAAAAGCTCAAAGATTTTGGTTTTGCACAGTTACAGGGAAGAAGGTATGATCCACACAAGATCATATCCAAAAGAAGACAGATGAACAAAAATGCTCCTTATGAGCATGAACAAGTTGAAGGTTTTGATAGGTTGGCAAATCTAGAATTCTATGTTGATTTGGAAGCGACCTTGCATCCAATTCAAACACAGCAAGTGGAAGTAACCTTGCAACCAATTCAAACAATACAAGCTCCTCAGAAGTTGATGATTAAAGTTCCTAAAACAAGTGTTTACAACAAGAGAAGTATTTCAAAGACTTTGGACATTGATGACCAACGGACTGTCAAAAAGAAGATGAAGGTTACACAACCAGCACAAATTGTGGATTTAGAAGATGAAGAGTCCATGGATCAAGCAAATCTAAATATGGTGGAAAGTGGTACTAGGGCAACTCAAGAACCTTTTGCAATAAGAAATATCTTTTTGATAAAACATCGACGTCAACTTATCAGTCTAGGGAAGATTTGGCAAAACAGTATGCTAAGAAGGGAAATATAGCTTTGGGTGAGATTAAGGATTTATTCCTTGAAGTGGAAACAATCTCTCAACATAAATCTTCTCTTTTCACAGTAAGAGATGTTGAAAAGAAGACCTTTAACATTGTAGTTGCAGAAGAAAACAAAGTTTCTGAGATAAAGATAAAATATGAAAACATAAGTGTCCCAAACACGGTCAAATTCCACAAGAAAACTAGTGACCTGTTATACTGTGATTACTTGAGTTTGAACTTGAACAATTCAAAATTGTCATCTTATGCAGAAAAATTGGAAAGACAATTGAGGTAAGAAAGGGCATCTAACAAATCTTGGAAAACTCAGGTTAAGAGGTTGGAGTCTGAAGGTTCCCAAGGGGTGAAGTCTTCAATAGATGAGAAAGACAAAATAATTCAAAGTTTGAAGAAGAGATTGAAAATGTCTGCTACAGAGTATCCACAAACAACAGAATCGGTAGTTCTGAAACAAGAAAAGACAACACTTCGTCAAGAGACACTAGATTACAAAGCTAAGGTGTTGCAGATGGAACAAGAAAAGGTGAAATGGTCATAGGAAAAGACAAAATTGCTAAATAAAGCTATGGTTTTAACTCCTACTGCATAAATTGGATCAAATACTGAAGAAATTGTCCAGGTTATGTCACAAGTTAGCCTGAAGTAAGGAGAAATCAAAGGACTAAAGGAAATTATAGAGAAATTGAAGCAGGAGATGCATGCAAAAGATGAAAGGATAGCTCAATTTCAAAAGGAGAATGCAGTCTTGCAAGGGAGAATAAATAAATTGAAAGTGAGGTTAAGAGGCAAAGGTTTGTTGCAGGGGGGCAAGCACATCATTTGGGACTCTATAGTTGTTGACACTTCCAAATTTAGATCATATTTGAATTTCATTAAGGATAAAGACATCATAGCCATTACAGCCAGACATAAGTGTACTTTTGTGAATGAAAACTTAGCCAAAAAGCCATCAGAATGGGCCCAGAACGCCATAAATTGAATCAACTATGTTCCTACTGCAGACCTTCAAACCATTGGAGTTAATGAAAGAACTACATTGATTATTTAGGCTAGGAGGGTTATCGCCAAACATAACCTTTTGAAATTAGTTCAAACTAAAGCAACACAGATGGAGCAGAGTGTACAAGAGTTTAAAGATTTATTTGAAGAATTGTTTATCAAAGGTATTCCACCATTTTGGGATGGCAAGGGAAAATTGTATGACCATGAAGAATACAATACTCATTTGACTCAGTCCAAAATGGATCATTCTAAGTTTGAAACCCTGGAGGAGAGTTTGAAAGGAGCCACTTTAGTTGACCAGCTGATTATCGACTTTGAGATTATGAATCAGTTCAAAATAGTCAAGCTTGGACTTCCAATCATGCCATGTGATTCTTGCATTGAATTGGAGATTGTGATAAAGGAGATGACAGATTACGACATTCCTTGTGATTTGCAGTGGAAGGAAATAGTTTGGCTAGGTAAGACAAAATGCAGTTTTCTAGGTCCTAGTAGATGATGTATAGATGTCAATAAAGGACAACAAATCATATGAAAGGTCAAAGCAGAGTTAAACGGTGAAGAAAACGACCAAACTACCGAAAGGGCCAAACCCCGGATGTTGTGAACGGTTTCTTTCCTATTTTCGTAATCGGTTTCAAACTGAAACAATTCTTTCCTATTTTGTAATTGATTTCAAACTGAAACGGTTTTTTTTCTATTTTAATTGGTTTCAAAGCGAAACGTTTTCTTTCCGATTTTATTGTAATCAGTTTCAAACCAAAGGAAATAAGTTTGTATAAATGTTAGGAGTTATGAATGTATGGGGTGTTGGCAGAAGTGCAAGAGCACGAAAAATAATCTGAATGGAATGCACATGCAGATGTCCTGAACTTTCTACAAAAAGATTCTAATGGTGGTGGTGTGATATTTGTCTTCTTTCTTCATATGTATTTCATGTGTTCTTGATTTCATTTTCATTGTCTCTTGTTTAAATTGGGTATTTAAAGGTCCATAATTCATCTTGTGATGCTCTCAACTTAAGCAATTCAAACTGTGTTAAGTTCTTCCTAACTAGGTCAGAATTCATCTTATTTGATGTTTTGGTGCAGTTATCTATTCTCCTTTCTTCTTACACCCTGCAAATTTCAATTTATAATTCAGACTCATTACCTCATTTAGCCGTTATTCTCTGGAGAGTTCTACCTACCAGTCATTACTGTCATTTGTTTTCATAAGTTTGACTCCACGGCCCTAAGCATACCTCCCTTTCTTGCCACCAAAATCATAAAAAACCCTTTCAAAGCAACAAAACCTAGCCATTGACTTGTTAAAGAAAACTTATCTATTAGAGACCAAGTGATAGGAGACAACCCTCTCTAAGCTAAGTAGGCTAGTACCCAGCTCCAAAGTGGTTTGTAGGTTACCTTTTTCATTTGTTTTCTCAGCCAAAACAAATTTATAGAGTGCTAACACACCATATTCAATTTATGTAGTAAAGTTTAACTAGATAAACTTAAGTATCCATACCTTCAATGACATAGTCTACTAGAGTCAATTATTGTTGCCAATGCACAGTTAGCACCAATTTATTTTCCTTCCAGTTGATATAGACCATCTTCTTCATAACTTGAGCTATGAGTGCATATCCTTTTTGAATTTCAATTATCATGTGCATTTTATCTTCAAATTCAAATTTCAAATCTAATTCTTTGTCAATGTCACATGTCTCACCTATATGTAGCAACACAAGTATATCACCTTCACCATCAATCTTTGGGGTCCTTTTATTGTCAAATTTTTATCTCGTTATGTAGTGGTTCAAACTTGCCAAATTGATTACGCCTTCCAGCCATATGTCTAGTCACACCAAAGTCAATGTACCAAGCATCTTACAAAGTATCAATCACAACAAGTGATGTGACCCCACCTTCCTCAATGTTGTTATCATAAGTCTTCTTTGTCACATTTAATGAATGATTCTTACTCTACCCATGTGTTTTCTTGTATCAATATTGTGCATTATATCCTTTATATTTACAGTACTAACACACCAAAATATTTTGTCAATATTTCTCTGCATTCTGCAAATTTCCTTCTCAAAAATTCATCTGCTCAAATTTTTTCCCTTGATTGTTCTTCATTTTTTTCACCTTGAGATCTTGATCAAAACTTTTACTTTTGAACCTATTCAAGTGTTGTTATTTTTTGGAGTAACATGCCTACAAGAAAATCAAGTAAAATTGTTCCAATTCTTCCTGAAACATTCAAATTGGTTACAAAAGTTTGAAATACCTCATTCAACCAATATTTTTGTCAAAGAAACCAAATCCTTTGGATCCATTTTATCACCAATTGCAACCAGTTGGTCGCATACATCTTGTATGTGTATCGCATAGTCAACAACATTATTTTTGTCAACAAGTTTCAAAACCTACAACTGGTTTCCTAAGTAAAGACTCTCAATGTACTCAAGATCTCTTACAAATTCTATAGTGTGGTTCATATATTATGTGAACTCTTCATGTTCCTAGTTTAAGGAATGATATGATCTACCCCACTAGAAATTATGATATAATATGCATCTTCAGTATGTGCCTCAAACTTCACTAAATCAATATGTTGCTTCAGTAGGAGAAACTTCCTTACTATCTACAATCTTCAATAGCCTATGTTTCATTAGCACATTTTGTATCTGGAATTTCCAAACGGAGTAGTTATATCCATCTCATGTGATCTCTAATAGGGGAATGCTTGAATAGGTCAACCAAATTCTCCCCCTTGCTTAATAACCAAAATACATTTACTCTTTATACATATTTATAAATTTCCATAATGATATCAAACTAGGATTTGATACCATGTTGGGAAGGAGGCGGAATTCTTCTGCGCAGTAAAAAACCAATGCAATTATAATCCTTTCCAGGATATGTTGATTGATGTGTCACACACTCATATAAACACTCCCAACCATCCTTAATGTATTTTTAGGTTACACAACCTATTCAACTAAGTACAACATAACAAGTTCTTCCTACAAAAATTGCATATTGCATCACACATGCACTAGTTGATAATGAATGACACCCAAGAATGTTAACAAAATCATTGAGAATAGGTTAACAAATTTTTCATATGTCAACACTAATAATTTCAGGCGAACTTAAAGTAATTGTGTACCAATCATCATAGTAAAATAACTAACAAATGAATGTGCAAAAAGACAACTATTGTTTAAATTGTGGCATGTATAGTATGGCTACATAAGGTACAAGAGTGGCTTTAGGTCAATAGTTTTAACTTCATCAATATACAACACTTTCGATCGCATAGAAAATTGCATAGCTTTGAGCTCACTACAAAAATATCCTTACAACCTATGGCTCAAAAATGTTTTATAGTTCTGTGTTCACTATTTACCTTAGCTTGTTCAAGCTCCACTTTGTTCATTTGTCATATCTCTCTCATGTGGTTCATATATTATTTCATTGCATATATAACAAGGGTTGCATGGAAGCTTAGTCCCTTCCAAGTAGATATGGAAATGGAAATGATAGTTTGATTATGGCTCCTCCGGTTTCGTAACCTTTGTACTTGAAAGATCCAATCAGTTGGTAATTATGGGTAATTATGATTGAATATGTGATCGCCGAGAGAATATTTTAGGCAATTGTTGTATGTTTTTTTAGTAAAGGTATGGATATGGCATGTAAGTAAGAATCATGCTTTTGTGGATGAATTTCCTCTAAAAACTAAATATAATACGACGATATAACAACAAATTATGAATTTTAAATTTTCATTTCAAGAATAGCATGAAATGCTTAACTATGGTTTAATATGTGGTAATTGTATAATATGTGGCAATTGTATGGCAAGTTTTTCCTTCATGGTCACTATCATATAGTGTTTTCCTCTTGAGTGATGGGTTGGTGCAGTGTATGTGTAGGTTTGAAGATTATGCATTGATGGCTTCTGCGAACCAGTCTTTATATTCTAATATTTCATTAAGTATTTAAGTATTTATGCATTGATGGCTTCTGCAAGGACTAATAATGTTTTTAATAAGATTATATGTCTCTCCTCAAATATTTCCACATGTTTTCTACTATGTCCCTCTCCTTACCTATCAAACACCTTGATTGGAATGAACTCTAGCCAGATCCAGACCTAGGCTCTCCACTACACTTCACTCATTGATAGCATCTATTGCAATGGATCATCATAGTGTTAGGATAAGTTTAACCTAACACATATCACTTTCTCATATAATGAATAAGATCCCAACATATTCATCATTTTCCAAGGACAAGCCAACAATTTCATTGAATCCCTTACACTTACACCTAGGGATTCTAGATCAATTTTCTATTTAGACACCTAAATTTGATTACCTAAATATGGTGGTTAAATGTGTAGAGATTTTCTATATTCATGGATATGTAGCCTTGCTTCCTACTTGCAAACCTTCCCAAAGATGATAGAAGACAATATCCTCCTTCTTGCAAGTAACCATTTAAATGGAATTGTCTAAGCATAGTGGTATTCTCACCAAACTTCTATAAAGATATATGTGGGGGTCATCAAAGAATAAGATACCAACAACACTCTTACATGCACTACTACATGGGATGCATTGTACTAGGCCTGAAGAAGGAATTTTTATTCTCCGGTTTATTTATCTAACTGAATGTGCAAAATGGCCTATCTCTCTTGACTAGAGAGAGTGATAATCTCTCTTCACAGAGCTTAAAACTGTCTCTTATCACAACAAGTTGAAGGTGCTTCTATGGGGCATCCTAGAAGGAGGCTTAACCTCTTGTGCAAGACTCAAAAAGTATAACTTAGAGGATGGTAATTGTCCTCTTTGTTATGTTAAGGAGACCACACTACACATGCTTTGGTTCTATCAAATTACTCAAGATATTTGGTGTAAAGCTAGATCAAAGTTATGTGCCTTTATAGTGGCTAATAGTTGGAAGGAAGGGATTATAGGTCTAGGAATCCTTGTTGATAAGATATTCAGTATGATTATTGTTAATATGATCATCTCTTATTACATTTTGAAGACTCGGTGTAAAGTTCTATTTGAAGAAGGGTTCTTAGTCAATGTTGTTGAGATAGTCTCTGATATCATTTCCATGTTCTTATTATAGTTGCAAGCAGAGTAAGTCAAAATGATAGCCCTTATGAACAAGAAAATAGAAATTGCTTCTTCATAGGTATAACAAAGATACAATAGGTTGAGCTTAAGGATATTGAATCTTGAAGGTGATATTTAGAGGTTGGTTAGGTCTCTCTCCTCGAGTCCTGGTCATACTCTTGTTGGATCCTCTCAAGAAGTGTAAGGTTCTCCACACAATTCCATTGATGTGGATTGTGAAGACTATGTTAGCACTGAGAGTCACCCTCAAATTGCTAGAGGATAAGCCCAGTACCCATCAAATAGGTTTGTAAAAGTAGATGTATGATAGAATGTCAAATGGACAAAACTCAGTATGGCAATGTTCCAACACAAAAATTCTAGGCCAGAATGCATAAGCAAATGAGGTTTTGGCTAAATTCAGTCAGTGATTTAAAGATAAATTTGAGTAGATGGAAGACTTAATGAGAAAGGTGAATAAGTCTGCTATAAGCATCAAGCCTCACTAGCATATAGGTGAAGAAAAAATCTCACACACAAGAACTTCTTGATCTAAACATTAAAACAATGATAACAATTACAACAACATCATAATCAAACATACAGTACAACACAACTATAGCATCTCAATTGAATCATTCAATAATGAGAAACCAGGGTAATAAAGAAGTAAGATAATGAAAGGAACTGACTTCTATTAACCAAAATGTTTCGGATCTCATACATAATACTAGAGTATGGCTCTGTCTTATCAAAACATTACAATAGGGAGTCTATGCTCAACCATTCAAACCTCAAAATATCATTTTGATGTTGTATATATAGTCTAAACAATAAGTAACAACATGAAGTGTGAGTTGGATCCTCTAACCTAGGATTCTCCCACTAAAAACTGACAATCTAACATCTATAAAAATGGAGACAACAGAATGCTAGAAACATTGAAAATGTTGGCAACAACTCTGACACTGTGATCTTTGCATAATGAGTTGTAGCTTTATTGACATATGGACATCATCTACTAGGCCCTGGAAAACTGCATTTTGTCTTACCCGGTAGGACCATTTCCTTCCATTGCAAATCAGAAGGAATGTTGTAATCTGTCATCTCTTTTAGATATGATCTAGTGTGGATCATACTTTCTTCCCTGTAACTGGAAACGAACAGAAATGGTGTGTGTATGGTGTACGGTTGAGATGCAAGTGGAAAACGGTGGTCACGACAAGGTCCTAACGGTTCCAATATTCAAAAAGTAATAAACCAAATGAAATAAATCGACCGAGGACCTTTATACTTTTCAAAATTTTCGGGGGTGTGAGAAAATGGTTTCAAGGCAATCCACCTTATGTTCTGCAATGCGCCCGATGATGCCAAGTACCCTTGGGATAAAATCGTGGTTTGAATTACGGGACCTCTTTTTGGTATTATACTCCATGCAGCTTGAACCACTACAACTATTCCCGGCCGTTGATCTCGACAGATCACAATCAATGACATTTCGGGCCCGATCAACTTGCATATTCCGCCAGATGTAACTTTTCCCTGCCATCTTTAGACCTTCTCTTATTTTATCTGGTTTCCAAACCCATTAGTGCTTCCACCAATTTTGGAATCTTTACCTCAAGTAATAATTTTTTTATTGATGACTAACACTATGGTCCAACGGAAGTTCCTAAGGAGATTGGCCCTCAGTTCTAGCTTACACAAGCTCTAAGTTGAAGGGCAAGAGCTCCTTTTTTTTTTTAAACATCTACAAGTCATCGGTCTTCCGACGTCCCTAATGTCGGTCACATGGCGTCCTTGTCATTTGTATATAGTTGACCGTCATTCCACCGACGTTTCCAGCCATCGGGCTTCCGACATCCCTAACGTCGATCACATGGCATCCTTGTCATTGGTATATAGTTGATCATCTTTGCACCGATGTCCCTAACGTCAGTCACATGGAGTCCACGTTGTGGAGACCAACGAAATGGGACGTCAGAATTCCGATGTCTCTAGCGTCGTCGTAGCGACGACTATATGGGGTTTGTACAGTCAAATCCGAGATGACACATGTATGCATTAAACGTCACAATAGAGATGCTACCTATGGCTTCAGAAAAACGACGTCATGTGAAACGACATTTGAGGGGGTCTGTTGTTTGTCTTTCTCCCAACAATATAAAGTGGCAATTGCATCAAACGTGTCGTCGGAATTTGACCCAAATGTACTAGTGTGTGGACGATATAAGGATATGAATGTACAATCATGCCTTTAAGGTATCAATTTCCTAGAGGGGTTTGCAACAAAAACAACAAGCCTATCAATCAATGAATTCAATTCTCTTCTGATGTGTGTGATGTTAAGAGATAAAAAAAATTGATATCAAATTGATCGAGGAGGATCCAAAAGGCAAATAACTAGAATTCTTCAAATCTCAGCAAAAATGACACCAAGTCGAAGAGCTCATTGAGATACTTCCAACGGTGCAAACGACACCTCAAACCGAGTTCATATGACGAAGTTATGGTCAGTCAAAGTTTCAGTCAAAGTCAAAGGGTGACGTGAACATAGTACAGGGTGACATCAACAGGTGATGGGGCACATGACCGTACATTGTTGACATCATCATGCTAATGTGGTAGAACGAGAGGCTGCCACATGGCATACAGATTTGACATTTTCGGGCTACCAAATGACCCAATGGAAATGTGCCATGTGGCACTCCTAGGAGGCACCACGTGGCACCACCTAGAGGCCGCTAAATGGCCTTCCCACAGACCGACACCTGGAAACCTATGTGGTTGATGATTGGGAATGTACGATCCAATAAGGGCGTGCCACATGGCCAAAGCAAAGGGTGCCACTTGACAACCCTTGGATGCCCAATGAGGGCTAGGGTCCAAGGAAATCAAAAATAAAAGAAACGACCACCGGACATGCCAATGGCCAACAAACAAAGGATGGAACATTAATTATGGTGGGTTGTTTTTATTAATATAGTTTTTAAAACTATATTTGATTTTTTTTATAACCAAATCCCCAACGGGGAGGCCCGAGGGTTTGAGCTCGGGACCTCCCCCAAATTTAAACAAGCCATTACCAATATGCCAAGGGCAAGGCTTGGTAAATTCCACCCAACAAAATTACTTAAACATCGTTCATTCATATGCCACAAGGACGATACGGTGTGCCCATCCGTATAGGCACACTTTTTGATGAATACCTACTTTTATTACAAGAAGTATGATTGTTGTGGCACGTGTTTCGAGGCAGAGAGCCCAGGAGGGGCCTAGAAGTGACAGTGACAAAATTTGATGAAATTATAGTCATTTTTGTACGATTTTTTGACATGAGTCCACTAGTCCAGTCAGAATTTGGATATGAGCAGTGTATTTTCAGGGCATCAGTAGAATTGAGGTATTTCCATGTATTTTTTCCAATTTTGTTGAGATAATATAAAGGCCTCTCCACTGAGAAGTTGGCCCGGAGACCTAGTCCATCTTTGGGATGAACTTCGTTATCAAGTCTTGTGCTTTATTTTTTCTTCTTGTTATTTCTCCATGTATGCTCTCTTCATGTATGTTGCACATGTGCTTTGTTCATGCTCTTTAATGCAATTCATGTTATAGTCATCGAATAAAATATCCTCGATCATGTCGGTATTAGAGCAGTGTTATTTGAATTGAATTCTGAGTGTGGATGTTTAATAGGGCCAAGATAAAAGAGGGTGAAGGAAAACTTAAGACTTCCAACCTAACGATTGGACATACAACTAGAAGAAGGAAAATGGGGGATGAAGAACTTTGTACAGAGTATGAGAAGAATTTCCACAAGGCTTTCTATCAGATGTCGGATATGGTAGAAAAATTGTTTGCAGATTATGGAAAGATAGTGGCAAAGAAGGAAAAGAAGAAAGAAGCTAAAGTAGAGTATAATGCTTCAGTGAACCAGAGAATTGGAGGAGACCCTCCTGAACCTCCATCTTCGTCTTCAAGTTCAATATATTTTTCTTCCTCTCATTCTCATCATTATAATTATCATCAGAAAATTGCTTTTAAAAATCCATTATTGAAATTAGATGTCAGAATTAATTTGCCCATGTTTAATGGAGAAGCTAATGCATATAAGTTGAATAATTGGATTAGATAGATCGAAGGGGAAGAGGTGAATATCCAATTGGATTCTCTTCGGCTGGAAGTCACAACCCTTGTATGGTGGGAGAGAAAACTTTAGAAAGGTAGCGAACATAATGGTAAACTCCTTTCTTCATGGTCTGAATTTACTTCTAGATTAAGAAAGCAATTCTTCCCATTGGGTCATGTACAAAAATCCATGATGGAATGGAAAATTTTGAGATAGGGTAAAGGTTAGAGAGTTCAAAGTTTCACATAAGAGTTTAGGGAAAAGGCACTTGCATTGAATGTTCCTTTAGACTCTCCAAAGACTTTGATGAAATATATTGGTGCACTTCACAATTACATTCGTCACACATTTTTGTTGTTTAACCCCACTAATTTAGACAAAGTGTGTATGCAAGAAACTCATCTTGAAAGCAGGGGAAAGAATGTACAAGAAGATCACACAAAGAAGCCTTCCAAGTTCAAAGGGAAAGGACATGGCAAGAAAAAAGCTACATCAAAGAAAGAGGAAGGAAATCCCTCTTGCATTCATTGCAAAAGAAATGGGCATGATGATGAGCATTGTTGGAAACTACATCATGAGCTTAAACCTAACAAATTTGGTGGCAAAGGGAATCTAAAAATTGTTTCTACAGTGAAACAAGACCTAGGTTATGATTCAAGTGATGAAATGAAAATAACAATAGTTGGATTACAAGGTAAAGTTTCCTTTTCATCCTAGTTCAAGTTCTACAATTCCATCTCCTAAAATTAAAAAGAAGAGAAGTGAAATTTTTCACGTCATAGTAGTAGCCAAACATACTAAAGTGGATACTTTGTTTGATTCGGGTTCTCAAGTTAATTTGATATCTGAAGTGATTGTTAAAAAGTTGGGCTTAGAGATAGTACCTCGTCCAAAATCTTACCCTCTTGGTTGGGTATGTGAGAATGTAAAACTTCAAGTTACCAAGCAGTGTAGATTTAAATTTGTCATTGCTTCAAAGTTGGTAGATGAGGTTGAGCTTGATGTAGACCCATTTGATATCTGTGGCATTATCTTGGGAAGTCCCTATTTGTATGATAGGAATGTTATCTTCTTTCAACAGGAGAATAAATACCATCTCACAAAAGTTGGTGTGGAATATATTGTTAGAGCTCACAGTATGAAGAAATTAACTCTTGTTAGTGCAGGATAGATGAAGAGAGCCATCAATGCTAGCAAGAAATTTGTGCTTATGGTTTTGAAAGCAAAAGATCCTGATAAATCTATAGCTTTTGATGATTGTGATCCCTCTTATAAATATGAAATAATTGATGTTATTTCTAACTATGATGAAGTTTTTCAGGAGCCAAAAGGATTGCCTCCCAAGAGGGAGATCCAACATGAAATACAGTTGCACCAAGATGTTTCATTCCCAAACATTGGCATGTATAGGATGTATGTGCTCGAGAATGAGGAGATAAGAAGCAGGTGCAGAACTTGCTTGAAAGAGGGGTCACTAGACCAAGCTCTTCTCCTTGTGGCTCTCCCATAGTGATCATATCAAAGAAGTATGGCACATGGAGGATGTGCGTGGATTTCCAACCACTCAACAAAATAATGGTGAAGAATTGTTACCCCTTGCCTCATATAGATGACTTGTTGGATCAGCTGAAGAATGTAGTGTACTTCACTAAGTTGGATTTGAGGAGCGGTTGCCACCATGTTAGAGTTGCAAAAGGCAACGTCTGGAAGACTGACTTCAAGACAAAACAAGGTTTATTTGAATGGTTGGTAATACCATTTGGGATTTGTAATGCCCTAGTGACATTCATGCATGTTATGAATTATTTTTTTAGGCCTTTGATAGATGACTTTGTGATTGTATACTTAGATGGCATTCTTGTATTCAGTAAGACTTGGGATGAACATGTAATGCATGTAAAGCAAGTATTGGATGTCCTTAAAAGAGAAAATTTGTATGTAAAATTGTCAAAGTGTGACTTTGGCAAAACCTTATTGGTTTACTTGGGTCATATTGTAGGAGGTGGTCAAATAAAGGTAGATCACTCAAAAGTTGAAGCTATTGTAAATTGGCTAGAGCCAACATCAACTACAGAAGTTAGGAGTTTCTTAGGGGCAGTTCAGTACTACAGAAAGTTCATTTCCAACTTCTCCTATATTGCATCTCCTTTGCATGCCTTAACCAATGTGAAATAGGTCTTCCAGTGGGGAGGAAGACACCATAAATCCTTCGACATTTTGTAGGAAAAGATTAGCACCGCACCAGTGTTAGCTCTACCTGACCTACAACAACCATTTCAGATTGAGACCGATGCCAATGCATATGCCATGGGAGCAGTCTTGATGCAACAACGTAATCCCATTTTCTTTCATTCTGAAACTTTTACTAAGGGTATTTGTAATTGTCCTACATGTGACAAAGAATTGTATGCATTGGTACAAAGTGTGAAGAAATGGAAACACTACTTGATGGGGAAGGAAATGATCATACACACTAATCACCAACCCTTACAGTACCTCCAGTCACAAACCAAGCTACAACAGTCAAGACACTACAAGTGAATGGGATTCTTGCAATAGTTCCATCTATTTATCAGATACAAGAAAGGCATAACCAACAAAGTTGTGGATATGCTTTCTCAGCCTCCTATCTCTGTATCTATTATTTTGAAAAATGCTTCCTTGGCTCATGTCAGTTACATTGAACAATATGCTAGTGATGAAGATTTCAAAGATGTATATGAGAGGCTAAACCATGGTTCGCAAGTGGAGAATTTTCATTTGCATGATAAACTACTCTACCATTTGGGCAAGCTTTGTATTCCTACAAATGAAAGAGTGCATGTAATCAAGGAAGCTCACACTTCTATAATATCTGGGCATTTTGGGGTAGGAAAGAGTGTAGCACATTTGCAGAGGTTTTTTTTATTGGCCTTGAATGAAAGAAATTGTAACCAAATATGTAAAGGGTATGTGTTGTGCTCAAATTGTAAGCCCACTAATAGAAAATTGGGGTTGTACACACCACTTCATGTTCCTTCTTATCCTCGGGAGAGCATCTCAATGGATTTTGTAGGGGGGTTACTTGTGTCTAAAAAGGTTCATGACTACTTGTATCTGGTAGTGGATAGGTTTATCAAGATGTGTATCTTGATGCCATGTAAAAAGAAAGTCACAACTAATCACGCTGCTCACTTGTTCTTCCAACATGTATGGGTTCATTTTGGGTTTCCCATGTCCATTATCTATGATCAATATTCTTGATTTTTAGGTGAATTTTAGACAGGATTATGGCAACTCATGGACACCAAGTCGAAGAGGAGTATTGATTTCCATCCATAGACCGACGGACAAACATAGTTGGTCAACAGAACAGTGGTTCATTTGCTTCGAGGTTACTGCAACAAACATCCTAAACTTTGGGATGAGCAGTTGCACTATGTCCAATATGCATACAACCAAGCCTTGCACTCTTCCACCCATAGTTCACCATTTGAGACATGTTTTGGGTATCTACATAAGACTCCCTTGGACTTGACATTTGGGAAATATATCAACTCAGGAGAACAAAGACATGAAGACAAATCTCGCAAATTTGTCCAGAGGATTCAGCAAGTACATCAGATAGTCCAGGAACAATTAGAAAAGAGCCAATACATGTATAAGGAGAGGCATGACAAGCACTGGGTAGATCATCAATTCCAAGTAGGTGATCAAGTATGGTTTCACATCAACAAAGATAGGTTGAAGGGTTAAGGCAAGAAGCTCAAGCCCATCCGATATGGACCCTTCACCATCTTAGAAAATATTAACACAAATGTTTTCTGCCTAGATTTACCACTATATATGTAGATATAATTAGTTGTAAATGTGGAGAAATTGAAGCTTTACGAGCCTTCAATGATCATGGATCAAAGGGAGAGTATTTCAATACCTTCAGTTGATGAATTTTCTCCTAAGTACTTGGACGAGTTAAAGGAAGATATCATCCTAGATAGAAGGACAAGGACTTCATGCCGGGGTCATGCTGAATATATTTGAGTAGGCCTTAAAGGAACACATCCAAGCAAGGCACGGTGGATCAAGAAGGGGAAAGTGAGGGAGAAATTCCCTCACCTATATGTTGATTGATAAGGCTTTTGGTGGTCCAAAAGCTTCCCAATGGAGAGGAATGATCTAGGAGGATCCAAAAGGCTAAAAATTTGAAGTCCTCAAATCTCAGCAAAAATGACACCAAGTCAAAGAGCTCGTTGAGAGATTTCCAATGGCATAAATGACACCTCAAACTGAGTCTATGTGACGATGATATCGTCAGTCAAAGTTTCAATCAACTGGGTCAAAGTCAAAGGGTGATGTCAGCAGGTGATGGGGCACATGACCGTATAATGTTGACGTCAGCATGACATCAACATGTTGTCGTGACAGCACGAGAGCCTACCACATGGCATGCAAATTCAACATTTTTGGGATGCCAAATGGCCCAATGGAAATGTCTCACGTGGCGCTCCTAGGAGGCATCACATGGCACCACCTAGAGGCCACCAAGTGAACTTCCCACAGACCAACACCTGGCATCCTACGCAGTTGATTATCGAGTAGGCACGAGCCAATAAGGGCATGCCACGTGGCCCAACCAAAGGGCGCCACAAGGCACCCCTCAAATTCCCAATGAGGGCTAGGGTCCAAAGAAATAAAAAAGAAAAGAAAAGACGATCGAACATGTTGGCGTCGAATCGGTTAGCATCCAACAAAAGAAGGATGAAACATTAATTATGGTGGTTTGTTAGTATTAATATAGTTTTTAAAAATATATTTAAATTATGTTATAACCAAATGCCCGACGGGGAGGCCCACGGGTTTGACCCCGGGACCTCCCCCAAATTTAAACAAGTTGTTACCAATACACCAAGGGCGGGACTTAATAAAGTCCACCCAACAAAATTACTTAAACCCCATTTATTCATCCACCATGGGGAGGATCCAATGCACCCATATGTACGAGCATGTTTTTTGATGCATACATGCATTCATTACAGGAAGTATAACTGTTTTGGCACAATTTTCGAGGCAAAGAGCCCAGGAGAGGACTGGAAGTGACAGTGACGGAATTTGACAAAATTATAGTCATTTTTGCGTGAGTTTTTGACACAAGTCCACTAGTGCAGTCAAAATTTGGATTCAAGCAATGAATTTTTAGGGAATCGTCGGAATTGAGGTATAGCCATGTGTTTTTGCCAATTTTTTCAAGATAATATAAAGGCCTCTCCACTAAGAATTGGGCCTGGAAACGTAGTCCATCTTTGGGACGAACTTCGTTGTCAAGTCTTGTGCAATTGTTTCTTCTCTTTATTTCTCCAGATGTATGATTTCTTCATGTATGTGGCACATGTGCTTTGTTCATGCTCTTTAATGCAATTCATGTTATAGTCATCGAATAAAAGATCTCAAATCACAAATACCACACTGCTTGTGTATATATTTTCAATAACTTGTTTGAGGGAGTATGAATTATTCTAACCATATTTACAATCAATTCAGAATCCCCAAACATAGTAATATGATAGAAGCCAAGATTAAAATCATTTTCAATTACCAAAATCAAGGCTTCAAACTCTGTAATATTATTGGTGCAAGCAAATTCTAGTCTGTAAGAAAAATTGTGAATCTTTCCTACAAGAGAGTGCAATATAATACCTGCACCATTACCCTCACTTGAGAATGCACCATCAAAGTGCATGTGCCACATTTCGTCTTCAGGCTCTGAAGAGGGTAAAACATAATTATCATCTTCTTCCAAAAATATAGAATATACACCTAGGTCTTCCTCAATGTAATTTACATGGGGTTGTGGAAGACTTTTAATATATGGTGAGATACGTCCTTACCTAAGGACAATAATGTTCTATCCATTTTTAGGGAGGGACATATGTGATCCATCTAAAAAAATATACCCACCAATCAATGTGTGCCAATCTCTTCCTAAAATGATAGAATAATTACTAGTTGGCATATCTATGACCTGAATGTTGCAGGTGGTTCTAATTTCTGGATGAGCACACATGACTAATGTTACATCTTTGATTTCTCCAATTGTAACTTGTTGTTGATTGTTATAAGACATCATGCTCTTTGAATTCTCATTAGTGCATGAAAGACCCAATTCCCTTGTGATAATATTTAGCATAACATTAGGACCTAACCCACCATCAATTAAGAAACAATGGGAAATCTTATCCATTATTTTAATTGATACATAGAAGGGAGGATTTTTTACGTAGCTCCTAGGGTTATATACAACTACTTTATTTGTATACAATTCTTCTTCATTTGACTCTTCTGATAAACTAGCTATGGTGGAAGTTTTACCTTCAACAATTTTTTTCAGATGCCTTTGTTGCTCAGGTATGATGACCATATCCAGTAGTGATGCATATACTTTGATTGTAGCTAGTTGTTTAAGAATGTTGTATTTAGAAGAAGGAGGAGAAGAGGTAGAAACCGCTTGACTTTGAGTACCCTTAGTAACTCGAGGTTTTGTTTGTTGAGAGGATGAACAAGTAGTTTTAGGAGGACCACCCTTCCCTTTGTTTACATATGATTTATTCCTTGTATCTACCATCATAACATCCTCTTATAGAGCCCAATCTAAGGCAACAGTAGTTGTATCAGATTTTTTTCCAAAGATTCACTCTTGTGCTATCTTTTTGATCTCACACGTGCTCTCATCATGGTTATCATCACAAAAATTGCACCAAAGTCTTGAAAGAATAGCCTTTGGTTGAATATTAGACTAAAAAGTAGTTAGATAATTCCTAAAAGAAGCATGTGCAGAAATTTCAACTGGCGTTGATGTGGAAGTCACCCCTTTTCTCTCAAAAGAAATCATTTGATTGCTCCTATCCTGTACCAATTGTAAAACAATTGACATGCCATTTTGTTTAACATAGTCTTCACTCTGAAGGCATGTCCTAGCAAATTGTTCCTCAAATTCCAAGCAGATTTGTAAAGCAGATCCTAGATTATCAACATTATTTTCTTTGAGCCTATGTCTATAAGACACAGGTAAGGTATTATGGTATTGCATTAAAGCGGCATGATTATGAGGTCTGATTATATCTAGGATTTGATTGTACAATATAGTGAAATGCAGATTGAAAGGTTTGATGGTTTCACCCTTGCTACAAACAAGATAATTGTATTCCTTAAGCTTATATGTTGGACTTGGGGTTGTCCATATGTAGACAAACCAATAAGACAATTCATCCCAAGTAGAGAAACTTTTAGGTGGTAATTCAAAAAAATCAATTGCAACTTTTCCCTCTAATGAATTGACAAAAAGGTGCATACAAATATTCTCATCATTTGCCTCAATATTATGATAAGCATCATAAAAGGCAATGAGATGCTCATTGACTGATATAGTGCCATTTCCAGAAAATTTAGGGAAATGGTCTTTGAATTTAGGCAAGGGAGTTATAGTTGTAGCTAAATTAAGTGGAGAAGATCCATGCCACGAAGTAGCATCTAAATCTTCTTCAAATTTGAATAAACCAAATTGTTTAATTGCTTTGGTTGGATTGGTAGTAGATACAACATGATTATATTGGTTTTACATACTTCCTATCAAGGAAGATGTTGAAGCTTGTGATGATGTAGAACCATTAGAACTACTATAACCACCACCGGATGAAGTCCTTGTGGGCTGCCAAGGAGGGAAGGAGACAAAAATACATGCTATTTCTGAAGAAGAATATGAAAAAAATCTTCTAAGTTCAAACTGAAGATTCTCAACAATTTATTTATTTCTTCCTATTTCTAAGAGAGGATCAAATTCAAGTGATTGACCTATTAAACGTCTAGAAAGATGAGTAGTAGTGGACATAAGACAACAAGTCACTGAGGAGGTCTATTTTGAGCTTGCCTCTAAAGGGCTTCTCTTTGGTCTTGAATTTCAATGTCTCTAGCTATGGCTTTCCAAGAACTTTCAAGTTCTTCCCGGGTATGGGCAGTTTCAAGAATCAAGTCAAAAAGACAAGAAGTAAGGTTTCTTTGATTAGGAAATCTTAAAGTGGGTTGTTGTCAGGTAGGCAAAGTCATTTAAAATAAAACAAATTAGAATATACAAAGAACAAAACTGCATAGTAAAAAATTACACCCTAGTATGGTCATCAAATAAATGTTGAGGCGAGGATGAAAGTCCTCACTCAAGCATTTTGGAATCTTACTAGGCTAAAGTAAGATAGGTGGGAATGTTACCCTGGGTTTATAGACTTGCAAAAATGTCAATCATCCCTCAAGAAATATGTTCTTGGACTTGATGCTATTTTATAATTGTGTGTTTCGGCTTACAGAAAATATAATTATATGTAAATGATTACAAGAATTAAAATGAATGAAACAAAGAACATAACAATTTGAAAACCAGAAATACACAAGTCTTAATTGAGAAAAAACATATTTTTATTAATAAAAGCTTTTATGAGTTACAACAAGAATGTCTATTTTCAAACCCCTACGAGGGTGAGAACCAAGATCAGACTTAGAAGTCTAAGATGGAATTCAACATCATACATAGATAACTGGTGTATGAAAGAAAATGACCAAGAATGTATACACTGGATCAACCAAGTCACAAGCCCACCAAGTCTTGACTCTGTAAAATAATCTTAATCATACTTGAAACTTAATTCATAAATTCTAATAAAACTACACAGACTATCAAGATAATTCGATGACTTTTTGAAGTATGTCAAATATCAATGCTTCCCGGTCCTTTCTTCTTTGTCACCTTTAGAAATATCATGTTATCAACAAGAGGATTAATCCTTTTAAGAAACTTAGAAAATAAGAAGATGCAGTTCAAAGATCTCGATATAAAACAAGAGCAAACCTTATCATAAGTGTTTCTCTCTAATTCCCCATGTCTTCTCTTTCCTTTTGTTTTTCCTTTTGTTATTCCTTTTATTCTCTAAAAGGTAGTTCCTCGGGTAGTTGAACTACTTTTAGTTTACTAAAGTTAAATAACTTTAGTTAATAAATATGACAATAACTTAATTGATAAGGATAATTAATAAATAATAACTAAATTGGGGGTCCCCCTCTATATGCACACTTTATTTCAAAAATCATAAATAGATTTTCTTTGTCGCTCCATCATATATTCAATCAAATATAAAATATATAAGCATCAAATAACATACCAAAACTTGCATATGGTTCTGCCATCTATCCTCAACAAGTGTCATAGTCAAAATCTGCCCAAACACAATTAAAACAATTAAGGAAACTTCCTCCTAAAAAACTCATCTCTTTCTTTAATAAATTCCTCATATTGGGAGTTCTTCTCTTCTAGATAAGCAATTTCAGGATGCTCTTCAGGTAAATATCTCTTCCCACTGTGTTGATTTAATCTTTTAATGAGCAGAGGAAGAATATTTGGCCATGCTGGTAGAAGTAAAATGTTTCTTGTCTTTGTCAATCTGAGAGCAATGTGGTGTGGTTTTATGATCCTTTGGAGGAGGAGGAGGAGGAGGCATGGATTCATGTGTAGCAGTTGTGTGAACAAGTAACATTGGTTGAACTAGAGGTAAATGAATCGATGCACTAGCAACAACAATATGAATTGGTGGAGGAGGGGGAGGCATAGGCCACTGATTGGCACCAGAAGAAGGATTGGAAAGGAAATTACCCCATCCATCAATGTTAGGCTACACAAAAGATTGAGGGATGTTTACAATACCAGGGTGAGGCTGCAAGATAGCATTGTGGGTTACATGAGGTTGTGGCAAAGCTTGTTGACCACCAAGGTTCAAGTGCCCTATTTGGATCAGATGTGGGAACTCATCAGATTCAACATCAAAATGAATATATAACCTTAGTTTTTTATGCCCCCTGAGAAACTAAAAGGTGTTAGGCACTCGGCCTCTTCTTCTTCTATTTCCTCAATTTCCTCCTTTGTTGCTACCCCTGCTGAAGAATCTCATCTAAAACCATGATAATCCAATTAGCACAAGTAGAAAACAACAGTAAGATAACACATCTGATACAATTTATCTAAATGATTAAACTGGCTCTGACAAGACACAACCATACAACACAAATGGGAAGTGAAAAGGAATACAGTGAAATAGGGACATAAATATATCATCTATTAACCACATCCAATCAACAATATACAAGTCTGCAATCCATATATGTTGATCATTATTTCCAAAAGAAGTCTCCCCATTTTTAATCTTCAAAATGTATTTACAAGTGTTTACCAATCAACCAGGATAATTTATAAATCTTTCTTATCCTTTTGCTCTATTCTTTTACCATGCTGACCACATCAAACTGTATCATTTTCTATGCAAATTTTATTATATAGATAGGACTGAAATGGAGAAAGGAAATTGATGATAGGGACTTTAGGGAATAACTTATGGAAAGTGAGATTAATGAGGGGAGTCAGATCTACATAATAAGCATAAGACTTATTTTCAATGAAATTCAATTTCACTAAATCATCAACCAAAGTTGTCTCTATTGTTTTCTGACTCAATCAAACAAACAAAAAACCATTTCAAATATGTATCCAAGTCATATCATTCATAATTTGTTGTAATAGAATTTTGTTTTTTTATTGTACATCCAGACTGTGCATTTCTAATACAATATATTTCATCTTAATTACATATATGGGGCACATATGAGAACAAGAAATAAAATGAATGGGACTTAAGGGAATAGTTTACGAAAAGTGAAATTGATGAAAAGTAGTGAGTTTATATATTACTCCATTTGCATTTGAAAATTGCTTTCACAAGACATGTCATATGCTAACTAATAGCATCAACCATATGCATCCTCATCATAGCCATCTATAACCTCAAACATCCAACATGTACGTTCTATGCTTTTAGAGTCATGAAATAATTAAATAAATTGAGATCATTTGTTATACATTCTGAATATAACCATAACATAACTTCATTTCCATCATTTTGTATTCATAGGTTATAGTTGGGAATGCCACACTAGTATAGCCATTCATAATTTTTACACCATCTACAAAATATTGTTAGCAATCATGATAACGAAACTTAAAGTTCACTGAAAGCTCATACGAAACTAGCCACGTTATTGGCAAAAACCAAGAGTAAACCTATCAATGAAAATCCCAACAAGTCGTTGAAAGTCACAAAAGAAACCACAACTCAAACAATAACATATATTAGGGAATGAGTTCGAGTCCGATAATATTCTGTCCATAGAGACAAGTTTTGAAACTCATAGTTTTAGTATGTGGTTCTAAACTTGGAAACAATTGTTTGAAAAAAAACCCATAAGCCTATTCAACTTGCTCGAAATATATTTCAAGACTTTTGCAATTGTGTGCCGTGAGATAAATCCAGATGAAATGGTATGCATGCGTGCGACCCAAACAGTCTGAAACTTTGAGCTTGTAAGTGTATTGTTGGGTTTTGGTTCTAAACACGTCACTATTGAATCTCTGACTATAACCCAAATTATTCACAGTCCCCACAACTAACATCAAAAAAGCTTCAGACGTGTAACTTGTATCAAAATAGACATATGGATGAAACCCAAGATCATGCAGGTAAAAAGGTTTTGATTATGGGTTCCTCTTCTTCAAAAGGAAAACCATTTAAGAGACCCAAAGTCAAAATCATGGACGCCATTAACACATAAATGATATTTGATTTAAACCCCTTTTAAAATATGAATATTTCTCGAGATAGGGTTCTAACACAGACCGACTGAATCAAGTAAAGGAACTGAATAAATCTCAGAGTGACTAGACAAAGAACACTCAATTTCGAGCTTCAAGTGTATGTAGACAGTGGACATTGAAAATTTAATCTTTTCATTTAAAAACACTATGGAAAGTGCAAGCATGGAGGAGACAAGGAAAACTATTTTAATCCTTTTGTAAGCAAACATTTTCTTTATTTCCCCTTTCAAGAAACGATAGATAAGGGAAGCAGAATACATTCATGCACATATTAACGTCAAACCAGAGCCAAAATTAACCATTTGGTGACAAATTTGTTGTAAAAGATGTAAAACGAACTAAAATTCCATACCTTTTCACAAAATGTTTTTATAAACCAGGGTTAAAGAGGAGTTTGTTACCAAAACTATTGGGTGCCAAGGTTTACACCAACAAATCTCAGAGCTCTTTCATTCAACCTTCAACAACACAGATGACTAAAATCCAAGGTGAATGGAGAGTGATAGAGCACGGGACTATGGAGTAATTACTCATGTCATGTCGCCTTGAATGCATGGCCAACTCAACAACATAGTGATCCCAATATTCCATTAACGAATATGCCATGTCATCAATCCCATACCCTCATAATATGTGGAATTGTTATTATATCAAATCAAATAAGCCTCGAGCCCATTGCTCATAACTCCATAATAAAACATGTCATAACTTATAAGCCACATGCAATATGCTCCAAGCTTTACAACTGTATATAATATGTAGTTTGCAATCAAACACCAACAAGTCATATATTACATACCTCATGCCTATGTTGTGTATCAAATGTAGTCAATGTGAGGCATTATAACATTCAAATCATAACCCAAGAACTTTAACATCATATAAAACCAACGAAATTTGTATATGAATTAAGAACCATATAATTCCATACAAGGTGTCATTTCTAATGGTTATTTGAGTCATAAGACTCAATAAAAATTATAACCATGCAACCAAAACTTTGATCATATGTCAACTTTAAGCTCATAACACAAGCAAACCTTAGAAACCATCATAACATATAACCTGCAATATTGTAGAATGCTCGCATGACTTAGTTCCTTTATACATATGCTACTCATAAATACATTTGAATTTTACAAACAAGAATGTTTTTGAAAACCATCAAACTGCCATGATATTAAAAATTATTTATATCCAAAACACCATGCAAGTGAAATCTTTCAACATTAACCATACACATGACTAAGATAACCATGAATCAATGTTTGTAGAGGACAAAACTGAAGAGTACTAATACTATAGGAAAAGCTTTGAAGACCAATTATTTTGCATTTAACATTTGGGACCCCACCTAATAGTTATATAATAGTTATAGTCACATGCTTGGCAATTTGCGAAGCTTTTAATATAAGTGAAGAAAATTTGAGTCAACAGTAACCATAACCAGTGCCCAATTCTGATCCAACTGTCATTAGTTATAGTCACATGCTTCACAATAATTTGCGAGCTTTTAATATAAGTGACGAAAATTTGAGTCAACAGTAAGCCCACAATTCTGATCCAACTGTCCAAATTTTTGATGTACTTTAAACAAAACTTGGATGTATGCGCACTAGTTCGCTTCAAATAATGCGTGAAATCCAATCTTCTTAACCTTTCAATTCATACCAAAACGATTGAACCTTTGCTGGCTAGAAAGGAAGATATAAGACTATCTGGATTCAAGAAACTTGGACATGGGTCAGCATGGTCATGGTGTAGATATGAGAAAAGTGCATGGTAAACACAAGGAAGGATATCACGGGTAAAGTACCCTGCCTAATCACCAACCAAACAAAAGCTTCTATCAACAGGTTTTGATAGCAATTGCTAGAGGCGTCACTAAATGGTTTATGGGCGTCCTTGAGTGTATTCATACTCCCAAAGCCGATTAAATAGAGCAGGTTTCCAAACTCGCCAAAGTAGAAAAATGAGTTTCAAGCATAACAATGCACTTCTTAGCTACAAGATACCATTCTCGAACTGTTGCATCATCCATACCAGAAAACGACAAAACACAATGGGGATTCAGATGGAATATCACTATAGTTGCAACTCCATGTGTAATATTTCATAGTCGTCTCTCTTTCAAGACAAGAGTGGCAATACCATTATAGGCATGAATTTGAACAATTTGAACAATTGAAGAGTGTGGGCATGGGCAGAGGATAGAAATTGCTGTGGTTACCTCTTAGTGCGCAATGTTGGATGCACACGAAATGCTTGTGTGCAACACAAAATATCTCGTGGGAGCTTCTAACCCAGCAATGAAAGTGCAAATCAACCCCACGCTAGCCTTGAGCATTGAACCCTAAATTCCATATGCCTCAGAATGAATGTTTTTAGTTCATCTCAAACACTTAGAATCAATGCACTGAAGAAGACATCACCTGAGCAGCACAATTGTAACCTAAATTTGCAACAAGATTCCTTAGAGAGACGATATGCCATGCCTTCCTTTTCCATCGAGGATTTGGTCCTGCGCACCGTTGCACACAATCAAAGGTGTTGCATCTCATTCCCTCTGGGCGGCTTACAGTAGTTGGAAATGGCGTTGTTGTCACTGAATCACCACCCACTATCTTTATTGCACAAGGTGGAGGTTCCATGTTCGAACCCAACGGAGGCATAGAGAGTGGACCGGTGTGGAGTGACCTGTATCATCATCTTCTCTTATTTCAACATCCTCTTGCAATATATTCTCGAAGTCAACGAAACCCTAACAACAATTATTCTCTAGTTTGGATTGTTCTTTCAGTAAAGTCTTGAAGTCCACAAAATCGTAACACCGCTTATTCTCTTGTATTGGACTGCTCGTAACATGAGGATAGACATAGGGGAGTTTTCTGAATGAGGAGATGAACGATTTTTACATAGAGAGATCCACACAAATAGGGTTTCCATTATTTTATTTTTTATTTTTTTTACTTGGATAATAAAAAATGGAGGGTGCTAACACCAGTGTAACGTAAAAGGACGTGTGGACAACAGTGTGAGCATTAATGCAACTATTTTTGCATATGGTCAAACAAACAATGCAGGAGAAGTAACTCACTCGTGAAGAAACCAGGAGGCGGGAGCAATGCCTTAACGCCTATGCAGAGATGCAGGCTCAAATCTTAGCAGACTAGCTCTGGCAGAGGGATGTTTCTACTCGCATAGGCAGATGTACAGACTTCCAAACTAGCAGTCAAACGGAGAAACGTTTATGTAGGTAGGAATGAAATGCTCGGGAATAAATGAGACATAAAATCAGTTAGGGACAACTACCATAGCTAATTTTAGGCTAAGAACTAAGGTGCTCTGATACCATGAAATGAAATTAGATAACCGTGAGATGTCTTATTCATCAATGTGATACATGTATAAGTATATTGATGTGACTCTTGGATTTGTATTCCAAGAGGTTTCTTGGACTCCTAATGATGTTACAATAACTTGACTATTCACATTCTATCAAGTTCATAACCCTAATTATTAGGTTTCCAACACAAACAAAAACCCAAAAGCAAGGACAAGTACTAACGCAACAAGTGAGGCTTTTCTTTATCCAGAATTTTTACAATTCAAAGCAAATCTAAGGGCTATTCAAGCAAGCTATGGTTTTGAACTCAGTATACTAAAACAAAAAGATGTAATGCAACAAAGATAAACTCAAAAAAATGAAGATATTGAGAACCCTAGGGGACCTTTTCTCTACCTACACCATTTCTCTAAAATGCATTACATAACAATACCAGTACCCTAAAAGCCTGAGTGAACCCTATATGAGTACTAATTCGATCGAGACAAAAATATGTTGGACACACGTTTAGAATAAGCGTGAGATTGCATTTATGAATTGATATGATACATTGATATATACATTGATGTGACCCTTTGATTCGTCTTATAAGGGTCTATTGGACTCCAATGATTGTTACATGAACTTGACTGTTCATATTCCGTGAATTTTGTAACCCTAACGGATTACGTTTCCAACATTTCCCCGCTTAATCCGAAGAGGTGTATGTGAGTCCAAAGTGAGAGTTGATATATGAAAATGGGCAGCGAAAGTATGGAAGTGTGCAACTGTTGATGGTTGTATGTGCTCTCTAAATCTGGTGGTTTTTGGATGACCACAAACCATGTCTGGCAGAAGTTGTAAGTATTCTACTAAGTGGTGATTTAAGGAGAATCACAAACCAACCATGCTCACTTGTCACACTCGCTTGTTGTTGCCCGATTGATAGGGCTTCGAAACTTGAAGCCTCATTGTCAATCGTTGTTGTTGTTCCCCCTTGTCAGGGACAAGGTGAGAAGACCAAAATCTGTCCACTACAAGATATGTCAATACATGAGAGTGAATTTGTTGATATGACTGAGATATTTTCCTGACAGTTGATGACCATTGCAAATAAGGAATCCACCCATAGAGTTTTTTTACTCTTGCAGTTGTCTTGCATTTGAAACACTTATCTGAAGGATGATTTTGCTATCCACAATGTTCGCAAGGATGAAGATCAAAGCATTGATCTTCCATGTGGCCAACTCGCTGACAATGTTGGCATATCAGAATCTTCTCTTGAACTAGAGCAGGTTAATCTGAACTTTCTTGAAGTAATCCAACACTCTGGAACCGGACCGGTTTGATGTAATCTAGATTATGAAAGGTGACATCCTTTTCATATCTGATAACGACTTTGTGCTTGTTATTTTTTATTTCTTCCCAAGGTTTGATGATCCTCTTGGAAAGAGAAGGTTGAACTTATGGAGTTGTCTCACTGAGTTGATTTTGTGTTGGTTGTTGGTCTTAATCAACCTCATCATCTTCTTCATATTTGAAAAGAGGGTTCTGAACAAGAACAAATTTAGAATGTTGTCGCAAATTATGTCACTCAAGTGCATCGTGAAGTAATCAAGTCTGAGTTTGCAGCAGTGCTACTTTGGCTTGCGTAACTTGCAGGGATGTTACAACACTACAAAGTGTTTTTTTCAAGTGTCACTATATTGTCCAGAGAAGAGAGGATTAGAGTGTTTGAAAGCTCTATCAATTCCTCAACTCGAGCCATAATTAAGACAAAAATAGACATCGGGGTTTCTTGCAAATCCACCTTTTCACAAGCATACTCAAAAATGCAGGCAACAAATGGAGGGTGTCGGCTTCCACTGAAAATGCACCCATTTACAATGCTACTTAAATTGAATGAGTTAAGTAGATTGATAAAAGTACTATTTGCAGGTATCCCTTGATTCTAGAGTTGTATGGACTCCTCAGCACCACACAAAAACAAAATTGTGCAACAATGTTATGAAAGGGATATCATTAGAGGTGCTTGTACACGATCAAGTGAACTCTATTCTCACAACAATTGTTCAATGCATCCATGCAACAGAGACACCCGGTTGCAATGGTCCACTCTCACTACATCACAATATGTAGAAAGAATACCAAGACACCACTCTGAATGGTGTTGTTGTATGATGAGATGGCTTCTTGTCACGTCACAGGGTGCATTATCCCTGCATCCAAATTATCGAGGCAACCACCAATCCTAAAGAGCTTTGCAAGTGTGAGAATACCAAGCAATTTCAAGAAGCAAACCCAACACTCTGTTCATACCCCATCAATGCACACATGACTGGAATAACATCATGGGTTATCTTCAAGTAGTGCTACTAAGAGAAATAGCAACGTCCAAACAACGAATTTCTCAATGTGTTCTCCACAAGGAAGGTGTATTAGCCTTGGTATCCCTCTCGGTAGCTCGAACATTTGTTGACAATATCCAAATGTATGGATTTTCTTTGCACTGGACATGGAGGACTTTTTTNAGAGTCTCCCTTGTCAAGAATAAGGGGCGTAGGTTATTCTCATGCTCTAATTCTAAAGTCTTAAGGATTGGTGCTTGGGTGAATTGGTTTCTTGATCCTCCTTGGGAGGGTTTGAACATGATACCGTGATGTATTGTGTCGGATCCTTATACACATCCATGACTATTTCCAAACAAAAAGATGGATTGGTTTAAAATGCAGAGAGGAAAACCACATAGGTTATGTCTAGCACCCGGACATGAACCAAGCAATATCAACGATGCATATTCTTTAGTTTGATGAATAAATAACGTTTCTGGGTTAGACAAATGTCTTCATACCAGATTGCCTCGTAATGACTCTCTGCATGCTACCCAATCTCCACCAAAATTTTCACTTTGTTTTCTTTCTCTCGTGTTGTTTTTCAAACTCACTACCTCTCTTGCAACGGGTACATTGACAACCAAGAGAAAACGTGAAATGTACGGCTGTAGATTCCCTTTTTGAAATATGAAATAAACAATAATGACAATGATATGATTCAGGTCTCGCATTCAATTTCCCTCCTCTCTCGAAGTCGAAATTAACAATTCACAGTTCCTTTATCATCCTCTTTGCAATAGCAGCACATGATCAACATGATTCCCATCAAAATATCACGATAGTTGTGAATTTGAGTGATGAGAGTGTCTTGGCAATGAAATGGGTCGTGGTCAATCACTTGTGCCTAGGCGATAACATGATCCTTTTAAGACATTGCACATGATCCTTCTAAGACATGGTTCAAATTGTAAGTGGTCGTTTCCAGGATGGTTGACAGGCGAATTAGTATACAAAAGTTTGAAGGAAAGAGGAATAATGTCTACGGTAGACTCCACTCAAAAAAATTATGAATTGATTCATGCACCAAACCCTAACACTTGTGCACAGAGAGAGGATTGGATTTTGAAAGGAAGAATGAGAACACTTACGAGGAAATTTGTTGTTGATTTTTTTAGAGTAACATATGCTAAAATATGAAGATGTAGATGGACACGAATAAGGGCATGCTTTGGTAAAGAGAGAATGTGAACAACCATGTAGGTGTACTAAGGACATAGAGTCTACTAAAGAGTCAAGAAGCTAGAGGGAAATTTTCACTACATGGGGACATACCGATATGCAAAGGTGTTTCATTTCTGAATAGATCTGACACAAACAAGTATGCCCAAGAAAGATTGGCGAACGCGTTTCTGTGCTAGCCATAAAATAGGTATGGATAACTATGGGAGGATAAATGATGCCTAAGGGCTATAGGCGCTCTGATACCACTGTTGGACACACATTTAGAATAAGTGTGAGATTGCATTTATTAAATGATATGATACGTTGGTATATACATTGATGTTGGACACACATTTAGAATAAGTGTGAAATTGCATTTATTAAATGATATGATACTTTGATTTTTCTATAGGCAAGGTTTAAGCATGAAGTTCATTCCATTTTAGCATTTTACTTCAACCATAAACAATTTTGTTGCAGCAACCAAGATCACAAGAAGAAACACCATGCACAAGTACACAAGAAGTATCATGGGAAACCCTTCTCAACAAAGGAAGAAAACACACCCAATTCTTTGCTATATTCTTCAAGAGAAAGACCTCCAGAACCAAGAAAACCTAGCACAAAAAAGGGTGCTCACAAACCCTAGAAGACTAGCACCCAAGAGAGGTGCGCACTTTTCCCAAGAAGATGTACTTGTTGAAATTTCCAAACTCACACTTAAGATATGATTCCTCAATGGGGAATTTACCTTTACTTATATTAGACTTAACATGTCAACATAAGTGTCTATTGGCACAACATGGCCGACCTCACTAACCCACAATATAATTAATAATTACCAAATTAACTATCTTTTACATTAATTATTT
>JZKD02S1706609.1:41886-67673 GCA_000966675.3 Picea glauca
AAAAATTGAAAAATAGTCATTGGAAAGATAACACAATTCTTCACAAGTTTTGTTTTTACTGTAAAGTGAAATTCTAAATAAAAAAAATACTTTTATATGTCGGAAGTTGAATAACATGTGAAAATACAGTTTTTTTCCTCATAAAACAAGCAAAAGTGTAACCCATCTTCATGATTTCACCCTTAATCTACCTATGCCACACACACAAACTGAAGTACGTAGTTTCCTTGGCGCTTCAAGATACTATCGTAGATTTATGGAAAATTTTGTAAGAACCACTGCACTGTTACATGCTTTGACTGGTTATGTAGAGTTTCAATGGTCTGACAAGTGTGATGTGGCATTCGCAGGACTCAAGAAGCTTATCTTGACAGCACTGGTGTTAAGGGGACCAAATTGGAAAATACCATTTCACATCTCCACCGATGCATCAGATATTTCCATAGGCAATGTCCTTGGACAGGAAGAAGACAAGAAACCATACGCCATTTATTTTATTGGCAAGAATCTTACTCCAGCTGAACTTAATTATACAGTAACAGAAAAAGAATTTTTAGTTGTTATACATGCCATCAATCAATTTCGCCATTATATAACAGGATATCCCGTTATTCTGTATACTGACCATTCTTCTATTAGATATCTAGCTAATAAACCAATTACTAATGGATGGGTCACTCAGTGGTTATTACTATTGCAGGAATTTGACATCACCATCAAAGATCGACCCGAGAAAGAAAATATTGTCGCAGACTTCCTATCCCGCATACCCAAAACAGACGACTCCTTAACAGTTGAATATCAATTTCCAGACGAGCATTTGTTTGTCGTTACTACAAAGCCACCTTGGTACGTTGATGTGGCAAATTATCTGGCGGCGGGAAGATTACCGACACATCTATCATCGAGGGAAAGAAAATTGATCATCCAACATAGCACACGATTCACTTGGATCAACGGATATCTCTTCCCCATAGGATTTGATCTCTAGATTCACAAATGCGTACGAGATGAAGAAATCTATGACATACTAAATGCAGTACATGACGAACCCTGTGGTGGGAATTTTGAAGAATGCAGGACTGGACACAAAATTTTACAGATGGGTTACTATTGTCCCTCAATATTTAGGGATGCGAAGAAATACGTCCATACCTGCGACAGCTATCAACGGATGGGAAAACTAGGTCAGGTAGATGAAATTTCCTTGAAAGCACAAATAGTCACAGAACCATTTGAAAGATGGGTACTAGACTTCATCGGCCCCTTCAATCCAAAGTCAAATCAAAAGGCTTATATTCTAGTAGCTACGAACTACATGACTAAATGGGTAGAGGCAGAAGCCCTACCAAATGCAACAGAAGAGGTAGTCATCAAATTTATGTTCAAACTATTCGTACACTGTGGACTACCCAAGGAAGTAATCACTGATGGAGGGTCACAATTTACAACTCATAGAATCACCACCACCCTCGAAAATTATCATATTAAGAACAAAGTTACTTTTCCATATCACCCACAGGAAAACAAGCAAGTAGAAAGCACAAATAAGGTCCTGGAGGCAATCTTGACAAAGATTGTCTCAAAAAATCGACAAAATTGGGCTATTGAGCTTCCAAATTCCTTATGGGCTTATCGAAAAACATTGTGTAACACCACTGGCTACTCTCCCTATCACCTAGTTTATAGAAAAGAGCCCATCTTCCCAACCGAGGTCATGGAAGAATACTCAGATATATTCTCCTCACCAACTGAGGTACCTATGCATTGCCAGGTCAAGCATCCCATCAATCTAACCCTCGATATATTCTCCTCACCATCTGGGGTACCTATGGGCCAGTTTACTGCCGCTCTTTTCTAGAAATTGAGGAGATCAAGAGGCAGATCTAAGAACTTCTCCACAAGGGGCACATCTATCCCAAATCATCGCCTTGTTGGAGCCCAATCGTGCTGGTGCAAAAGAAAGACGAGAACTGGTGACTCTGCATTGATTACTGATCCATGAATAAAAACACAGTCTGGAACCGGTATTTGATTCCCCGAATTGACAACCTCCTTGATCATCTCATGAGGACCAAATAATTCAGTAATATTGATCTGAATTATGGCTACCACTAGGTCCCAAAAGAACAAACATATGTATGGAAGACCACCTTCAAGTCAAAAGAAGGTATTTTTGAATGGTTGGTTATGCCCTTTGGTTTGAAAATTGCTCCAAAAAATTTTATGAGGATGATGGACAATATCCTGCGACCTTTCACCAATACTTTTGTAGTGGTGTATCTGGATGACATCCTCATTTACAATAAGACTTGGGTAGAACACTTGCAGTATATTCAGTAGGTTTTTCACACCCTGCGGCAACATAATCTATATGCCAACTTGAAAAAATGTTCCTTCAGCATGGGCAGGGTCCATTACCTAAGCTACATATTTTATCAACATGGTGTGCATGTGGATCCATCCAAGATCTAGGTCATCCGTGACTGGCTAGCCCCAACCACACTCACTGAGCTTTGGAGATTTTTGGGCCTTGCAAATTTATTTTGCATGTTAGTGTTGGGATTCTCTCATATTGCATGGGCCCTTAGCCAAGTAACCAGGGGTGGTGGTAATGAAACATTTGTGTGGGGCTTCTCCCAACGACAATATTTTAATGATTTGAAGCGACTCTTGTGCTCATCCCCAGTACTTTCATTATTGGACCTACAACATCCCTTTGAGATCGAGACGGATACTTCAAACTATGTTGTGGGCATCGTTCTCACTCAACATGGCCACCCCATGGAATATCATAGTGAGACACTATCAGATGTTGTCTGTAAGTACCCTACTCATGACAAAGAAATTTACTCCATTGTGCAAGCTTGTCACCAGTGGACACATTACATTCTTGGGAAGGAGACAATCATCCACATTGATCATAAGACACTGCATTTCATGCATATAGAAGAAAAATTGCAAAATGACTTCCATCATAACTGGTCCACATACTTGCAGCAGTTCCACCTCAACATCAAGTATAAAACAAGAAGTACCAACGAAGTTGTTGATTTCCTCAACCGACCTCCAGTCGTGGCACTCACCATGATGCTAGACTCTTGTGGCCACGAGAGCTCCAGATGGCCCCACCTCTATGAGACAGAACCTGACTTCGCCACCACCTACCAAATGTTGAGCACAAAATCAGTTGTTGATAATTTCCATATTCAGGATGGGTTGTTGTGTCGTTTGGGCCATCTCTGCATTCCATCAAGTGAGTGAGCGAAGATGATTTGGGAAGCTAACTATAGTCGGGTTGTAGGAAACTTCGACATCCAAAAGAGAGTGGCAGTGCTACAAAAGAATTTCTACTGGCCGAAACTTCGACAAGATTTCAGCAAGTATATCAGGTCATGCACCACTTGTGCTATTTCCAAACTGACCACTAAGAAATAGGGCCTGTACACCCCTCTGCCTCATCTTGACAAGCCATGGGAATCCATCTCAATGGACTACATATCAAGCCTTCCATCCACCAAGAGGGGAAATGACTGTGTTTTTGTGGTTGTTGATCTCTTTTCCAAGATGGTTATTATGGCCACCTACAAGAAGAACATCACAACAGAGACCACTGCCAAGTTATTCTTTGAATGAGTCTGGGTACATTTTGGAATCCCACAAACTATTGGCTCAGATCGGGATAGTCAATTTCTCAACACATTTTGGTCGAGCCTCTGGTCACTGATAGACCTTTCCAACGGGCTATCATGCACCTAAAACAAAGATTGTATGCAAAAGTTACGACCCCGGGAAGTTGATATACTAGATTACCCTAACGGGGCCCACATGACTTTTGGCACTTCATCTCCTAGGGTTATTTTTTTGGATGTCTAGGGTTATAGAATTCATGTCTATTGTAAAAAGGCCTTCAAAGCTTCATTGTAATCATCTTCTTGTGAATGAGCACAACCGTCACATCTGTTCTCAGAGACAAGCTGCCACCATTCCATCAAGCTTGTTTTTCACTGCATTTTACAGTTTCAGCTATATATATATGCGATAAGATCCAATGAGCTATCAACTAGGGTGCTTTAGCAAGCACTTTCCCAACTTTTCCTATGATATGGCTTAGATACCACCCTTTTTGAGTAGCCATTCCTTAATTAACCCTTATACGGGATCCCCTAATGAAATCCTAGATAAATAAAATGTCACTCACCAAAAAACCCCTATAAGGGGTGAGCACCTAAACAAACGAATAGGAGGAAAAAGGTTAGGACCAACCCGATGAGGTCGAGCACCAAGAATAGAAGAAGGGTTGGAAGTAGGCCAAGGTAAGTAAATGCAAACATAGAAAAAGCATGAAGTATTTCACAAAGATTTAAATAAAGAGTGTGTATCACCAAATTCAAATAAATGAAGGAGATAAGTGGAAGACAACCTTTAAGACAAAGGAAGGATTGTATTAATAGATAGTCATGACATTTGGGTTGACGAATGTACCTAGTACTTTATGAAACCAATGAGTGAAGTGTTGAATCCTTATTTGGGTAAACTTTGTAGTGGCTTATTTAGATGTTATATTAATTTTGTACAAAAAAAAGAGGATCATTTGAAGCAAGAATTGGAGTGGTTGAATCATGGGAAACTACTCATCAATATGAAAAAATGTTACTTCCTCATTGAATAATTTGTGTACTTGGGATTCATGATATCTCAAGATGGGTTGAAGATGGATCTGAAGAAGGTGAGAGTAATCTTAAAGTGGAAAATTTTGAGAGTACATTTTAGAAGAGAATATTTCATGGTTTAGCTAGCTTCTATATCAAGTTTATTAGGAATTTTAGTGGCATATGTGTGCCATTAACAGCGTTCATGAAAAAGGATAATTCCAATATAATATAATAGTGCAAAATGGTTTTGAATTACTGAACAAGTATGTTATTGAGAAACTAGTATTGAATTTACCAAATATTGAGAAGGTGTTCCAAGTAAATTGTGATGCTATTGGGATAGAAATTGAGGCAATGCTTAGTCAATAATGTAAGCCAATTTCATTATTTAGTGAGAATATGAACCATGCAAAAAAAACAAAATTACGTACAATAAAGAGTTTTAAGCAATCATATAGGCATTGAATAAGTGTAGGAAGTTCTTGATGCCCAAATAATTTGTGATTTATATCGATCATCAAGCAAAAAATATATAAAAAAGCCAAGAAAAATTAAATCAGTGACACATGAATCAAGTGCAATTCTTATAGAGTTAAACCTTTTGTGTTGAAGCGTAGGTTTAGAATATAAAATAGGGATTTTGATGCATTGAGTAAAATTCCAACATCATTAACTACTATGATAGTGGAGATGGTAGGGTTGGAAGAAATGAATAAATTATATGAAATATATGTAGATTTTGACAAATCTTGGAAGTTCATAAAAGAACCATGGAATGTTAACTGAACTCCATTTTTGGACTAGTTTATTTGTTAATCCCTAGAGAAATCTACATACAAATACCCATGTTATGTATAGAATCCATTACTAAGCCCTATATATTAAAGTATTACATTTGTAGTGTTATATTTGTATGTCGTCTAGAACCCTTCATTGCACCCTTTCATTACAATTGTACCCTTTGTCTCCTATATATATAACAAGGAGATTTAGTCAGAGGATCATATTGTCTCATATCATATTGTATTTTTAATTGGATGATTATGAAATTTAAACTTTAAGGTTATTTATAAGACATATCAAGGTATCTCTTCTAAAAATTTCAACTTTTGGATCATTTTACCTTCAAAGATAGGATTTTTGACTAGTCCTATAACTAGTCTCAAATAGGTGTTACGGGTGAAACAATCATATCTTCTTTAGAGATGATCCAAATTCTATGAGACCTATTGGGTTTGAAATAGGACAATCCATAGTATTTTTGGTAGAAATTTCAAAATCAGGAATTAATTATTGGACATGTTGCATTCTATACAAGTTTGTTGTTGTGTTGGTTTTGCCAATTGGGTGAGCAGAAAACCAACCACTTAGATACCTTGTCAAGCCAACAAGATACCACAGTAAATTGTTAGCTAGTTAATGGTTGAACAAGTCAAGAAAATAAGAAATAAAATGAAAGGATAATAAAACTAAAACATGCATGAATTGGCAATGCAAAACTAAAAATAGAAACAAGAGATAGTCACCAATGGATAGGAATTTGATTGATTACACCTTGGAGAAATATAAGGAACTTATGAGTTCCCCTCTTCCTTCTTGGGAGATCCCTTAAGGTCCCAAATATAGAACTCTTTATCTTCTTACAATGATGTGATAATGGTGAAGAATTACCTACCAATCTTATCAAGAGGCGAGAACAATGGCTCTTGCTACGGATGCTAGAAAGCTTCTATGAGAATGATGGATTCTCAAGGAGCAATCCCAACAACATAAAAATACATATAAACTCTTACTTTGGTGCATACCTCAAGCTTGTGTTTATAGGACTCATTCAATATTTTACAAAACTAATTTGTAGTGTGAATAGGGGCCCTCATGTAGTTACCTCCCTAGTCCTTAAATGGCCCCAAAGCTAGATTTCAACCTAGATTTGGGAGACTTCTCATGGTGCACCTGAGCTGGAAGTGGGTGAGGAATGACTAGAATCATAAATGTGTTGTTTCTACATATGTGCTAGTTTCTTCAATGACAGTCGTACAATATGCACAATTTGCAAGAATTTGGTAGTGTTAGCTCATGCAGATGTGTGCAAAAAGGCCTTTGGAAGACTGCAGAGAAATTTAAGGAAACATTTATATAGTTTTGTGATTTTTTGAATGAATCCTTCTAATGTTGGAGGTATGTTATTTGGTGTGTTGTACTGGTAATTTATTCGGCCATCACTTGTATTTCTATGAGCAATTTTTTGTTGATAGTAGATGCTCCCTAATGTGTGAGGTTAGGAGCATAGTATAGCCAAAATACATCATTGTTTTTTTTTCCTATGATGCCATTGTGTAGAAGAATTGGAGACAATATAGAGGGGAACTATGAGGGCGTTCTGTCGAAGGGTGTGGGGGAAATCATTCTAACCAATTTTTCTCTAAAAAGAATAAATATATTTGTACGAACAAGGTAGGCATGCCCCATGCTCATGCCATGAAACCAGAAATATATAACTGAACTTGAAATTTTTTTATGAAGTGGAAATATGTAGTGCCCTCGGTGGCATCAATAACAACAAATCGCAGTTATGATGAGTGAACTTGTTCTAAATCAAGAAATGAATCACCGATTTGAGTGTTCAAGACTCTGAGGCATTCATGGCCTACTATATTCAAAGGTCTTCGACTAGCATTGAAAACTGCAACAATCACATAGTTTAGGTCGAGTGTTATGGGGGTCAACGAAATCATAAAGAAATGAGTATTCTTTTTTTTTCATATGAGGCTCCTCGTTTAGAGGGTAATGAAAGGCAAGATACTACCACCTTCATGGAAATTTGTGTTGATGTCGACAGGTAGGGAGGTACGACTGCAAGAAGTGAAGGGCTCCTTAAAATCAACTTATCAAAGAGGGTATCAAGTACTGATATGTAGTAAGGTGGATGGAATGGTAACATGAACGAAGTTCAAAATGCATGAGACTCAAAGACTACCCTTGGTTGGGGTTTTTTTGGTTAAAGGTAGTAGCCATAAAATGCAATCTAGTGTCAAGGGGATGACCATATATTGGGCTAAATTGTGTTAAGTTGATAAGGCTACAAAGAAATGGTGAATAGGTGAAAACATAGAGATACGAGACAAAGGAGTCAAGGATACTTAGGGTTTGGCCACTAAAAGGATAATTTGCATACATGGATGTGAAGAGAAGTTGCCCCAACTAAGGGTGACATGGGTTGCTTTTTCAGGTAAAAAATGATATTGGTGATGATGGTAAAAAAAAACTGTGTATTTAAACTGTGAATAAAAAATCATTTGGGTTGAGTTATACACATATAGAAATGGGTTCCCTAGTGAAAGATGGCTTAGCATTTTTGGGACACAAGAATTGGAAGTTTATTGATGGAGGGTGGAGGACCCATTGGATGGTTTATGTATTAGGTAAATAGGAAAATGATTAATTTACAAATGGTACACTAATGTTGGATGAGGTGGAGGGTTAATTTAAATGCAGGGGTTCATTTAACTTAATTTGAGAATCTGAAATGGGAAGGTTAGCAATATGATGAGAAGACGTATGAGGCTCTTTCTCTAAAGTGAAAAACTATCAAGACTCCCTATTCTAGGGGGTAGGAACAATATGAGTGTCAATTTTCCAAGGGGGGAATTTTTGGGTGAAGGTACTGCGAAGTTGGGTGTTTGTGAACCTGAAGGTAGATGTCAAAATTTTCCCATGTTGAGGAACCAGAGGCCCAACTGGGTGAAGAGAGGTTTGGGAGGCACCGTCGCAATGATGACCCTAGGGTAGGTCCAGCTCATGCCACAGCTGGAGAAACAATTTGAAGCAACATCTCCAACCATTTTAGCAGTGGCGCAAATGACGATGTTGTGAGATCTCCTGAAACTTCTAAGTCTCATGTGAACTTTTACACTCACAACGATTACCCCAAGTAATGTCTGAATGTTGAGAATTCTTAAAGGTAAAGGAAACTATGTTTGTAACAGACCGGAATCTGAGGGTGGCGTGAGTGACAACGGAGGTAAACAAATGAAGAATGATTTATGCAAAAGTGGAGACAGGTAACCATACATTTTCCCTACTTGAGATGCAGGTTGTGATTGTAAACAATGTGTTTGTTCCAAGTGATTGTGATTCAGCGTTTTGGAGATATTATGGTCTAGTATTTAGAGAGATTGCAAGGATGAATTATTGAAACTAACCATTTCTTCACCTGAATATTGCAGGGGCGACTTATTGCAAAGTATAGCCAATATCAACGATTTGTCACAATGCGACGAAAATGCTATGGTTGTCGCATTATGATGACATGATATGTGTGTCACATTGTGATGAAAGGATATTTGCATCACATTGCGACAACATGATATTTGCATCACATTGCAACATTATGTGTCTGTCACATTGCAACACATTATGTGTTGCAACATTTGTGTCACATTACAACATGTTCGTCACATTGCAACAGATTAAATGTTCGTGCAACATTATATGTTCATCATATTGTGGCACATTGCAACATTTTATGTTCATCATATTGCGTCACATTGCAACATCACTATGTTCGTCATGTTGCAACATCTGGTTTTTTTTGTAGTACATAGAAGGAAACTTAGAATCATACTTGTTCTAATGACATTGATAACAAATCATCTTTAACCTTGTAGATGGTGAATTATACTTGTTCTAAGGACATTGACAATAAATCCAATTGATTTATATTGGTTCTAAGGACAATGATAGCAAATCATTTAATAATTTGTACTTTTCATCAGAACATTGATAGAAAAACATTTAGAACTTTCCACGTGATGAGTTATATTATTCTAAGGACATTCATAACAAATATACTTGATTTATATGTTACAAATGATGATTTATATTTTTTCTAAGAAAGTTTAAAGGAAATCAACTTGTTTTATACAAGCTATTACTGTATACATTGTACGATGATACAAGTTATGACCATTATACATCCATATATATCATTTTTATATATAGTTTCATTGATTTCATTTATCATGGGTGGGATAATTAACAAAGCATGTCTCCAACATATTGTGACGATGAGGCTATGTTCATCACATTGCGATGACAAGGTTATGTTTATCACATTGCGACAACATGTGTGTGTTCATCAAATTACAATAGCGAGGCTAAGTTCGTCACATTGCGACATTAGAGTTATGTTCATCACATTACAACGTTACTATGTTTGGAATATTGCGACGCTACTATGTTCATCACATTGCAACATTACTATGTTCACCATTGTAACAACCCTAGTTGAATATATGCTTAGGGATTATTAAGAAAAATTAATTAGGTAATAAATTGTCCTAACATGGTTTTACTTAAACAAAGATTGGCATAATAATATTAATTAAATATTTATTAATTAATTAATTGTTATAACTTTTGATTAATTAATTAATTAATTAATTAATAACCTATCACATTCAATGACCAAGGTAATAAATTTAAGAGGGTTAATAATTTTAATTTGTTTAATTAAATGATTTACATATGCGAGAGGGGATAAGACATTAAATATAAGGATAAGATATTAATAAGGGGATAAGACATTAAATAAAGAGATAAGATAATAATGAAGGGATAAGATATTAATGAGCGGGAAGAGAGTCGGTGGAGGGGCATATGACATGAGGATTATTGGGGGGAGGAAGCATTTTTTGGGGGAGGGGGAGAGAGTTCTGGTTTCAGGGCTTGGATTTTCTGGTTCTGTGTTGGATTTCTGCAGTCTTGGAGGATCATTACGGGGGGAACCGGTTTGTTGGGGGTTTTGGGCACGAGGGCCAGGATAGCCTTACGGTATCCTAGAGCTAGGAAGCCGAACAGGCTGCTCCTAGCTGGCAGGGAGGAAACACGGTTCGGACAGAGTTGGTCAGCACATCATGTAGCAGCAAAGCAGCAGGCTAGACAACTAGGTCAACGGAGAAATTAGCATCAGAATCAGGTAATTTGTTTATGAAATTGCTAAATTATTTTTATGTTGTAGTTAAATGTTAATCTCTACTGAAAATTTGCTTATATGCTAGTGATTGAATTATTTGTGTAATTTAAAGGAATTATATCAATTTTTGTATTTACGGTCCCTACAACCATGTTGCAATTGATACATTAGATATTATAACCCTAACTATTAGCTACTAATACTCTAAACATTAATACCCTAACTATTAACTAAACATTAACTATTAATACATTATTAATACTTTAACAATTTAAAAAATATTATTAATGCCCTAACTAATAATACATTAATAAAACATTATTACATAACTGTAGTAATACATTAATACATTATTATGTAACATTATTAATATATTATGTAGTAATACATTATTAAAGTATTAATAAACATTATTACTAGTGTAATAACTCTAATTGCATAGAATAATAATAATAAAGTGATAATACATTAAACATTAATGTTTAAGGTATTAGTAGGGTATTACTGTGATAATAATGCTTATTAATAAAAGGGTTTATTACATTATGTTATATTAATATATTAATAATATCATGTGATAAACTCATATATTAATATAAACTTATTAATACATTATATTAATATATTAATCTCCTATTATATAAAATTATGTATATTATATTAATAAATAGGGTGTTATAAAATAAAATAAGGTATTAATAAAGTATTATTATTATAAATGCATTATATTAATAATACATAATATTATTAATATTATTATTAAATATTAATACATTATTATTAAACATTATTTTAATAATACTTTATTTTAATAATACTAATATCCTAAACATTAACTAAATATTAACTATTAATAAATTATTAATATTTTAACAATTTTTTCTCCTTTGTCACTAACTATTATTAATACCAAAGAGTTTTGATGAGAATAGTCACTAACTATTATTAATACCATAAGAGTTTTGACGAGAATAGCATAAGAGTTTTTAAACTTTTGAGGAGAATAGCATAAGAGTTTCTAGTAATTCATTGTTTACAAAATATGAAAATATAATTGTATGAATTTCAAAAAAAAACTTTTATTATTGAGTTTTGATATTTTTAATTGAGAAACTATTTAAACTGTTGAGGAGATGCCTTTTTTTAATTTTTTTTTAATGGAGAAACTATTTAAACTTTTTTAAAAACATGAAATTTTAAAAAAAAACCTTATTATTGAATTTTGATTTTTTTAATTGAGAAATTATTTAAACTTTTGAAAAGAATAGTATACAAGAGTTTCTCCAATTGGCTGTTTACAAAATCTAAAAATGCAATTATATGAATCTCAAAAAACCATAATTGAAAAATAGCATAAGTGTTTCTGCAATCCACTGTTTACACTTTAGAAATGCATTTATAAATTTGTTGATAGAGAGTTCTAAACTTTTTTTTTCCAAGACGAAGATGCCAACTTCACGGAAAACAAACATGAACCGTAGAGGTCATTGATGACAGGCGGTTTTTAATGAAACCTTGAAGTGCAAAAGCTAGCCCTGCCCTTCAAAAAGACTAACCCAGAATATACTGAAAATATAACCAAACTAAAAATCATATTAAAATTACTTAAATACATTTATGCATTTACATTAATTTTTATATTAAGAGATAAAAATTCCAAGAAATCGATCCAAGAAATACCTAAAACAAGTACCAGATTTCACATTCTCTTTACATCTTCAATGCACAGTACGGAAAACAGTTAACTCGTTTATCAATTCCATTCAATCAAACGAAATAGAAAAACACAAAAAACTGGTAATCTAGTGAACCATACGCAGACCCCCAAGATTTTGCGATCCCCGTGTGCAAGAAACCCTTACCTGAGTACGGGAAAGAACCATAGATCTAAGCAACAATTCTAGTTCTAAATGAATATTTGGAACGCTTTCCTCCCCCATAATCGCTACGAATGCGAGGTATTATGTAGCATATCAATACAATATAGAAAATAACAGTGAAAATCCTTACAGTAACCAGTTTTCATGGCTCTGTGTATTGTTGGGCATTTCATATGCTTCATCATGCTTATTGTCATTCCATTTACCTAGTCTGACCTAGGTTTTGTGCATTAAAAAACAAAACAAACCTAACGCATGTAGAATCATGGGTAGAGGAAGCAACATATCAAGGTAGAGGAAGCAACATACCACAACCTACGCCAATATTTCACATCCTCACACCTGTCAATCTAGCATTGCTTTAAGTATAATCAATTATTAATTAGTGAACTGGTAATCTGGTGGTGAGCAAGTAATTTTTTAATCTTATTTAGTAAATGTGAAAAAGTAATCACACGAGCATCTTCAATTGAAAACCCTAAGATTGAAATTTATGATTAAAAGGTTGATTAATCCACCGATGCCAATAGGGAGACCCCTATTAATTAATAGTTAGTCTAGGAGTTATTTTTAGCTATAGTTAGTTATAGTTAGAGCCTATTGAAGCATTTATTGTTAAGTGTATAACATTTAAAATTAACTCTTTAGTATTGGTTATGAAAGTTTGAATCACTCCCTTATATGTGCTTGAGTATTTAATTTATGTCTTTCAAATTATGTTTCTATGCTTTGGATTGACAGTTATTTACTATGTGAAGAAGTATTGGAAACCTTGGTGGGGTGTTGCCAGTGCATGTTATAGAGGGCTACAATAATTTGGTATCAGATTAGAGTAAGACTTGCATGTAAATTGAAGAACAGTTCTATATAAGAAGAGCTTGCTACTTGGTAGAATTACTCTAGAAGAAGAGAAGTTCCAACAAAGGGAATTTTTTGGGTAGAACTATGACAGATATAAATGCACAAGAGAGCAATGATATGGAACACAGAAGGGAAGAAATACTAGTATGGGGTAGAGTGCAACATAGAGGTGATGCAAATGAAATCATTGATATGTTGAGGGCCATGTCAACCAAGATGGAATCCATGGATGCAACAAAAGAGAAGAGATTCTACAACATATATTCAAGATGTGAGTTATGAGGAGCAAGAAGTAGAAATCCCATAAGAGAAAGTTGAGAAACATGAATCCTGAGATGAAAGAATTATCAAGCCATTGATAGAGTGGAGAGGTAGGTCAAAGATAGAAACCCTATCTATTTTGGGTGTTTAAATATAGAAGAGTTAATTGATTAGATTGGGAACACAAAGAAATTCTTTGAGTTTGAGAAAATTAAAGATCCCAAGAGAGAGAAACCAGCATGAATAATTATTGGATGTATGGGTTGACCCAGGTTCTAACTTAGTTCTCCAAAAAAAACCTTGAAACCATCGGCCCTTCTCGAGAACAAAAGGCAACACTGCGCACATAGTGAACAACGCAGTCTCACCAAAGATTGTTTATCGGTGACTGCAGGACCAGTATTCATGGAAGGAATGTTGTTCCTAGGAATGTTAGGAATATTATTCTACTTCATTATTCATCAGATCTACCATACCATCATTCATATATACCATTCATTTAACCTTTAACATTCATTTTGCAGGAAATAACTCTATCAGATTCATTCATCCATTCATATATTATAAAATACATAAGATCAGTGTTCCACACATTGACACAATATTTTACTGTAGTTCTTCCCTCAGGCTACGTCCACACAGATTTGGCATTCTATGCTTCTTTATTCATCTTCATTGAATCAACATTCTGCGTAGATTACATCAAAATGATATAATTATAGGTGAGGCTGACCAGTTTCACATCAAGTTCCACAACTTGCGACCTGACCCTCAGTTACAACTCAAAAACAGAATCATCTCCAAAACGGACTCAATATCTAGCTCCAAAAATCTCTCTCCAAAACCTTCCTACCAAAAATATTAGATCTCGATATCCCTTAGCTACCTAATACATCATATATTTATACTACCAAAATGGGTAAAAACCCTTACAACAAGGACCCAAAACTCTAACCCTAAATGGATTAGGTTTGTCTACTTTACAACCTCATGTGCGTGGTTGGTCCTCGATCCAACCATTTCCTTGTCGCGTTGTCCTTTCTTTTGCCTCTGACTTTCTTCTTTATTTGTGTTTTTTTCCTTGATTCTCGACGCATTGCATTCCTTATTTCCTGGCACGTGCTCCAACTGTCCTCCAAACGTGTTGTGCATTTCCCCAAAATAAGTTGCTCCAACAAGCCCCCAACACTTACCTATGGCTCGTTCTGAGCCACTCAAGTAGTTTTTCCTCCTGCACTAACTTCTTCAATGCCTGAAATATACTTGTTAATTCTTGTACTTATTATTTTTCCTACACACCCCTTTCTCCAATATTTTCTACCAATTGTGTTGTAATGTGCTCATTTAGCATTTCTACACTCTCCAAGTGTAGTTGCTCTATCTTTCCCTTTGTTGCTTCCAACTCTGTAATCATCGTTTCTTACCTTTCCTGTAATGGCTTCATCTAAGTTCGTCTTAACTTCTTTTCCATCTGGATTGACTTCAATTCTTCCTATGGTTCTTCATCTCCTGCGCACTCTTCATCTTGTCTAATATAGCCATATTTTTATGTTTGTTCTTCAAGTCTCGTAATGCAATGTTTATGTCACCCTCCTTTTTCTTTAATCCTTGAATATTTACATATTCTTGCAATTATTTCCACATTTGTGTTGTATTGTTGTATAGTTTTGTCATTCTGTTAATCTCCCCTTCAATGTTTTTTGTGTATTCTACAACCTATTGTTCCCTTTGTGCTTTGATCTATGGTGGAGTGCTAAGGATCACATTCTTTTCCATATATGCAATCTCTTGTCTGTAACTTTCCATAGCCTGCGTTATCTTTTGGGTCTTCTCTTCTGTGATTAACTCCTCTGCTTGTGTGATGTCTGGGATATTTTTAAATACTTCCTCAAGCCCTTTTTCTAGTTTCTCCATGCATTGTTTTTCCTCGTCCTTCTCAAGATGAACTTGGTTGAGGGATATCTCTAGTATCTCCTTTACCTCCTTGGATGTCTATAAGTTCATTTCATATGTCATGGCCCTTGATTGAACTTCATGCACGACACTAATTTGTATCTTTTATAATGCCTTGGTTGGAATCTTGGACAACACCAAGTCCAACTACTCTATATCCTTTAAGGATTTTTATGATGTCCTCATCTATTTGTAGCATACCTTAGTCAATTTGAAAATTCTCACTTCCCATTATTGTTGTATGTACTGTCTCCTTTTCTTAATGGGTTCTCTCCTATTGTGTTGTGCCTTTTTGTTATGCTTCATTGATCTATAAGCTTTCCAAAACTTCCTTAACCTCCATCAACTTTTTCATTAGTTCTTGTCTTTGTGACTATGCGACGTATAATTCTTCTTCTCCTCAATCTTTCACTTTGTATGCCACCATTTCTGCGTCATCCTCAATTATTGTAAGTTGATGGGTCTCCTTATGCACCTTCATCTTCTTGCGATGTCCTCCTATATTTTTCATTGATATTCTATTTGGTGGTGTCTTTGTCTGTGCAAGGTTCTTAGCCTCTGGTAGGTCTCCACTTCTTTCCTCCTTTCTAGGTATGTTATCATTTTTCTAAGATTCCTTGTTTGTTCCTTTTGTGCCTCAGTTTCTAGTACTAAGGCCATAGGTATTGTTTCCTTCTTCCTCTATTTCTTTATTGTCGCCCTACTTTTTGTTGGCTGAGTCCGCTCTGACTATTTCCTGGTATTTGTTGTTGGACTACTTGATTGTCTAGTTTATGCTTGTTCTTTACCTTTATTCATTTCTTGACATCCATTGGTACTTTCCATTGATCTGACCGTTCCCCTATCACCAATTTTACTTCTTCTATTGTGATACAATATTATATATACAACCATTCTTCTTAGGGTCTCTCCTTTCTTGTATCCACATGTTGTGTTTAGATACTTTGAACTTTGCTATCCCTTCATTATCCTTCACCACTTTTGGTGAGATCCTCCAAGTCTCTACTATCTTTTTCTTCATCTCCCCAAGATACATGCCAAAAATGATGGTATTATATTTCATCATCTTGGGATCTGCATTGTGCCATAGGTGTAGCATCCCCAGCCAACTATTGGGTTATACCACATAAAAATTTTGAACTGTATATGAAATTAAAACATACAATTATTCACACAGATTCATACAAAATAATAATATAAATACATGTGCAACATACACAGGAAAGACCCATTAAAAAAATGCATAAATAATGATGCAGCACATAATTTAACACACAATTGACACTTATCTTTGATAACAAGATCACCAATTGTGTGCAGAGCTTCCACATTCCTCCCAGCCCAGACTGCTTGTAATCTCAGTAATGTGTCACCCCCGAGCTAGGGCTAAACTCTACCAAGGAAAAGGGAATACTAATCTAGTCCAAGGTGCCCAACTGCTACAACTATCCTATAGTCTCACATTCCCCACATGCATGTCCCACACCAAGAAGTGTTCCCCTTCTCTTATTAACAATCCCTCGGTTGTCCCACTTCCATTTCGAGGCTTCAACAACATGACAAACAGGAAGTTTTAGATCCTTGTATCCATTTCCCAGTGCACCATGGAAAAATTCTAAGTAGATTCTCTCCTAGAGAAACTACTCACGGGCCTACAACCTGCTTCTTCAACATAAAAAATATCTCACCCAGAGAGAAACCCCTATAGGATTAACAACCCACTTCTTCAACCATGAGCCTAACAACCCGCCTCTTCAGCCTACAGTCAAGCCAGGTTTCTAGTTCTCCATAGCGCCAAGATTCCCACATATTGTAAGGTGATGGTAGCAGTAGAGTTCGGATAGTAGGAGAGAATAATGGTAATAATGAAAAAGGAAAATGAATGGAAAATGAACTAATTTCCCCAAATATATGTGTATGTGCCTTTTACGACACATGGCACCCAAGGGACTCTCTTGTCCCCCCTTTAGAAACATAGGATATAATATATAAATTTATATCCATAATTTAAATTTTTAGGAATATTATATAATATTCCATTAGGCTCAAGCCCCCTTTAAATATTGTTGATGACGATTTTTTTCAAGAGGACTTAGYCGACAAAGMGTTGCCAAGCTCGCTCTCTAGTCACACTACTTGTGCAAAGTTTCACTTTTTCTTGTTAAATATTGGCGCATTGTTCGTAAGTGAATTTATTGTGACGCTTGACTTACTACTAAGCAGAGCCTATTACTCMCTSATCGTATTATTCACGCCGTCTTATTTCGCTAATGACACACATGTCCAAAGACCCTTATGTCACCATTRTTRATCTATGCACCTGCCTTATTCACTATATAATTCACTATATAAAAGAGAAAATATATTAAAATGATAATTTCCACATGGATTATCTTATTCTAGAAAACAACCTATGACCTTAACGRGTTTCATGTTGAGGAAATACGATGTAATAATATATACCAAGCTCTTGATGAGGTTCCATATGGCAATTTTTTCTTTACGACATTGGATTGTATGATGTTCTCTTTTAAAACATCTTGAAAACTCTATCAATTGGGACAATTTATGTGTATAACAAGAAGACAAGGAAACAATGCCTTCCTCAAGGCCATGGGCAAAGACTAATTGATATGGCATTTTGTGGTGATCGAGTTGGCCTTTTGTCAAGTGCAATTTATGTTGGCTTTTCTTCATTTGGAGCATCATAGAAACATCTGGCAAGGAAGACGATGAAATAATCAAAGGGAAAATATATATTTTCAATCCAAGTCCTTGGAGAATAGGAATTGGTTCATCCACTGGTTTGTTGGCTTAATCAGGACTCTGTTGTTGGAATTGAAAAATATAGGAATTGAAGAAAAATTTGTATCTTATGGTTTCACAGTCAATGATCACGTTTGATGCCATGTGAGAAAACTATTCAGATCCATAGAATTTGTTGGGTTGCATAATCTGGAAGTGACAAGTTTAGCGGTCATCTCAAGGAGCCCCACTTTGATCACCTATGATTTTAAGGATGGCATGATGAGAATTCGGAGGAACACCAATTAAATATAATATATCGATTACAGTACACAGTCAGGATTTGAGATTTCGTGCTAGTGGGGAGTTCGCAACAACGTTGATTTTTCTGTCATACACACAACATACTAAAGAAATTAAACAAATCTATGCTTACCTTGATGAGATTGGGAATCTTCAATAGACACGGATTATTCGTAAGACTTCTCCAATTATGCATGTAAAATATAATGGAGATAGGAAAACATTACAGTTGTGCTTTTGAGTGGAGGAAGACAAACAGACAGTGAGGGTATCTCAATGATCTCATGGGCCACAGATATTTCCTCTTGTTCTTTAACGACAAAATATGGGAAGGGTTGATATTACACTAGGTCTAAAATACTCTACAATGGTCAGTTGATAATCTCAAGACAACATCAATAGACCAGAAAAACAACATACAACCAAGGGAGATTTTATACAACAACAATGTCGCCAATCTTCCTATAATTCAATTGAGCAACAGCCACATCGACAACAATTTAATTATGTCTTCCAATGCTAAAAAAAAGAATATATACGTATTTATACCTCGACAACAATGTATCCTAACATCATAGAACTTATCAATACATTCAAAAGAGTTTGAACCTTCGTTCATTCTACTACAATAACAGACTTCAACAATCTTCTTACAAAATGCTATTGAGCAATTTGACAGATAAAAAAAAAAGAACTATGTCTCCATCCAACATGAATATATATCTTCGACGTATATTCAAACCAGAATAATGTACCAAGGAATAGAACCGAAAATGGGGCTACACAGGGTGATTGTCGAGAAAATCAATTAGCAGAGATGAATACAAGGGCCCCAATTGTAAAGGCCACTCATGGGAGAGCCCATACGCTTCCTTCCCGTGTAAATTCTTGAACCTTTGAATAAATGTAAATCAAAAGGTTTGAAAAGCATTGATGAAGTTCGGGCATGTTCAACAAGCTCTCCTTCACCAGACATAATTTTGAATCCAACTAATACTATAAAGATAAAGGGTCGGAGAGCATGTTGTCATCTTGGAAGGTGCTTGGGTGAGAGTAGAAGCGAGAGTCAAGTTTGAGTATGGAAGCCAAGAAATGTTTTTTATCTTCCTTGAATCGAGTTATCTGTGTGTTCATAAATAAAAATGAGAGAGAACAAAATAGTCAGTGGCACCATTCATTCTACGCTTCTTCAAGTATTTCCCAAGTCTGTCAGTCAAAACCATCAATGGACGTTTTGATCTGTGGGTGCAAATATAGTAGCATACAACCTACAAAATTACTCATTCATGTTACCTATGGAGAGGAGAATTCTCAATCAGTCGAATGAGTCTCATCTGGTTTGGAAACACTTAGACATGATAGACATGTTTCTTATATGTTCTTACCCTCTTTCCTTGGACATGATCAGTAAATAATCCAGGCAATAATAATATGTGCTCCCGGCGTGGTCTTTTTATCATCATCATAAAGATATTAATATGTTATAAAAGAAGAGAGTAAATATGTACTATTAAGTTACGTAACTAAAAAAAGAAAACGAAGAGGGACAAGTAATTAACTAATTAATGAGTTTCATTTGATTAATGAGAAGCGGTTTCAGTACCGGTTGAAGATAGTTAAAAAATGACTTATAACCACTCAAGCTCCCCAACGATTATTATAAGATGAATATGCAGTGCATAGCCAAGGGGGGAATTTTAATGAATAGATTTTTTCTAAAGAAGATTTTTTAAAGAGAAAGTTTTTGAGTGAAAACTTTGGCAGAAAATTCAGACATAAATATGCTTGGAGTGTTGTGAGGATTGTTTTCATTCTTTATTCTTTTAAATCTTCAGTAGAGATTGATGGAATCATCGGAAACAGGGGTCTTGTGAAGCAACGAAAAGGATAAGCAAGGATGAGTTTTCTAGCCTTCACAAAGTAAAGGTTTACTTGTTAGTTTGTTGTATTGAATCTAGATTTTATTCGGCGCTAATCAGTTTCTATATGCAGGTTTTTCTCCTTGTGATCGACCACCATTGCTCCATTCCACTTCTGGCTCAACTTTATGTTTTTCTTTTCATGCTTGGTCTTTCCATCGTACATTGTGTCTGGAGGGGCTAAAAACCATATACCTAGCCCTAGTCTACCCAAAGACTTGCATATTTTGAAGGTTTATGAATTTGTATGGGAATCCCTTTTAATGAAAATCATTTCTTCCTCACTCTGAACTATCTCTTTAATTTTTCTTTAAAATCCTCATTTTTTCTAATCGTCTTTTAAATATAACAATAAAGTTAAGCATAAAATTTTATTTTTCTTTATTTTACTATTTTAATTTTATTATTTTATTATTTTTAATTACATCCTAACTTCTAAATGAAAATATAAATATGGTATATCATAAAAAAAAAGTTATTTCTATATATACTTCAAACTAATATATGTAATACACTTTTCTTTTAATTTAATTAATTTAGAACTATCATCATGGTTTATTTACTTTCTCCAACTTTTAGTTAACTTTTCTTTAGTTACTTATTTTTTTCTAAAATAAAAACAAAAGTATTATCTTTCTATTTTTTATTTATTTGTATTTGTTTTATTAGTTTTAGTTTTGTTACTTCAAATGTATAGAGTAATTAAATTGTAAATAGCATAAAGATCATAAATTAAATAAAAATTAAATATTGTTGAAAGGAAAATTACAAGGCAAAGGAATGTATGCTTGGACTGTAGGTTAGTAGAAAATTGGCCTAGAGTTCAATGCGCTTTCTAGTCTCGGGCTTTAATCCTGACATTCCCGTCTCTTCTCGCCTAGCCCCGTGAGAGGTCGAAAATGTTGATGTTGGAGACTCTCTAGTCTCTCGACGTCAACATATATTTTTTGACAAACCATACTGGGGAGAACCGTTCAATGGTTCATTCCTAGTTTTTGTTTTAATTCTTTCAATTTTAATTTTCCTAGACCTCAATGTCTCAACCGATTGGAAACCTATTTGGTGGATGTAACCTTGTGGTTTCAGGTACTAACCCTGGGAAGGTCGTTCGCAAATATGGCATGTTTGAGTTTGAAGAAGACCTAAATAACTCCCCTTGGTTCAAGCCCATTCCCTTAAAGTTCGCTCATCCGGTTAATCCTTTACCTCACAAATTAAAGAACCATTTGCCTCTCTTTCATGGCAATGGAACTGTTACATTGATTGAACATATTTGTGTGCTTTCAAATTCTTGCACCATTCTCAGAGTAAATAATAATGATATTTGCATGCTTTTGTTCATGAATTCACTTCAGGGCTATGCCGACTCTTTATTTTCCAACCTTCCCTAATGGGTGCATCTCTACCTAGTTTGAATTGTCTTATTGGTTTACTTCTACCTTTGGGCATTTAGATAGTCCTTATGAGCATCTTAAAAGATTTAACTAATTACGCATGAAGGATAATGAGAACATTCTTACTTTTAATCTTCAATTTATCAAGTTATACAATTTAATTCCTACTCCCATTCTCCCTAAAAACTTGGCTTCCCTATTGCATTACTACGAACTTCTACTTCCTCTTTAATGATGGTGGTTGGAATAAAAGAATGTTTAAAACCTAGAGCTAGCGCTATCCACTTGCCTCAACTTCGAAGAGAAAATCCATAAAACATGTTACTCTTTTGGTATTCATGATTCACACAAGGACTTATCTTCGTTAATCCTCATCATCAAGAGGTTACAAGATCACTTGTTCTTTCTTGAATCTCAATCTTCAAATCATGTTGGAGATATATCTCAGGAGCCCTCTCTCTTAGGGCCTATTCATGATGAATTCACTTCCCTCTCTCTTAGGGCCTATTTATGATGAATTCACTTCTTATGGCCAAGAGCGTGGATGTGAAGAGGATCATGATTATATCATGATGCTTAATGACCAATCCACCTCTCACACCCTTCTTAAACCTCATAAAGAAATTCAACCCCCAAATCATCTTTCATCTCAATCTTCTTATCCGCACGCATACGATGGAAATTTTGATTATGCAAATGAAGAAATCAATTCTAACTATGTCAAACTAAATTATGATACATTTGTATTCGATGATAATGCTAATGAGTGGTCAAATTATGTAGACCAACATGACTTTAATTATGTGTATGAGGAATCCTCTTTTGAATATATATATCAGTTCAATCAATATTGTAATTTGTATAAAATTTGTGTTAATCCTTTGTTTCAATCAAAAGTGGTTAAAGATTCTAACACCATCAAGCATGTCCCTCCTAGGTACAATTTTAATTTCGATGATAGTGACTATTGTAGGGACATTCATATGCTTTTTAATCCATGTTATGAGTCTTATTTGCATCATGATGACCATGTTCCTGATAGAAAGGTCCATAGATATGACACTAATTTATTTGTTGGATTCATGAATCATCCCTTTAAGGTACAAACCCTAAATTTTAAATATTATTCATTTGATACTTTTAGTATTAAATATAAAGCATCTATTGGTTGTCATGTATTGGGGATTGGTGATCACTTCTTTTGGGTATTGATTAATTAGTTCTCTGCATCGTGAAATTTTGTTGGTTGGAATTTTGGCAGTCCCTGGAATTGTTGGATCATGTTGTCATTGATGCCAAAGGATTGATGTCAAAGGAACAATGTCTTGTCATAGTATATTGATGTATTGATTGATGTATCATGTATTGACCTTGATGTCAATGGATTGATGTCAAGAGGATTCATAGTCATATGCATACATGAAGATGGATCAATGAGTTGTAGTTGGATTGATGTAAAGATGAATCATTATTGTCTTGTTATGTTTGTACAAATGGATGAAATCCAAAGTGGTCCCCTTATGGTGAAATCCCTCATGGGAAGACACTTTACGGTGAACTCCAAAGTGGTCCCCTTATGGTGAAATCCCTCACGGGAATATGCTTTGTGGTTGAGTTCTCCTAGTAGTATGGTTAGATAAACCATGCTTAATTATGGAATAATGAGATTAATATCAGTGAATTTGTCAGTGAAACTATCCTAGATGGATAGTTCTTGTCGTGCCATTTTCGGTGGTATGTGGAATGTCACATAAATCCTCAAGGTTTGAGAGTTATGGCCTTACGAAGTTGGAGGACCCTCATATGTTGGTTTGAAGCCCCAAAAGGTCAAAGAAGTCAAAGTGCTTGCAAAGAATAAATTATTTAAATAATAAAGTGAAGTGACAAAGTCAAAGAGGATCATTTAATAAAGTGAAGTGACAAAGTCAAAGAGGATTATTTAAATAATAAAGTGAAGTGACAAAATCAAAGAGGATTTTTTAAATAATAAAGTGAAGTGACAAAGTCAAAGAGGATTATTTAAATAATAAAGTGAAGTGACAAAATCAAAGAGGATTATTTAAATAATAAAGTGAAGTGACAAAGTCAAGGAGGATTATTAAAATAATAAAGTGACAAAGTCAAAGAGGATTATTTAAATATTAAAGTGAAGTGAAAAAATCAAAGAGGATTATTTAAATAATAAAGTAAATGGAGAAATTTATAATTATGGAAAGTGGTTATAAGAAGGTTAACCCTAAAATGAGGAAAATGGGTTAAGTGGTCAAGTAGCTATCGGATACATGGACAAGTGGAAAATTGGGCAAAGATGGACATAGGTGACTATGTGGACAAAGTGGCATAGAAGATGCTTCTAAAGAAGTTACTTGGAGAGTATAAATAAGATGCAAGTGTCTCTTGTGAACATCATCTCTTGAGCATAGCTTGAAGAGAATAGAAAGGGGCTAAAGGAAGGTAGAGCGTGTACAGTTGGATGAAGTCATGGAGACTTGAGTGTGAGATGATTTCAGGTTCTTGAAGTCTGAAGCAAGTTCTAGATATGCATTCTATGGGCTCATATCTACCATAGAAAATCTAGTATGGTTACATAGTTGTCTTGATGGATACTCTTTCTTATTGTATGGTGAATGCTTAAGGAATTCTTGGTATGGTTGTTGTGATATGGTTATGTTGATTGATAGATAGAGTGAGCAACACTCTTATGTTTCAGTACTGATATGGTTGCTATAGTATATTGGTTATTTATTCTTGAGTAGCATTGATATTGTACATGGTTGAGGAGCATGAGTATGTTGTTGGAGATTATGAATGTGTTGAGATTGGTTATGGTACAGATTGGACAGTGATAGACAAAAGTGAATGTGACTGAAGGATGCAAAGGATCTGAGTTTTTCATGGAGAGAAAAACCTAATTACTCAGAAGGTATACGCAGGTTTTAGTACAGACTGGTCACGTACATATGCGAGTTGTACAACTGGTAGGGCAAGTACATACACGTGTTGCACTACTGATAGGTCGTGTACCTGTTGACAGATTGGTATCTGTTGAGGATTGATTCCTCTTCTCAATTGGTGTTGAGTTGCGTAAGCTGAGTCTTGCATTGTAGAGTTGGTGATCTTGTGGAGTTGTAACTCTATTTAGTTGTTGTTTATAACCCAAGGATTGTATTCCGTAATAAAAAGAAAATTGCACATACATCTTGTGTTCTTTGTGTTCCTTTTGGTGATGACTTATTGATGATATATGTTGTTGGTATATATTGATGATGTATGTTCACATTTAACTAGTTATAAATGACAACAATAAGTTATGAGTAAATGGTGATTGCTAACTAAGGAGTTTTGTGAAGGGAAGTTGAAAAAGATCCCTACACTGATTCACCCCCCCCCCTCTCAGTGTGGTCGGTGTCCAACACTTTTGTTGGTTGGAATTTTGGCAGTCCCTCTACGCACAAATTTGTCAAACTCATAAGACCCGCATGAAAAGTAGGTGACGCATTCATTTACGCTAAATTTCATCTGACTTGAGTCCAAGCTAATGGTTTCTTTCTCTGGAAATAAATAAAAAAAATAAAAAATAAAAAATAAAAATAAAAATAAAAAATAATAATTATAAAAGTTTACGGGAAGGGATAGATTATTTTTTATTTGATTTTGAAATTACTCAGTCTATTTTCTTGCTTTTATTTCTTTCGTTTTCTTTCCTTTTTGTCCTTTTGATGATCAGAAGTGATGAAGCAATGATTGGTGATATTAAAAGGTAGGCTATCTATATATTTTAACTAATTGAACAAATGTGTTTTGGTGGACAATAGACTTGCAAGTGAACTAAGTTTCCTTTC
>JZKD02S1706609.1:73602-90967 GCA_000966675.3 Picea glauca
TTCTTTGCAAGCACTTTGACTTCTTTGACCTTTTGGGGCTTCAAACCAACATATGAGGGTCCTCCAACTTCGTAAGGCCATAACTCTCAAACCTTGAGGATTTATGTGACATTCCACATACCACCGAAAATGGCACGACAAGAACTATCCATCTAGGATAGTTTCACTGACAAATTCACTGATATTAATCTCATTATTCCATAATTAAGCATGGTTTATCTAACCATACTACTAGGAGAACTCAACCACAAAGCATATTCCCGTGAGGGATTTCACCATAAGGGGACCACTTTGGAGTTCACCGTAAAGTGTCTTCCCATGAGGGATTTCACCATAAGGGGACCACTTTGGATTTCATCCATTTGTACAAACATAACAAGACAATAATGATTCATCTTTACATCAATCCAACTACAACTCATTGATCCATCTTCATGTATGCATATGACTATGAATCCTCTTGACATCAATCCATTGACATCAAGGTCAATACATGATACATCAATCAATACATCAATATACTATGACAAGACATTGTTCCTTTGACATCAATCCTTTGGCATCAATGACAACATGATCCAACAATTCCAGGGACTGCCAAAATTCCAACCAACAAAATTTCACGATGCAGAGAACTAATTAATCAATACCCAAAAGAAGTGATCACCAATCCCCAATACATGACAACCAATAGATGCTTTATATTTAATACTAAAAGTATCAAATGAATAATATTTAAAATTTAGGGTTTGTACCTTAAAGGGATGATTCATGAATCCAACAAATAAATTAGTGTCATATCTATGGACCTTTCTATCAGGAACATGGTCATCATGATGCAAATAAGACTCATAACATGGATTAAAAAGCATATGAATGTCCCTACAATAGTCACTATCATCGAAATTAAAATTGTACCTAGGAGGGACATGCTTGATGGTGTTAGAATCTTTAACCACTTTTGATTGAAACAAAGGATTAACACAAATTTTATACAAATTACAATATTGATTGAACTGATATATATATTCAAAAGAGGATTCCTCATACACATAATTAAAGTCATGTTGGTCTACATAATTTGACCACTCATTAGCATTATCATCGAATACAAATGTATCATAATTTAGTTTGACATAGTTAGAATTGATTTCTTCATTTGCATAATCAAAATTTCCATCGTATGCGTGCGGATAAGAAGATTGAGATGAAAGATGATTTGGGGGTTGAATTTCTTTATGAGGTTTAAGAAGGGTGTGAGAGGTGGATTGGTCATTAAGCATCATGATATAATCATGATCCTCTTCACATCCACGCTCTTGGCCATAAGAAGTGAATTCATCATAAATAGGCCCTAAGAGAGAGGGAAGTGAATTCATCATGAATAGGCCCTAAGAGAGAGGGCTCCTGAGATATATCTCCAACATGATTTGAAGATTGAGATTCAAGAAAGAACAAGTGATCTTGTAACCTCTTGATGATGAGGATTAACGAAGATAAGTCCTTGTGTGAATCATGAATACCAAAAGAGTAACATGTTTTATGGATTTTCTCTTCGAAGTTGAGGCAAGTGGATAGCGCTAGCTCTAGGTTTTAAACATTCTTTTATTCCAACCACCATCATTAAAGAGGAAGTAGAAGTTCGTAGTAATGCAATAGGGAAGCCAAGTTTTTAGGGAGAATGGGAGTAGGAATTAAATTGTATAACTTGATAAATTGAAGATTAAAAGTAAGAATGTTCTCATTATCCTTCATGCGTAATTAGTTAAATCTTTTAAGATGCTCATAAGGACTATCTAAATGCCCAAAGGTAGAAGTAAACCAATAAGACAATTCAAACTAGGTAGAGATGCACCCATTAGGGAAGGTTGGAAAATAAAGAGTCGGCATAGCCCTGAAGTGAATTCATGAACAAAAGCATGCAAATATCATTATTATTTACTCTGAGAATGGTGCAAGAATTTGAAAGCACACAAATATGTTCAATCAATGTAACAGTTCCATTGCCATGAAAGAGAGGCAAATGGTTCTTTAATTTGTGAGGTAAAGGATTAACCGGATGAGCGAACTTTAAGGGAATGGGCTTGAACCAAGGGGAGTTATTTAGGTCTTCTTCAAACTCAAACATGCCATATTTGCGAACGACCTTCCCAGGGTTAGTACCTGAAACCACAAGGTTACATCCACCAAATAGGTTTCCAATCGGTTGAGACATTGAGGTCTAGGAAAATTAAAATTGAAAGAATTAAAACAAAAACTAGGAATGAACCATTGAACGGTTCTCCCCAGTATGGTTTGTCAAAAAATATATGTTGACGTCGAGAGACTAGAGAGTCTCCAACATCAACATTTTCGACCTCTCACGGGGCTAGGCGAGAAGAGACGGGAATGTCAGGATTAAAGCCCGAGACTAGAAAGCGCATTGAACTCTAGGCCAATTTTCTACTAACCTACAGTCCAAGCATACATTCCTTTGCCTTGTAATTTTCCTTTCAACAATATTTAATTTTTATTTAATTTATGATCTTTATGCTATTTACAATTTAATTACTCTATACATTTGAAGTAACAAAACTAAAACTAATAAAACAAATACAAATAAATAAAAAATAGAAAGATAATACTTTTGTTTTTATTTTAGAAAAAAATAAGTAACTAAAGAAAAGTTAACTAAAAGTTGGAGAAAGTAAATAAACCATGATGATAGTTCTAAATTAATTAAATTAAAAGAAAAGTGTATTACATATATTAGTTTGAAGTATATATAGAAATAACTTTTTTTTTATGATATACCATATTTATATTTTCATTTAGAAGTTAGGATGTAATTAAAAATAATAAAATAATAAAATTAAAATAGTAAAATAAAGAAAAATAAAATTTTATGCTTAACTTTATTGTTATATTTAAAAGACGATTAGAAAAAATGAGGATTTTAAAGAAAAATTAAAGAGATAGTTCAGAGTGAGGAAGAAATGATTTTCATTAAAAGGGATTCCCATACAAATTCATAAACCTTCAAAATATGCAAGTCTTTGGGTAGACTAGGGCTAGGTATATGGTTTTTAGCCCCTCCAGACACAATGTACGATGGAAAGACCAAGCATGAAAAGAAAAACATAAAGTTGAGCCAGAAGTGGAATGGAGCAATGGTGGTCGATCACAAGGAGAAAAACCTGCATATAGAAACTGATTAGCGCCGAATAAAATCTAGATTCAATACAACAAACTAACAAGTAAACCTTTACTTTGTGAAGGCTAGAAAACTCATCCTTGCTTATCCTTTTCGTTGCTTCACAAGACCCCTGTTTCCGATGATTCCATCAATCTCTACTGAAGATTTAAAAGAATAAAGAATGAAAACAATCCTCACAACACTCCAAGCATATTTATGTCTGAATTTTCTGCCAAAGTTTTCACTCAAAAACTTTCTCTTTAAAAAATCTTCTTTAGAAAAAATCTATTCATTAAAATTCCCCCCTTGGCTATGCACTGCATATTCATCTTATAATAATCGTTGGGGAGCTTGAGTGGTTATAAGTCATTTTTTAACTATCTTCAACCGGTACTGAAACCGCTTCTCATTAATCAAATGAAACTCATTAATTAGTTAATTACTTGTCCCTCTTCGTTTTCTTTTTTTAGTTACGTAACTTAATAGTACATATTTACTCTCTTCTTTTATAACATATTAATATCTTTATGATGATGATAAAAAGACCACGCCGGGAGCACATATTATTATTGCCTGGATTATTTACTGATCATGTCCAAGGAAAGAGGGTAAGAACATATAAGAAACATGTCTATCATGTCTAAGTGTTTCCAAACCAGATGAGACTCATTCGACTGATTGAGAATTCTCCTCTCCATAGGTAACATGAATGAGTAATTTTGTAGGTTGTATGCTACTATATTTGCACCCACAGATCAAAACGTCCATTGATGGTTTTGACTGACAGACTTGGGAAATACTTGAAGAAGCGTAGAATGAATGGTGCCACTGACTATTTTGTTCTCTCTCATTTTTATTTATGAACACACAGATAACTCGATTCAAGGAAGATAAAAAACATTTCTTGGCTTCCATACTCAAACTTGACTCTCGCTTCTACTCTCACCCAAGCACCTTCCAAGATGACAACATGCTCTCCGACCCTTTATCTTTATAGTATTAGTTGGATTCAAAATTATGTCTGGTGAAGGAGAGCTTGTTGAACATGCCCGAACTTCATCAATGCTTTTCAAACCTTTTGATTTACATTTATTCAAAGGTTCAAGAATTTACACGGGAAGGAAGCGTATGGGCTCTCCCATGAGTGGCCTTTACAATTGGGGCCCTTGTATTCATCTCTGCTAATTGATTTTCTCGACAATCACCCTGTGTAGCCCCATTTTCGGTTCTATTCCTTGGTACATTATTCTGGTTTGAATATACGTCGAAGATATATATTCATGTTGGATGGAGACATAGTTCTTTTTTTTTTATCTGTCAAATTGCTCAATAGCATTTTGTAAGAAGATTGTTGAAGTCTGTTATTGTAGTAGAATGAACGAAGGTTCAAACTCTTTTGAATGTATTGATAAGTTCTATGATGTTAGGATACATTGTTGTCGAGGTATAAATACGTATATATTCTTTTTTTTAGCATTGGAAGACATAATTAAATTGTTGTCGATGTGGCTGTTGCTCAATTGAATTATAGGAAGATTGGCGACATTGTTGTTGTATAAAATCTCCCTTGGTTGTATGTTGTTTTTCTGGTCTATTGATGTTGTCTTGAGATTATCAACTGACCATTGTAGAGTATTTTAGACCTAGTGTAATATCAACCCTTCCCATATTTTGTCGTTAAAGAACAAGAGGAAATATCTGTGGCCCATGAGATCATTGAGATACCCTCACTGTCTGTTTGTCTTCCTCCACTCAAAAGCACAACTGTAATGTTTTCCTATCTCCATTATATTTTACATGCATAATTGGAGAAGTCTTACGAATAATCCGTGTCTATTGAAGATTCCCAATCTCATCAAGGTAAGCATAGATTTGTTTAATTTCTTTAGTATGTTGTGTGTATGACAGAAAAATCAACGTTGTTGCGAACTCCCCACTAGCACGAAATCTCAAATCCTGACTGTGTACTGTAATCGATATATTATATTTAATTGGTGTTCCTCCGAATTCTCATCATGCCATCCTTAAAATCATAGGTGATCAAAGTGGGGCTCCTTGAGATGACCGCTAAACTTGTCACTTCCAGATTATGCAACCCAACAAATTCTATGGATCTGAATAGTTTTCTCACATGGCATCAAACGTGATCATTGACTGTGAAACCATAAGATACAAATTTTTCTTCAATTCCTATATTTTTCAATTCCAACAACAGAGTCCTGATTAAGCCAACAAACCAGTGGATGAACCAATTCCTATTCTCCAAGGACTTGGATTGAAAATATATATTTTCCCTTTGATTATTTCATCGTCTTCCTTGCCAGATGTTTCTATGATGCTCCAAATGAAGAAAAGCCAACATAAATTGCACTTGACAAAAGGCCAACTCGATCACCACAAAATGCCATATCAATTAGTCTTTGCCCATGGCCTTGAGGAAGGCATTGTTTCCTTGTCTTCTTGTTATACACATAAATTGTCCCAATTGATAGAGTTTTCAAGATGTTTTAAAAGAGAACATCATACAATCCAATGTCGTAAAGAAAAAATTGCCATATGGAACCTCATCAAGAGCTTGGTATATATTATTACATCGTATTTCCTCAACATGAAACCCGTTAAGGTCATAGGTTGTTTTCTAGAATAAGATAATCCATGTGGAAATTATCATTTTAATATATTTTCTCTTTTATATAGTGAATTATATAGTGAATAAGGCAGGTGCATAGATCAATAATGGTGACATAAGGGTCTTTGGACATGTGTGTCATTAGCGAAATAAGACGGCGTGAATAATACGATGAGGGAGTAATAGGCTCTGCTTAGTAGTAAGTCAAGCGTCACAATAAATTCACTTTGAAACTTTGCACAAGTAGTGTGACTAGAGAGCGAGCTTGGCAACTCTTTGTCGGCTAAGTCCTCTTGAAAAAAATCGTCATCAACAATATTTAAAGGGGGCTTGAGCCTAATGGAATATTATATAATATTCCTAAAAATTTAAATTATGGATATAAATTTATATATTATATCCTATGTTTCTAAAGGGGGGACAAGAGAGTCCCTTGGGTGCCATGTGTCGTAAAAGGCACATACACATATATTTGGGGAAATTAGTTCATTTTCCATTCATTTTCCTTTTTCATTATTACCATTATTCTCTCCTACTATCCGAACTCTACTGCTACCATCACCTTACAATATGTGGGAATCTTGGCGCTATGGAGAACTAGAAACCTGGCTTGACTGTAGGCTGAAGAGGCGGGTTGTTAGGCTCATGGTTGAAGAAGTGGGTTGTTAATCCTATAGGGGTTTCTCTCTGGGTGAGATATTTTTTATGTTGAAGAAGCAGGTTGTAGGCCCGTGAGTAGTTTCTCTAGGAGAGAATCTACTTAGAATTTTTCCATGGTGCACTGGGAAATGGATACAAGGATCTAAAACTTCCTGTTTGTCATGTTGTTGAAGCCTCGAAATGGAAGTGGGACAACCGAGGGATTGTTAATAAGAGAAGGGGAACACTTCTTGGTGTGGGACATGCATGTGGGGAATGTGAGACTATAGGATAGTTGTAGCAGTTGGGCACCTTGGACTAGATTAGTATTCCCTTTTCCTTGGTAGAGTTTAGCCCTAGCTCGGGGGTGACACATTACTGAGATTACAAGCAGTCTGGGCTGGGAGGAATGTGGAAGCTCTGCACACAATTGGTGATCTTGTTATCAAAGATAAGTGTCAATTGTGTGTTAAATTATGTGCTGCATCATTATTTATGCATTTTTTTAATGGGTCTTTCCTGTGTATGTTGCACATGTATTTATATTATTATTTTGTATGAATCTGTGTGAATAATTGTATGTTTTAATTTCATATACAGTTCAAAATTTTTATGTGGTATAACCCAATAGTTGGCTGGGGATGCTACACCTATGGCACAATGCAGATCCCAAGATGATGAAATATAATACCATCATTTTTGGCATGTATCTTGGGGAGATGAAGAAAAAGATAGTAGAGACTTGGAGGATCTCACCAAAAGTGGTGAAGGATAATGAAGGGATAGCAAAGTTCAAAGTATCTAAACACAACATGTGGATACAAGAAAGGAGAGACCCTAAGAAGAATGGTTGTATATATAATATTGTATCACAATAGAAGAAGTAAAATTGGTGATAGGGGAACGGTCAGATCAATGGAAAGTACCAATGGATGTCAAGAAATGAATAAAGGTAAAGAACAAGCATAAACTAGACAATCAAGTAGTCCAACAACAAATACCAGGAAATAGTCAGAGCGGACTCAGCCAACAAAAAGTAGGGCGACAATAAAGAAATAGAGGAAGAAGGAAACAATACCTATGGCCTTAGTACTAGAAACTGAGGCACAAAAGGAACAAACAAGGAATCTTAGAAAAATGATAACATACCTAGAAAGGAGGAAAGAAGTGGAGACCTACCAGAGGCTAAGAACCTTGCACAGACAAAGACACCACCAAATAGAATATCAATGAAAAATATAGGAGGACATCGCAAGAAGATGAAGGTGCATAAGGAGACCCATCAACTTACAATAATTGAGGATGACGCAGAAATGGTGGCATACAAAGTGAAAGATTGAGGAGAAGAAGAATTATACGTCGCATAGTCACAAAGACAAGAACTAATGAAAAAGTTGATGGAGGTTAAGGAAGTTTTGGAAAGCTTATAGATCAATGAAGCATAACAAAAAGGCACAACACAATAGGAGAGAACCCATTAAGAAAAGGAGACAGTACATACAACAATAATGGGAAGTGAGAATTTTCAAATTGACTAAGGTATGCTACAAATAGATGAGGACATCATAAAAATCCTTAAAGGATATAGAGTAGTTGGACTTGGTGTTGTCCAAGATTCCAACCAAGGCATTATAAAAGATACAAATTAGTGTCGTGCATGAAGTTCAATCAAGGGCCATGACATATGAAATGAACTTATAGACATCCAAGGAGGTAAAGGAGATACTAGAGATATCCCTCAACCAAGTTCATCTTGAGAAGGACGAGGAAAAACAATGCATGGAGAAACTAGAAAAAGGGCTTGAGGAAGTATTTAAAAATATCCCAGACATCACACAAGCAGAGGAGTTAATCACAGAAGAGAAGACCCAAAAGATAACGCAGGCTATGGAAAGTTACAGACAAGAGATTGCATATATGGAAAAGAATGTGATCCTTAGCACTCCACCATAGATCAAAGCACAAAGGGAACAATAGGTTGTAGAATACACAAAAAACATTGAAGGGGAGATTAACAGAATGACAAAACTATACAACAATACAACACAAATGTGGAAATAATTGCAAGAATATGTAAATATTCAAGGATTAAAGAAAAAGGAGGGTGACATAAACATTGCATTACGAGACTTGAAGAACAAACATAAAAATATGGCTATATTAGACAAGATGAAGAGTGCGCAGGAGATGAAGAACCATAGGAAGAATTGAAGTCAATCCAGATGGAAAAGAAGTTAAGACGAACTTAGATGAAGCCATTACAGGAAAGGTAAGAAACGATGATTACAGAGTTGGAAGCAACAAAGGGAAAGATAGAGCAACTACACTTGGAGAGTGTAGAAATGCTAAATGAGCACATTACAACACAATTGGTAGAAAATATTGGAGAAAGGGGTGTGTAGGAAAAATAATAAGTACAAGAATTAACAAGTATATTTCAGGCATTGAAGAAGTTAGTGCAGGAGGAAAAACTACTTGAGTGGCTCAGAACGAGCCATAGGTAAGTGTTGGGGGCTTGTTGGAGCAACTTATTTTGGGGAAATGCACAACACGTTTGGAGGACAGTTGGAGCACGTGCCAGGAAATAAGGAATGCAATGCGTCGAGAATCAAGGAAAAAAACACAAATAAAGAAGAAAGTCAGAGGCAAAAGAAAGGACAACGCGACAAGGAAATGGTTGGATCGAGGACCAACCACGCACATGAGGTTGTAAAGTAGACAAACCTAATCCATTTAGGGTTAGAGTTTTGGGTCCTTGTTGTAAGGGTTTTTACCCATTTTGGTAGTATAAATATATGATGTATTAGGTAGCTAAGGGATATCGAGATCTAATATTTTTGGTAGGAAGGTTTTGGAGAGAGATTTTTGGAGCTAGATATTGAGTCCGTTTTGGAGATGATTCTGTTTTTGAGTTGTAACTGAGGGTCAGGTCGCAAGTTGTGGAACTTGATGTGAAACTGGTCAGCCTCACCTATAATTATATCATTTTGATGTAATCTACGCAGAATGTTGATTCAATGAAGATGAATAAAGAAGCATAGAATGCCAAATCTGTGTGGACGTAGCCTGAGGGAAGAACTACAGTAAAATATTGTGTCAATGTGTGGAACACTGATCTTATGTATTTTATAATATATGAATGGATGAATGAATCTGATAGAGTTATTTCCTGCAAAATGAATGTTAAAGGTTAAATGAATGGTATATATGAATGATGGTATGGTAGATCTGATGAATAATGAAGTAGAATAATATTCCTAACATTCCTAGGAACAACATTCCTTCCATGAATACTGGTCCTGCAGTCACCGATAAACAATCTTTGGTGAGACTGCGTTGTTCACTATGTGCGCAGTGTTGCCTTTTGTTCTCGAGAAGGGCCGATGGTTTCAAGGTTTTTTTTGGAGAACTAAGTTAGAACCTGGGTCAACCCATACATCCAATAATTATTCATGCTGGTTTCTCTCTCTTGGGATCTTTAATTTTCTCAAACTCAAAGAATTTCTTTGTGTTCCCAATCTAATCAATTAACTCTTCTATATTTAAACACCCAAAATAGATAGGGTTTCTATCTTTGACCTACCTCTCCACTCTATCAATGGCTTGATAATTCTTTCATCTCAGGATTCATGTTTCTCAACTTTCTCTTATGGGATTTCTACTTCTTGCTCCTCATAACTCACATCTTGAATATATGTTGTAGAATCTCTTCTCTTTTGTTGCATCCATGGATTCCATCTTGGTTGACATGGCCCTCAACATATCAATGATTTCATTTGCATCACCTCTATGTTGCACTCTACCCCATACTAGTATTTCTTCCCTTCTGTGTTCCATATCATTGCTCTCTTGTGCATTTATATCTGTCATAGTTCTACCCAAAAAATTCCCTTTGTTGGAACTTCTCTTCTTCTAGAGTAATTCTACCAAGTAGCAAGCTCTTCTTATATAGAACTGTTCTTCAATTTACATGCAAGTCTTACTCTAATCTATACCAAATTATTGTAGCCCTCTATAACATGCACTGGCAACACCCCACCAAGGTTTCCAATACTTCTTCCAGACATAGTAAATAACTATCAATCCAAAGCATAGAAACATAATTTGAAAGACATAAATTAAATACTCAAGCACATATAAGGGAGTGATTCAAACTTTCATAACCAATACTAAATAGTTAATTTTAAATGTTATACACTCAACAATAAATGCTTCAATAGGCTCTAACTATAACTAACTATAGCTAAAAATAACTCCTAGACTAACTATTAATTAAGTCGATAGACGTCTCCCTATTGACATCGGTGGATTAATCAACCTTTTAATCATAAATTTCAATCTTAAGGTTTTCAATTGAAGATGCTTCCTCTCTAATCAATGGATGAGATTTTGATAAACTAACTTCCGCTCATTTATAAAGACATACGTGATTACTTTTTCACATTTACTAAATAAGATTAAAAAATTACTTGTTCACCATACCACGTTCACTAATTAATAATTGATTATACTTAAAGCAATGCTAGATTGACAGGTGTGAGGATGTGAAATATTGGCGTAGGTTGTGGTATGTTGCTTCCTCTACCTTGATATGTTGCTTCCTCTACCCATGATTCTACATGCGTTAGGTTTGTTTTGTTTTTTAATGCACAAAACCTAGGTCAGACTAGGTAAATGGAATGACAATAAGCATGATGAAGCATATGAAATGCCCAACAATACACAGAGCCATGAAAACTGGTTACTGTAAGGATTTTCACTGTTATTTTCTATATTGTACTGATATGCTACATAATACCTTGCATTCGTAGCGATTATGGGGGAGGAAAGCGTTCCAAATTTACATTTAGAACTAGAATTGTTGCTTAGATCTATGGTTCTTTCCCGTACTCAGGTAAGGGTTTCTTGCACACGGGGATCGCAAAATCTTGGAGGTCTGCGTATGGATCACTAGATTACCAGTTTTTTGTGTTTTTTTTTTTTTCTATTTCGTTTGATTGAATGGAATTGATAAACGAGTTAACTATTTTACGTACTGTGCACTGAAGATGTAAAAAGAATGTGAAATCTGGTACTTGTTTTAGGTATTTCTTGGATCGATCTCTAATCGTTGCGCACGAAACGAATGTTCCATAGTCCTGGTCTTGGCCTTCCAAGAATTCAAAAGGGTGGGCCATCGATATCCATTTAACCTCAGTGTTGTAAAGGAGTTGTTGCTTTTCCATTCTGCAGGTGGATGAATAGTTTTTTCAAAGATATCCAGAATAACTTTTTCAGATATGCAGGACATTTCATAATTTCAGTGGAGGAATTGAGATGTAGTGACTTTTACTATGATGACATTGAAGGATGCTTCAACAGCAATTGCAACTAAATGAATGAAAGGTCCATATTTTACTCCTCTATACCACAGGAACAAATGATAAGTTTTTAAGACAATTTTTTCCACTGGATTATGCATTGCAAATAGGTTGGCAGAGCCGGCATTTTTTTTTAATTTTAACTCGCTACTAGCGTGTGATTAAAATGTGAATCAAACCTGTACTCGTGAAACAATGGCTACAAGTTTTTGATAAATTATTGCGAAATATATTATATTGCATGTCCATTATTATTTTGTGATCCAGGATCATAAAACTAATGACAACAGGTGATTCACTAAAGGTGGTCATTCCTCTTGGAATGATCCATTTATCTTTTAATATAAAAGTTAATGTAAATGTATAAATGTATTTAAGTAATTTTAATATGATTTTTAGTTAGGTTATATTTTCAGTATATTCTGGGTTAGTCTTTTTGAAGGGCAGGGCTAGCTTTTGCACTTCAAGGTTTCATTAAAAATCGCCTGTCATCAATGACCTATGGTTCATGTTTGTTTTCTGTGAAGTTGGCATCTTGGTCTTGGAAAAAAAAAGTTTAGAACTCTCTATCAACAAATTTATAAATGCATTTCTAAAGTGTAAACAGTGGATTGCGGATTGCAGAAACTCTTATGCTATTCTTCAATTATGGTTTTTTGAGATTCATATAATTGCATTTTTAGATTTTGTAAACATAAATTCTTATATACTATTCTTCTCAAAAGTTTAAATAATTTCTCAATTAAAAAAATCAAAACTTAATAATTTTTTTTGAAATTTCATATTTTTTAAAAAGTTTAAATAGTTTCTCCATTAAAAAATTAAAAAGCATCTCTTCAAAAGTTTAAATAGTTTCTGAATTAAAAAAATCAAAACTCGATAACAAAAAGTTTTTTTTTTAAATTCATACAATTACATTTTCATATTTTTGTAAACAATGGATTACTAGAAACTCTTATTCTATTCTCCTCAAAAGTTTAAAAACTCTTATGCTATTCTCCTCAAAAGTTTAAAAACTCTTATGCTATTCTCATCAAAACTCTTATGCTATTCTCCTCAAAAGTTTAAAAACTCTTATGCTATTCTCATCAAAACTCTTATGGTATTAATAATAGTCAGTGAAAAAGGAGAAAAAATTGTTAAAGTATTAATAATTTAGTAATAGATAATAGTTAGGGTATTAATGTTTAGGGTATTAGTATTATTGAAATAAAATATTATTAAAATAATGTTTAATAATAATGTATTAGAGTATTTTAATATTTAGTATTATTAAAATAAAGTATTAGAGTATTTTAATAAAGTATTATTAAAATAATGTTTAATAATAATGTATTAATATTTAATAATAATAATATTATGTATATAATGCATTTATAATAATAATACCTTATTAATACCCTATTTTATTTTATAACATCCTATTTATTAATATAATATACATAATCTTATATAATAGGGGAATTTATATTAATATATGAGTTTATTACACGATATTATTAATATATTAATATAACATAATGTGATAAACACTTTTATTAATAAGCATTAAACATTAATGTTTAATGTATTATCACTTTATTATTATTATTCAATGCAATTAGAGTTATTACAATAGTAATAATGTTTATTAATACTTTAATAATATATTACTACATAATAATGTATTAATGTATTATTAGTTAGGGCATTAATAATATTTAGTGATAAAGGAAAAGATTTTGTTAAAGTATTAATAGTGTATTAATAGTTAATGTTTAGTTAATAGTTAGGGTATTAATGTTTAGGGTATTAGTAGTTAATACTTAGGGTTATAATATTTAATGTATCAATAGTTAGGGTATTAATAATGTAATAATAAAGGAAAAAAAATGTTAGATTTAAAAAAAAAACTTGGCGAAAACTTCCTTTACGTAATGTGTGGAACATAACCAAAATCGATGTTGCAATATGATGAACAAAATCAGATGTTGCAACATGGTGAACATAGTAATGTTGCAATGTGATGAACATAGTAGTGTCACAATATTCCAAACATAGTAACGTCGTAATGTGATGAACATAATTCTAATGTCGCAATGTGGCAAACTTAGCCTCACTATTGTAATTTGATGAATACACGCATGTTGTCGCAATGTGATAAACATAACCTTGTTGTCGCAATGTGATGAACATAGCCTCATCGTTACAATATGTTGGAGACATTCTTTGTTAATTATCCCACCCATGATAAATGAAATCAATGAAACTATATATATAAATGATATATATGGATGTATAATGGTCATAACTTGTATCATCGTACAATGTATACAGTAATAGCTTGTATAAAACAAGTTGATTTCCTTTAAATTTTCTTAGAACAAATATAAATCATCATTTGTAACATATAAATCAAGTATATTTGTTATGAATGTCCTTAGAATAATATAACTCATCATGTGCAAAGTTCTAAATGTTTTTCTATCAATGTTCTGATGAAAAGTATAAATTATTAAATGATTTGCTATCATTGTCCTTAGAACCAATATAAATCAAGTGGATTTATTGTCAATGTCCTTAGAACAAGTATAATTCACCATCTACAAGGTTAAAGATGATTTGTTATCAATGTCATTAGAACAAGTATGATTCTAAGTTTCCTTCTATGTACTACAAAAAAACCCAGATGTTGCAACATGACGAACATAGTGATGTTGCAATGTGACGCAATATGATGAACATAAAATGTTGCAATGTGCCGCAATATGATGGACATATAATGTTGCATGAACATTTAATGTGTTGCAATGTGACGAACATGTTGCAATGTGACACAAATGTTGCAACACATAATGTGTTTCAATGTGACAGACACATAATGCTGCAATGTGATGCAAATATCATGTTTTCACAATGTGATGCAAATATCCTTTCATCACAATGTGACACACATATCATGTCATCATAATGCAACGACCATAGCATTTTCGTCGCATTGTGACAAACCTAGCCTTGTTGTCACATTGTGACGAACATGGCCTCCTCATCATAATGTGATGAAAATATCATGTCATTGCAATCTGACGCAAATTTCATGTCATCGCAATGTGATGCAAATATCATGTCATTGAAATTCGACGACCATAGTCTTGTCATCGAAATGTGACAAACATAGCCTTGCCGTCGCATTGTGACGAACATGGCCTCTTCGTCACAATGTGACACAAATATCATGTCGTTGAAATGTGATGGAAATATCATGTCATTGCAATATGATGAAAATATCTTGTCATCGCAATGTGACACAAATTTCATGTCGTTGCAATGTGATGACCATATCATTCTCGTCGCAATGTGACGGACATAACATCGACCCAATTAATGTATTAAGGTTATGTTCAACCTAGGATATATATTAAGGCTATGTTCGACCTAGGCTATTTAATAAGGTTATGTATTACTACTTTATTAATGTATTATTAAAATGTATTAGTGTATTAATATATTAATACTTTAGCAATGTATTAATTAATAATGTATTAATAAATTAATACAATACATTATTAAATTATCAATTAATTAATAAGTTACAATAAAAATTAATGAAAAATATTACTTTAATTTAGACATTACATTAATGTAATGATGCATTATTTGTGTATTAATACTTTAATAATGAATTACTACTTTATTAATGTTTTAATGTATCAATACTTTAGCAATGTATTAATTAATAATGTATTAATTAATTAATACTTTACAATATACATTAATGTATTAATGTTATGTGTAGTGATGGTCATGGCTAGCCATGATATTCTACAAACAACAATTGTCAAACATGGTTAACCTTTGTGAACCATGCTCAACAAGGGTCAACCATAGTGAAGGTCATGCATAGTGAAGTTCTAGGGAAGTTAACAATGGTCATGGTCAACAAAATTTATCATTGGTCATGGTCAACCATAGTGAACCATGGCCATTGCCAATTAATGTATTAGTACTTTAATTATGTATTATTAATGCATCGTCCCAGTTACTAACATAGTAATGTTGCAATGTGATGAACATAGTAGCATCACAATATGAAAAACATAGTAACGTCCCATTGTGTCGAACATAGCCTTGTCCTTCCAATGTGACAAACATAGCCCCACCATCACAATATGATCAACATGCCTTATCATCTCACTATGATGAATATATCCTTGTCATTGAAATGTCATGAACATAGCCTTGTCATCATAATGTGACGCAAATATCCTATCCTCATAATGTGATACAAATATCCTGTCATCACAATGTGATGAATGTAGCCTTGTTGTCACAATGTCTTGAACATAGCCTTGTCTTTTCAATGTGATGAACATAGCCTCGTCGTTTCAATGTGATGAACATAGCTTTATCATTGCACCATGGAAAATAAAGCCTTAATATCACACTGTGAAGAACATAGCCCTATCATCGCACTATGAATAAAATATCCTTATCTTCGCACTATGAAGAAGATATCCTACAATGTGATGAACATAACCTCATCGTCCCAATGTGATGCAAACATCATGTCCTCACAATGTGATGCAAATATCATATCGTCAAAATGTGATTCACTTAGCCTTATTGTTGTTATGTGTAGAACATAGCCTTGTCGTTGCTATGTTCTAAACATACCCTTGTCATCACACTGTCAGAATCACATCCTTGTCATTGCATTGTGATGAACATAGCCTTCTCATCACAATTTGACAAACATAGCCTTCTCATATCTATGTGATGAACATAGCCTTGTCATCGCAATGTGATGAACATAGCCTCATTGTCACAATGTGATGAAAATTTCATGTCGTCGCAATGTGATGCAAATATTATGTCATCGTAATATGATGCTAATATCATGCCATCACAATGTGACATAAATATCATGTCATCGCAATGTGATGCAAATATCATGTCATCATAATGTAATGTAAATATCATGCCATCACAATGTGACACAAATATCATGTCATCATAATATGATGCAAATATTGTGTTGTTGCAATGTGACAAAAATATCATGTTGTAACAATGCAACGACCATAGCCTTATTGACCCAATGTCATGAACATATCATTATCATCGCATTGTGATGAACATATCCTCCTCATTACAATGTGAAGAAAATATCTTGTGATCGCAATGTGACAAACATAGCCTTGTGACGACCACGCTATGACCTCATTTAATTTAGACAATGTCATTATACATTTATGTAAACTAATACTTTAATTTAGACATTGCATTAATGCATTATTAATACTTTAATAATGTATTACTACTTTATTAATGTTTTAATGTATTAATACTTTAGTAATCTATTAATTAATAATGCATTAATGTATTAATTAATTAATACATTATAGTATACATGTTAGGGTCCTAACCCGCACATAGGTAGAACAATATATTTGGATGTAATAAAGGTGAATATTAATAAGTCCTTTCAATAAAATAGAATAAGGCGGATGTAAGAAGACCTAATAGAAGCTTCCGCTTCTAGAAGGATCTTCCTCTAGATGCTTCTTTTTAGTATAAATAGGA
>JZKD02S1706609.1:155318-218237 GCA_000966675.3 Picea glauca
TTCTGAATTTCATACGGAAAATATCATGCATGTATCTCAAGATTCACATGCATAAACTTTTTCATGCGCCATGCATGCATCTCAGAAGCAACATGCATGCACAATGCATGCATCTCGAGAGACAAAAAGGGGGTTGAGCACATCCGATTCAATTATGATATTTTATGAGAAGAATTTGCAGAAAAAATTGTATATTTGAATTCCTCTCGGAAAAATACCTAATTTAAAAAAAAAAATATCGTCCGAAATGGATTCCAGGAAGTGAAGTTATGAACATTTTAAAATCAGTAAAATTTCAGCATTTTTCCGGAAACGATCGCACAATTTTCGAAGTTTCATCCAAACTTCATTTCGGTCTTCTTCATTACAAAAAGGGAATGTGGATATGTCTGGACATCTCACTTATGCATCTCCTTCATGATATTCATGAAGACATCTACATATTCAATAAAATCTTCAACGAGCACAAACTTGCACAGTTGCGAGGTCTTCCATGATATTTTCCCTCTTTCCTTGTTTTTTCAGTGTTTCATTCTTAGATGCATTGTACAATGGGTACCTAACATGGCCTTTTATTTTTGGGATCCATTCATCATTTACACCATAGTAGTGTTCAGAGGGGGTGTTGGAGATATTACACACTCAACTAGAATTATTTTCGTAAGTTTGATAGTCTAATGTTGAGAACAATTCCCTAGATGAGAATATTCTCTCTAGAGAATATTCCCCTACAAAATAGGGTGTTCCTCTTCAGTTTAGAGCCAATTAAACCTAGTTATACTACTGTAAGTCACTCATGCATGGAAACCTCAGTTTTATCACCATCAATTGCATGTTTCTCTCTCACTTCTACATATGTGTCTTAGTTAACTAATGATTGCATGGATCAATTAACTAGGACTAGGTGGCAGTTCATTCCAGTGTCTATGAGTGAGTGTCTAAATCTATATAGATCACTACTATGGTGCATTAATTACTCATGTAACCTATATCTATTGTAAATTATTCACTCTTTGAGTGTGGAATACAATTATTAAAATTATTTGATTCTCTCTCTCTCTCATTTCATTCTTTTCTCATTTTTCTGCAAACTGTGTATGTCATTTTCTAGATAGATCTTATTTCTGCAGGTTCATCCACATTTACACCAGAAAGTAGAAAGAATAACATAGTTACTGCATGAGTATAGTGACTTGTTTTCAATGACATTTTCATAGATAAAAGGGGTAGCAAGAGAATTTGGAGAGATCAAGATCCCTTTGAAACCAGATGCTAGATCAATAAGATAGATACCTTAAAAGTTGAATCTAGTGCATAAGCATAAAGTGAAGGAAGAAATTGATAAGATGTTAGAAGATGGTGTCATAGAACCTGTGGAAAAATCTCAATGGATTAGCCCTATGGTAGTATAGGAGAAGAAGCAAGGGGGAATAAGGATCTGTGTATATTTGAAGAAGTTGACTAATGCATGTCTACATGATCCCTTACCTACCCCATTTATAGATGAAGTATTGGATAATGTAGGAGGACAAGAAGCTTACTCATTCACTGATGGGTTTTCAGGATATCACCAGAATATCAACATAAGACTACATTTTCTACACAATGGGGGTCATATCAATATACAATGATGCCATTTGGGTTGAAGAATTCCCCTGCTATCTTTTCAAGGGTAGTAGTAGCTTCCTTTAAGGATTTTATTATTAAGTTTTTAGAGGTTTACTTAGATGATTGGACAATATTTAGTGTATTGAAGGATCATTTTGAAGTGCTAATATTGATGTTAGATAGATGTAGATAGTGTCATATTTAAGAAATGTATTTTCATCGCACCATTTTGTATTTTGTTAGGGCATGTGGTGTGTAAACATGGTATGTTGGTTGATCCTTCCAAAATTGTTTTCATAGTGAATTTTTCACCACCTAAGTCATTGCGCCAGCTAAAATTTACACTTGGTCACATAGGCTACTACAGGAAGTTTATAAGGGAATATGCACATATCACTGCTCCCATGGAGAAATTTTTAAAGAAATACATCAAATATTAGTGGAATGATGAGTTCCAATAGAGCTTGGATATATTGAAGGAGAAAATGGTGACAATGCCAATTTTGGTTTTTTGTAGATTGGTCAAAGGAATTCTATGTTCATGTGGATGCATCTGCAATAACACTTAGAGAAGTATTAGCACAACCATGAGAAGGTGATATAGATCACCCCATAGCATTTGCAAGCATGAAGATATCAGATTCATAAAAGAATTACAATACAACAGAAAGAGAAGGATTGGCTATGGTATATGCATTGCAGAATTTCATACATTATTTGTTAGGCCAACATTTTAACATGTTTACAAATCACTCTTCTCTTAGATATTTGGTCAATAATCCAGTGTTGGGGGGAAGAATATGCATATGGCTATTGTTGTTTCTAGAGTTCGATTTTGAAGTTGTGGTGAAACCTGGAATATTGAATGCAGGGCCAAATCATTTGTCCAGGATAACTAATGGATAAGAACCAAGCAACTTGGAGGACAATTTCCCAGATGCACAACTATTTTCAGTACAGATTGTTGATGAATATTTTGATGACATTATTGAATTTTTTAGTATAGGATTTGCCTCAAAGGAATTTAATACTGCATAGAAAAAGAATTTGGTAGTAAGAGCTACAAACTACCAATTGATTGCAGGTCACTTGTACAAACTCGGTGCAAGCAATATTTTGAGAAGATGTGTCATGGAGCATGAATGACCTATCATTTTAGAATAAGCACATGGAGGAATAGTTGGAGGACATTATGCAGGGAACGATACTGCACAAAAGATATTACATGCAAGATTATGGTGGCCAACAGTTCACAAGGATGCAAAGGAGTATTGTAAGAATTGTGATGTTTGTCAGAGGGTTAGAAATCCATCTAGGGGGGATGGGATGCCATTAAGACCTCAAGTAAATTTTAAAGTGTTTGATAAGTGAAAAGTATATTTTGTAGGACCAATTAATCCACCAACCAGAAGCTTAGGACCAAGGTATATCATTACAACGATGAAATACTTAACCAGATGGGTTGAAGCAACATCAATGAAGGATTGTAGTGCAAAAAATGCAGTGCACTTCTTATTTGCGAAAGTAGTCACAATATTTGGATGCCCTATAATTATGATGAGTGATCAAGGGACTCATTTTATTAATAATACAATCTAGGAAATGACTAAAGAATTTGAGATACATCATCATAAGAGAACTTATTACCATCCTAAGGATAATGGAACAGTGGAAGAATTTAAAAAAATAGTGAAGGATGCCTTAACCAAGATTTGCAATGTGAACAGGGATGATTGGGACTGGAAGATACTAGTAATGTTATGGGCTTATAGAACCATGTGTAAGAACATAACAAGGAATATACCTTTCATACTGGTGTATGGACATGAAACAATAGTACCTTTGGAGTATTTGATACCTAGTCTACGCATTGCAACTATTACAAACATGACAGAAAGAGGAAAAACTCAAGAAATATTGGTTCAACTTATGGAACTAGAAGAAGACATAATCATAGCTGGTTTCCATCAGGAAATACAAAAATCAAGTGCTAATATTGATGTTAGATAGATGTAGATAGTGTCATATTTCATTGAATATTAAGAAATGTATTTTCATCACACCATTTTGTATTCTGTTAGGGCATGTGGTGTGTAAACATGGTCTGTTGGTTGATCCTTCCAAAATTGTTGTCAAAGTGAATTTGCCACCACCTAAGTCATTGCGCCAGTTAAAATTTACACTTGGTCACATAGGCTACTACAAGAAGTTTATAAGGGAATATGCAAATATCACTGGTCCCATGGAGAAATTTTTGAAGAAATACATCAAATATTAGTGGAATGATGAGTTCCAATAGAGATTGGATATATTGAAGGAGAAAATGGTGACAACGCCAATTTTGGGTTTTTGTAGATTGGTCAAAGGAATTATATGTTCATGTGGATGCATTTGCAATAACACTTAGAGAAGTATTAGCACAACCAGGAGAAGGTGATATAGATCACCCCATAGCATTTGCAAGCATGAAGCTGTCAGATTCAGAAAAGAATTACAATACAACAGAAAGAGAAGGATTGGCTATGGTATATGCATTGCAGAATTTCATACATTATTTGTTAGGCCAACATTTTAAGATGTTTACAAATCACTCTTCTCTTAGATATTTGGTCAATAATCCAGTGTTGGGGGGAAGAATATGCATATGGCTATTGTTGTTATAGGAGTTTGATTTTGAAGTTGTGGTGAAACCTGGAATATTGAATGCAGGGCCAGATCATTTGTCCAAGATAACTAATGGATAATAACTAAGCAACTTGGAGGACAATTTCCCAGATGCACAATTGTTTTTAGTATAGATTGTTGATGAATATTTTGATGACATTATTGAATTGTTTAGTACAGTATTTTCCCCAAAGGAATTTAATACTGCATAGAAGAAGAATTTGGTAGTAAGAGATACAAACTACCAATTGATTGCAGGTCACTTGTACAAACTCGGTGCAAACAATATTTTGAGAAGATTTGTCATGGAGCATGAACGACCTATCATTTTAGAAGAAGTCCATGGAGGAATAGTTGGAGGACATTATGTAGGGAAAGATACTGTGCAGGAGATATTACATGAAAGATTAAGGTGGCCAACACTTCACAAGGATGCAAAGGGGTATTGTAAGAATTGTGATGTCTGTCAGAAGGTTAGAAATCCATCTAGGAGGGATGGGATGCCATTAAGACCTCAAGTAAATTTTAAAGTGTTTGATAAATGAAAAGTAGATTTTGTAGGACTAATTAATGCACCAACCACAAGCTTAGGAGCAAGGTATATCATTACAATGACGAAATACTTAACCATATGGGTTGAAACAACATCAATGAAGGATTGCAGCACAAAAACTGCAGTGCACTTCTTATTTGAGAAAGTAGTCACAATATTTGGATTCCCTATAATTATGATGAGTGATGAAGGGACTCATTTTATTAATAATACAATCTAGGAAATGACTAAATAATTTGAGATACATCATCATAAGAGAACTTATTACCATTCTAAGGATAATGGAATAGTGGAAGAATTTAAAAAAATAGTGAAGGATGCCTTAACCAAGATTTGCAATGTGAACAGGGATGATTGGGACTGGAAGATACCAACAATGTTATGGGCTTATAGAACCATGTGTAAGAAGCTAACAGGGAATATACCTTTCATACTGGTGTATGGACATGAAACAATAGTACCTTTAGAGTATTTGATACCTAGTCTGCACATTGCAACTATTACAAACATGATAGAAAGAGGAAAAACTCAAGAAATATTGGCTCAACTTATGGAACTAGAAGAAGGCATGATCATAGATGGTTTCCATCAGGAAGTACACAAATCAACGGAAAAATATTGGAATGACAAACACATCAAGAAGAAGAAATTTAAGGAAGGATATTTGGTTCTCCTTTATGATAGTAAATATTTGTAGCACCTAGAGAAGTTTAGGATGCATTGGCTAAGACCATATGAGATAAAGTCTATCACAGATGGAGGTGTTGTGCAACTGCATGATTTAGCAGGAAAGAAGATTCAAGGATTGGTGAATGGTAGTCGAATGAAACTGTATAGGGACAATCGACCTACTAATCCTTAGTAGTTGCAATGTATAAGTTAGAGTCGTACATATTGTATATAGTAGTAGTTAAAAGAAGAAAAAGAAAAAAATAAGTTAGTAGATACAACACACAACAGAAGTTAGTAAGTGATATGAGAGAACCTAAAGAAACTGTGTGACAGGAAAAGGTGAATGCAGTGCGCTGAGACAAAAAGTGGTCAGAAAAAGAAAAAGGAAGTGAATGGAAAAGTGGGATATGAAAGATCATTTATGATAGAGATTATAAAAGGGGGAAAACATGGAAAGGAAAACACTTAGTGTGATATTGAGAAAATAGGAGCAAAGGAGCGAATAGGTTGTGATTGTGTGAGAAGTTTTGAAGAGTCCAACCTAGATTTACAACGAGTTTCACCTGATCCAGAACAATGACACCATCGAAGTTTAGAGCAACCGACCAGTTCGCAAGAAGGACAAGAAGCGCCAAAAAACCTAAAGAGGATGAAACATGGGTGGTAGATGTGGATGAGATCTCGTCTCCATTGAGTGATTCAGTTAGTCCAACACTGGTCAAGGAACAAAACCTAGAGGAAGAAGAAACAGAGGTAAACTAGGCGGAGGAAATCCAAAACCATAATGCAGAAGCAAACCCTAACATAACAAAACTAGGAGTGATGCACACACATGGAGAACAAAATGAAGAAGATGACGAGAAGACATAATCAAATGAACCCAAGGCTGCGCAGAACCCTAGGGCAAAAAAAATAGAACAATGACACAAATCAAGACACAGAGGAAGAAATACAGATCAAGACAATAGGTCCATCAAAGAAGAAACCAAGGGAAACAGTAGCAGTGGTGCATAATCAAGTTTTGTTGTCATCGCCCCAAATTCTAGAATTAGTAATAGTTTCAAAGGACATGATGGGGTTTGTTCCGAAACTAAGGTAGGTAGATCATGATGTCACAGATGTGGCTAAGTTTCCTAATCTTGCACAATAAATTTATATGGAGAAAAAAGGGATAAGTTCATTAGGAATTCCAATATAAGAACCCAAACAATGGATTACAAGGTTGTACAATTCAGGCATCATGAATTTGTTAGAAATTACACACTTTGGTAGGGGGAAGGATGTCAATGCGTGCGTGAAAAAACTACTGGAGAGAGCACATGGATGATTTTTGTGGATGGATAGACCTGTCCCAATTGATGTAGACCTAATTGAAAATATTACAGAGATTCCAACAGATGGGGTGAAGCCAAAGTAATATTTAGATGATAAGACAAAGGAAAAGACAATTGCAGAAGAAGTAAAAGCTCAATTTGGCATTGACAGTGGAAGCAGAGGCATGGTTATCAAAAATATAAATGAGCCAGCCACAAGATTCACGACAAAGCTGATGGATTGCAAGTTACTAAGAAAATGTTGCAAGGAAGGGGCACTAACAAGAGTGGTAGCAGCAACCACACAGTGTGCGAAGGGGACAATACTTAGTTGGGAACCATACTTGTTGAACCTAATTTTGGAAGATTGCAGAGATGCGCAGGATTCTAGGAAAAAATTCCATTATCCTTGGTTTCTCATTTTGATATCCTTAGTGGCATGAGCATAAACAAAATACTAATCCTTCTGTGATAGGAGAGGAAATTTTCACGCAACAAGGTATATATTCATATTGTAATACCCCTAGGCTAAACCCCAATCGTCAATGAAAATGTAAATATGCTTATAAGATGGTGAGTTGATGATAACGGGTCTTTGGTCCGATTATGCATGCATTAAGTCAGTGCGCAAGAATCTCATACCAAAAGAAGAGTGCACACATTCCATATTTCTGCACACATCGGATTGAGTGTGCGATCTTAGGGCCAAGGGGCCTTTGTATATATGTTGTGTTTTATAGGTTGGTGAGCCAGGTTATTATAGGCTAGAATTCTTGTATGATTATTAGGCCAAGGAGCCTGGATGATAAAGGTCGTCGTGCCTATATTGTAATTGTAAATCATACTCATATTATTAATTAAGAACACAATTGCATGCAGATCGACCAAACAAAAGAGATGGGGGGATAAACTCCACTAGAAAGGGGTAAGGGAGCTAAGAGTCTAGAAAAGGGGCTAAGCTAAAGAGGGCTTGAGCCTAATGGAATATTATATTAATATTCCTAAAAAGTTAAAGTATGGATATAAATTTATATATTATATCCTAAGTTTCTAAAGGGGGGACATGAGAGTCCCTTGGGTGCCATGTGTCATAAAAGGCACATGCACATATATTTGGGGGAAATTAGTTCATTTTCCATTCATTTTACTTCTTCATTGTTACCATTATTCTCTCCTACTATCCAAACTCTGTTGCTTCCATCATCATATAGTACTTGGGAAGCTTAGCATTGTGGACAACTAGAAACCTAGTTTGACTGGAGGCTAAAGAGGAAGGTTGTTAGGCCCATGGTCGAAGAAGAGGGTTGTTAGGCCCATAGGCATTTATCTTTGGGTGAGATATTTTCTATGTTGAAGAAGTAGGTTGCCATGCCCATGCGTAGTTTCTCTAGGCGAGAATCTGCTTAGAATTGTTCCCTGGTGTGTTGGGCAATGACTACAGGGCTTTGAGACTTCTTGTCCGACCTTTTGTTGAAGCCTCAAAAGGGAAGTGGGGAAGCCGAGGGACTATTAAGTAGATAAGGGGTACACATCCTAGGTTGGGAAAGACATGTGGGGAATGAGAGGCTGCAGGATAGTTGCAATAGTTGGGCACCTTGGACTAAGCAATTATGTTACTTGTCATACCTTAGAAGGGCCTACTATTCCCTTTTCCCTGGTAGAGTTTATCCCCAGCTTGGGGGTGAAACACTATTGATATTACGAGAAGTGTGGTCTATGGCTGGGAGGAACATGGAAGGTCTGCACGTAGTTGGTGATATTGTTATCAAAGATAAGTGTCAATTGTGTGTTAAATTATGTGTTGCATCATTATTTATGTATTTGTTTTTATGGGTTTTTCCTGTGTATGCTTCATGTGTATTTCTATTATTATTCTGTATGAATCTGCGTATTTACATAATATTTGTATGTTTTAATTTTGTATATAGTTTGAAAATTTTATTGTAGAATCCCCAACGTATTTTCTATGTCGAAGAAGTGGGTTGTTAGGATTGTGAGTAGTTTCTCTAGGTGGGAAACTACTCAGAATTGTTTCCTCGTGTGCTAGGAATGGCTACAAGGCTCTGAGACTTCCTATCCGGCCTATTGTTGAGCCTCGAAAGGGAAGTGGGAAGCTGAGGGACTATTAAGAAGAGAAGGGGCACACTTCCTGGGGTGGGACAAACATGAGGGGAATGAGAGACTGTAGGCTAGTTGCAGCAGTTGGGCACCTTGGATTGAACAATTATGCTGCTTATCAGACCTAATATTCCCTTTTCCCTAGTAGAGTTTAGCCCCACCTCGAGGTTGTCCCACTTCTAAGATTACAAGAAATGTGGTCTATGGATGGGAGGAACATGGAAGGTTTGCACGAAATTGGTGATATTGTTATTAAAGATAAGTGTTAATTGTGTGTTAAATTATGTGCTGCATAATTATTTATGCATTTATTTTTATGGGTTTTTCCCGTGTATGTTGCATGTGTATTTCTATTATTATTCTGTATGAATTTGTGTATTTTCATAATATTTGTATGTTTTAATTTTGTATACAGTTCGAAAATTTTATGTGGCATAGCCCATTAGTTGCATGAGGATGCTATAATATGGTACTAGAGCTCCATCTTTTAGCACTGAGACTGGATGGCCTGAGCAAGTTGAAATTGAAGCAAAATTTCATAGAGATTTGATTTTGAAGTGACCAAATTTCAAGTTACAATGCATCCATGGGTGCGAGGAGGGAACTGAGAGCACACTTTGACTTTTTTTGAAATCTCAGGAGGTGTAGTGATTCGAGAAAGAAAGTAGAGGCCAAGGAATCGACCTTGCAGAGGAGAGAAACCACAACAGTCATTGATTTGGGAGACACCATTAGATATGGTCTGTTAGATCAAACCCATAAGAGAGGAGAGTGCACGGCAAAGGTGATCATATCCCATCCGTTGGATCTGAGCATGAGATAATGATGGTCATCGATAAAGGTTCTCATACCGTAATTCTTGGCTAAATCGGAGTGGATCTTATCCATATATTCCATCGTGGAATTTGAGCCATAGATCTCACGCTTCAGTGATTCGACACTCCAGGAGATTTTATTCCTTGTGTTGCTAGGAGGACAAATTCCTGAAGCCTGGAGTCTTGAAACATATCTTATTCGTAGATCCCATCATGGAATCTGAGTCGTAGATCTCACGGTTTGGAGATTCAACACTCCAATATATTTTAGTCGTTGTGCTGCTAGGAGGAGAAATCCCCGAAGCCCGGAGTCCGGAAACAGATCTCAGTCGTATATCTCAGAGTGAAGCGAGGGCCATTGATTGGTAGCCCTTCGACATTCAACTATCCAAGAGATTTTGGAGGTAGACATTGGAAAGTGGTCGAATCCCTAAAGGTATGAAGTATCAGAGTTGATCCCCACCTTTGATCAATGAGGAAGTCTCAATTGTTGATCTTTTCCCTTCACAATTTCGACGTTCAACTATTCAAGGATGTGGTGGTGATTTGGAGCAAGGAACCCTGACACCCAGAGTTATGGAGTGGATCCCAGCCATTAGCTATGGGAGGAGTGTGAGCCATAAATTTCAGTTTGACATTCAACCATTAAGGAGGAAGTGTGTGTTGGCATTAGGAAAATTTCTAAGAACGGAGTCCTAGAGTTCCTCCCAACTGTAGATCTTGGCAGGAAGCATGGATCATCGATCCCTAAACTCTCTGAGAGTTTGCTAGTTCGACGTTTGGAAAATTTGGAGTGTGTTGCGGGTAAATATTTTGAAGCCTGAAGCTCTGGAGCGCCATAGTAATGAAGCACTGGATAACGTCCATTCAGGAGTTTTCCAGTTCAATGTTAGAGAAATTTGGAGTGTGTTGCGAGTAAATCTTCCATAGCCTGAAGTTTTGGAGCGCTGGAGTAACGAAGCTCTGGATAAAATCCATTCGAGAGTTTTCTAGTTCAAAGTTTGAGATATTTGGAGTGTGTTGCAGGTAAATCTTCCGAATCCCGAATTCTCGTAGCGTTGAAGACCCGAAGCTTGGGAGAAGACCTACACCTGTTGGTCAAAGTCACTTTATGACCGAATTTGGATGGTAACCACTTTGGGAGATTGGAGTGTTGAAAAGGTGAATGGTCATGGAGTGTTGAAGTCCCATAGATCTGGATAATGTCTTTTAGTTGAGCGCTTGGTTCTAGCCCGCGGTCACGTGATATTTCCAACGAAGAAAAGGGGCTAGCACATGTAGTTTTGATTCTAGGTGAAAGGGGCTTAGAGTAAAGTGCCCATTGGTTTTATTAGACCTGCATAAAGAAATTAAAAGGGCCTATGTACATTATGAGAGGATCCAATATGGATCCAAGAGATAATTCGGCTCCTGAAGAAGATCACCTATACAAGGATTTCCCTCACAGAAAAGACAATTTTCAAATTACCATACTTTCTACAGACTCATAATTGAGCATGGAAGAAGGTGTTGGAAAGGTATTGGACAATAGAATATAAATATTCACCTAGAAGATTGATCTGCTAGTCAATTTTCTCAAGAAATCAGAAGAAAGAATTCTAATGCATTATTGAACAAAATTGTACATAATTTCATAAATTTGTTAAATTATTTAGCCTAACAAATTATGTTGGATGCAAATTTTGCAGAGTTAACAACATTTAGTTCATAACATGTGAGAAGGTTGAAATTTAGTTAAATATAAGCAGAGGTACTCAGGGAAAGAGTGCTATGAAAAAAATATTTCATAAGATGATCAAAATCCAAGACTACAAAATGTTAAGGTATGAATCTAGGTGCATCCATAAAGTCTTGGGAAGCCACTATAGGAATTCCACTCATGTTAGTCAAGTACTCAATGGAATCTGAGAAAATGGATATATCATGTAGTGGAAGTCCATTCACTCCCAAAGAAACCAATATACAGATTAAACAATACATTGGAGTCAGATCTATTATAAGAGGAATTGACTATCAGAATGATAGTAATCAAACAAAGAGAGAGGCTTAATGCATATATGGATAAAGAGTGCATCATCTCCAGGGATTAGCTCTACAATTATAGAGTAATGCTTAGCCTAGGTTTATCAGAGTGTGCAGTGGAAGCATGGTATGAAGGGTATCACTTCAAGGGTAAAGAAATTATGGTGCACATAAGTAAGGAGTGTCAGTTGAGGCATAAAACAATATACTGTGGAAAGATTGGATCTAGAATATTGAAATAAAACTCCTAGCAGAGGAATTACTCAAAGATAAATGTATTAGAGATTGGATGAAGTTCATGAGTAAATTAAGATAGTTAAAAGGTATCAATAGATGGATACCAAGTTATACATAGTCTTCTGCAACATTCAAGGAACTGTGAAAACAATGGGAAGGACTGTTTAGTACATTCCCAAGAGATGAGTGCATTGACAGGGAACATTGGGATGTTAATCCAAAAGTATTCAAACATGGAGAAGAATGAATAGGTGCATCAATATGGCATGATGGAAGTTGATTATGTAAGTTAGGTTGAAATCAGATGGGTCAGGACAGGAGAAAGTAATGGTTCATTAAGAAAATCCAAGTGCTGATATGTTCAATCAAGGAAATGATGAATCAATTTGTTTCAAATAAATAATTTGACGTTAAATATCCAAGGTTAACTAGAGAGCATGGATGGAAATGTAATTTGGTCATGTAGGAGTTGGATTAGAGGGATCCAAGTAATAGTGGAATGTCGAAAATTAATATCAGCATAATATATGGTTACAAGTGTCCAGAGTAGATAAGAAAAGTTGGGATGGAAAATTACTCAAGATAGAGAACGATCAAGCACATTGTTTTCTTTTGTAATAACACAAGAAGATTTAGGAATCCAGGAAGAATTTAAGACTTCTAGGAGCAACAAAGAAAAATGATACACGGAGAAAGAAGTTGTTACAATTACTATAGCATCAATTATGTTATGGCTTGTTGGAAAGCTATACATAGTACAAGAAATTGACATGCAAATGCATTTAGGAGCATGTCAATGATGCATTATTAATGCATACAAGTATGAATTGATGAATGCCAATTTGTTAATATACATATATAAGATAAAAAGACAAGGATTAGTTTATTGTTGAATATATATTAATATGAAAAATTCTAATGGTTCTTGTTGTACCAGGAAGGAGAGAATTCTTGCATGTTTGCAAGTGCTGCTACTAATGTTGTTGCATATAGAAGGAATCAACATAAAGCTGAAGAGTGTATTATAATTCTTATAATAGAAGCATGAGATATTCTATTGTTATCAACTATCCATGTAACATTAAATTCATTTAATGGAAGCTATGCAGGTATGTGTTTTATGTACTCTTATTGTATAATTGATGAAGGGGATGTATGTAAGAATTTCCTCAGCCAATTTTATTTTATAAAATCACGTTATTGTATTAGTTGAATGTATTGATGTGAATAAAATACCACTAGGCGTGGTAAAGGTTAGATGCATGCAATAATTCTAAAATCTTTTTATCTTTTGAATGCATACACCGACATAGAGACATGTCATGTTAATTGGTTATGATCTAATAACCAAGACAATACAAGGTATGAACCTATTATAGGAATGGATGCTAGAAAATCTAGTCATGTATGAGACCATGAAATGGTTGGTTATGGAAATGTATGGTTATGGAAAGGCTATGTACCACATAAATATCCAATGAACTTCCTACTTCTAAATAATATTTGGACTGCAACATTTTTTCTAACACTAATGAACACCACAAAATTATATTCTTGGTGTAGTCTTCAGGTCGAAAAGGAAGGCATACAAATAATTGAGAAGACAATAGGAAGTGTATGGAGAATGTGTCAAGGAATTGACTAGATTTCAATTTACCAGCGGTGAGATGCATGACTTAGATATAGAGAATTATGAAAATCAATGGAAAGATGTAGTGAATAGATATGGATTGAGAATTACACTCATGCATAGTAAGTGGTAGACTTACACTTATGCATAATAGATTGATATACATGAGTGAATTATTGAATGCATTTTTGTGAGTTCATGTATACATGTTATAATGGAAATGATTATGCTAATAGCTAAAATGTTACAATTATTACTCACTCACGGAGTTGAAGACAATTCAAGGGTTGTTAGACATCACAACAGGAAAGTTGCAAGTCAAGTAGTCACATAAGCATTGACTACATGAATTTTATGTTCAGAAAATAGAGTATTGAACTTACTGATATTAATTATGAACATGCATATGCATAAAGTGGTAATTTTATTCTATTTAATAAATTACTTGATAGCTGGTGATGGAAATTATTAATTGTGGACAATTATGGAATTACTTGTGATTTTTTGTAAGTATTACAATAGAATTTTATGGTGCATGACATACTAATAATTTGTTGGTTGAATGCAAGCTCGAAAATATTGCAAGAAAAGTGGTCTCAACTATGATACTACAGAAATCCATGATAAAAAATTACTACCTGTTGTTGCAACAACCAACAAAACTATGAGACCAAATTATGTATTTCGGGAACGGTGGATTTCCTTTATGGAATAAATTTGAATTTCTAAAATGAAGTTCTTATAATAATCTCTCATAATAACTGTATGTGGGTGATACATGTGAGTTAATATTTATTATAGTTGACATGATTGGAAAGAACAATTATTGTTGGAAACACTGGAACCCTATAAATGAAGAACCTTGGTGGGGTTTTGGTAATGAGTTAACACTCTCCTTGTTTGTGAAATCCTTGGAAAGATGGATCGTTGAAGGATTGTGTAGTAGTGAAGGGACACCTGAGCCTAGAAGGATGAGTGCAACAAGGAAGATGCAAATCAAGGATGCTTATGGCATGGTAGTTGTCATAATGAGGGTGTTCCAAAAGGAACAATGAGTTGAACACTTTCATGAAGAAACTTTATGGAATAGAGAAAATGACTTCCAGTTGTGGTATGAATACATGAATTGGTGCTTGAAAGTAGAGAACCAGGTGGATAACAAGCTTCATTAGCAAACACATGATTTTTTTTTAGGAATTTTGAATTGTACATGGTATATAATGCACTGAGGACAATGCATAAATAAGGGGGAGGGGAATGTAATACCCCTAGGATGAACCCCAATTGTCAATGTAAATTTAAATACTCTTATAAGATGGTGAGATGATGATATAGGTCTTTGGTCTGATTTTACGTGCATTGAGTCAGTGCACGATAATCTCATACCAAAAGAAGAGTGCACACATTCCAGAGTTTTGCGCACATCCGATTGAGTGTGCGATCTTAAGGCCAGGGAGCCTTTGTATATATGTTGTGTTTTATAGGCTGGTGAGCCATGTTATTATAGGTTAGAATGCTTATATGATTATTAAGCTAGTGAGTCCGGATGCTAATTTAACGTCATTATGCCTATATTGTCATTGTAAATCATACTTATATTATTAATTAAGTACACCATTTCATGCAGACTGACCAAACAAAAGAGATGGGGGTATAAACTCCACTAGAAAGGGGTAAGGGAGCTAAGAGTATATGAAATAGGCTAAGCTAAAGGGGGCTTAAGCCTAATGGAACATTATATTAATATTCCTAAAAAGTTAAAGTATGGATATAATTTTATATACTATATCCTAAGTTTCTAAAAGGGGGACAAGAGAGTCTCTTGGGTGCCATGTGTTGTAAAAGGCACATTCAAATATATTTGGGGAAATTAGTTCATTTTCCATTCATTTTCCTTTTTCATTGTTACCATTATTCTCTCCTACTATATGAAATATTTTGTTGCCATCACCATACATTACTTGGGGAGCTTGGCGCTGTGGAAAACTAGAAACCTGGTTTGATTGTAGGCTGAAGAGGTGGGCTGATTTTCTATGTTGAAGAAGTGGGTTGTCAGGCCCGTGAGTAGTTTCTCTAGGAGATAAAATACTTGGAATTGTTCCCTGGTGTGCTGGGAAATGGCTACATGGATCTGATACTTCCTGTTCGACTTGTTGTTGAAGCCTCGAAAGGGAAGTGGGGCATCCGAGAGATTCTTAAGAAGAGAAGGGACACACTTCCTCGGGTGGGACATGCATGTGGGGAATGAGAGATTGTAGGCTAGTTGTATCAATTGAGCACCTTTGACTGAGCAATTGTGTTGCTTGTCAAACCTTAGAATGGATTAGTATTCCCTTTTTCCTGGTATAGTTTAGCCCCATCTCGGGGGTGATCCACTACTAAGATTACGAGCAGTGTGGTCTATGGCTAGGAGGAACGTGGAAGGTCTGCACGCAGTTGGTGATCCTGTTATCAAAGATAAGTGTCAATTGTGTGTTAAATTATGTGTTGCATCATTATTTATGAATTTGTTTTAATGGGTCTTTCCTGTGTATTTTGCACGTGTATTTCTATTATTATTATGTATGAATATATGTATTTTTCGAATATTTGTATGTTTTAATTTTGTATATAGTTCAAAAATTTTATGTGTTCGCCAGGAATGCTACACCTATGGTGCAATGCAAATCCTAAGAAGATGAAAGCGGATACCATCATTTTTAGCATGTATCTTGAGGAGATGCAAAAAAAGATAGTAGAGACATGGAGGATCTCACCAAAACTGGTGAAGGAGAATGAAGGGATAACAAAGGTCAAAGTATCTAGACACAACATATGGATACAAGCAAGGAGAGACCCTAAGAACAAATGGTTGGAGATCTAGTATTGTATCACAACAAAAGAAGCACAATGGGTGATAGGGGAACGGTCGGATCAGTGGAAAGTACCAATGGATGTTAAAAAAGGAACAAAGGGTAAAGAACAAGTAGAAACTGGACAATCAAGTAGTCCAACAACAAATACCATGAAATCATCAGAGCAGACTCAACCAACAAAAAGTATGGCGACAGTAAATAAATAGAGGAAGAAGGAAACAATACCTAGGACCTCATTACTAGAAACAGAGCGACAAGAAGGAACAAACAAGGAAGCTCAGAAAAAGGATAACATCCCTAGAAAGGAGGCAATAAGTGAAGACCTACCAAAGGCAAAGAACCTCACGTAGACAAAAAAACACCAAATAGAAGAAGGAGGACAATGTAAGAAGATGAAGGTGCACAAGGAGACCCCTCAACTTATAATAATTGAGGATGATGTAGAATTGGTGGCAGACAAATTGCAAGATCGAGGAGAAGAAGCATTATATGTCGCAGAGTCGCAAAGAGAAGAACTGATGAAAAAGTTGATGGAGGTTAAGGAAGTTTTGGAAATCTTACAGATCAATGTAGAATAACAAAAAGGTACAACGTAATAGGAGAAAAACCATGAAGAAAAGGAGAGAGTACAGACAAAAACAATGGAAAGTGAGACTTTTCAAATTAACCAAGGTATGCTACAAATAGATGAGGCCATCACAAAAATCCTTAAAAGATATAAAGCAGTTGGATTTGGTGTTGTCCAAGATTCCAACCAAGGCATTATACAAGATACAAATTCGTGTCGTGCATGAAGTTCAATCAAGAGCCATGACATATGCAACGAACTTAGAGACATCCAAGGAAGTAAATGAGATACTAGAGATATCCCTCAACCAAGTGCATCTTGAGAAGGACAAGAAAAAACAACACATGGAGAAACTAGAAAAAAGGCTTGAGGAAGTATTTAAAACTATACATCACACAAGCATATGAGTTAATCACACAAGAGAAGACCCAAAAGATAACCCAGGCTATGGAAAGTTACAAACACGAGATTACATATCAATGCACAAAGGGAACAACAAGTTGTAAAAAAAAAAAAAAAAGATGGAAGAACTATACAACACAGATGTGGACAAAATTGCAAGAATATGTAAAGATTCAAGAATTAGACCAAAAGTAGGGTGACATAAACATTGAGTATGGGACTTGAAGCACACACAGAAAAATATGGCTATATTAGACAGGATGAAGAGTGCATAGCTATATTAGACAGGATGAAGAGTGCGTAGGAGATGAAGAACCAATAGGAAGAGCTGAAGTCGATCGAGACACTTGGAGAGTGTAGAAGTGCTAAAGGAGCACATTACAAGGTAATTAGATATATAATTCATTAAGTGAAATTTAAAAATAAAAAACTATTAATAATAAAAAAATGATTTAAAAGTCGGCCATCAATCCACTTAACTCAATTTTTTTTTCACTTCCAACTTTATATATAAAAAGGAATTGAAACTAAAATATTTCTTACTCGTGGTAAACTAGTTTCCATGATCGTCAAGATGCAGATAACAGTGGAGCTACAATGCTTGCTTCTCTCAGTCCTCCTTCTGGTCTCAGTAGTTGCTTTCTCTCATCAACACACTACTCAAGGTGACGCACTGCGCTTGTGGCGCAGAGGTAGAAGATATAATAGCTATAGCCTACAAACTGTAGAATGGGGGTCTGATAACGCCCTGGCCAGCTTTAGGAACGATTCCAAATATTTGGCAGAGTCAAAGGAGGAGGATCACCTGCAAGAAGCCGATTATCTCCCACAAGGCCTCCCTGGGCAGCCAAAGGGATTCAAATTTAGACAATACTCGGGATATGTAAAAGTTGATGCCAAGGCAGGCAGAGCGCTTTTCTATTATTTCACGGAGGCCGTTCGAGATCCCTCAGAGCAGCCGCTGGTTCTCTGGCTTAACGGCGGACCTGGATGTTCGTCATTTGGGTATGGAGCAATGGAGGAACTAGGACCTTTTCGCGTAAACCCAGATGGAAAAACGCTTTACTTCAATCGCCACGCATGGAGCCAAGTGGCGAACGTATTATTTTTGGAGTCTCCAGCGGGCGTAGGATTCTCTTACTCTAACACGACCTCCGACTATAACAGAACCGGCGATACGCTAACGGCTAAAGACTCGTATRCCTTCCTTGTAAAATGGTTCGACCGGTTTCCACAGTATAAATTCCGAGAGTTCTACATAGCAGGCGAAAGTTATGCAGGATATTACATTCCAGAATTGGCTGCAACAATTTTAGAACATCAAAGATTGTTGCAGGCATCGTTCATTARTTTCAAAGGAATAATGGTGGGAAATGGCCTAATGAATAGTGCTACAGATTATATTGGGACATTTAGKTATGCCTGGTCACATGCATTGATATCGGATCAAAGTTACGAGCAACTAATTGGCGACTGCACCAAATCGAATTTTGATGTGGGGCTGTGCAATAGTTTGGAAGAACAACTGTATGCAGAAATGGGAGAAATTAATCCATACAGTATCTATGCTCTGAAGCAATTCCTGGATATGATCCTTGCATCGATAACTACGTATTCACGTATCTTAATACGCCCGATGTTCAGAAAGCACTGCATGCAAACGTAACAAACATATCTTATAGCTGGAGTCAGTGCAGTAATGTTCTTAATTGGGCGGATTCTGTTTCAACTGTGTTACCAATCTATCGTCGTATAATTGAAAGTGGACTGCGAATACTCATTTTCAGTGGAGACACAGATTCCAATGTGCCCGTGACCGCTACAAGGCTCTCTATCAATGACCTCAAGCTTCCAATTGAGACTCCATGGTACCCCTGGCTTAATGGCGACGAGGTGGGCGGATATACTGTAATTTACAACGGGTTGACATTTGCCACTGTCAGGGGGGCGGGGCACGAAGTTCCTGAATATCAACCATCCAGGGCTTTAACCTTGTTCAAATGGTTTTTGAAAGGAAAGCCTTTGCCAAAATAATTACATTTTATATAAATTGTGAAATTGACTGTTGAGTATAATTACGCCAAAGACGTACACCTATTGATCATGGGCACATTCAATAGGTTTTTAGTTTTTAATAAGTTTTCTATGGACAAGATTAAATATGCTTAGAATATTTTTAGTCGTCTTTATAAATGAATGGTTCTGATTTCAACCATTAACTTCTAAGCTATTATAAAGACATCCATTTATATCTTTACTTTTTTACATTTACGTAATCCTGTTTAAAAATTACTGTGTCCACCAACTTATTGCCACATCTACATGATTAGAAAAGATTAAGGTATTTACACAGAGTGGTAAGATAAAAGTGGAGCCAAATCGTTTAATTTACAAGTTTCATTAATTTTTTTTGGCTAGGAGTTGTGGTAATGCCAAATGCCACGTGCGTTTCAGTTTTTGGCTAGCGAGCTGTGGGAATCCCAAATGCTCGACACAAACACCTTAATCTTGCTTGGTATATGTGCACACAAAACCCTAATTACAGTTTATTCTAGGGTTTGTAGATTTATTATGCCTTTCCGCTTTCATCAGCCACATAATTGTGGCTGTGCTAGTTAATCATCTTTTAAAAATTAATTACGCCGAAAGGCGTACACCTATTGATCATGGGCACATTTAATAGGTTTTTAGTTTTTAATACGTTTTTTATGGACAAGATTAAATATGCTTAGAATATTCTTAGTCGTCACAATAAATTCAACCATCAACTTCTGAGCTATTATAAAGACATCCATTTATATGTTTACTTTTTTACATTTACTTAATTGGTATCTAAGTGGTTGGTTTTCTACTCACCCAAGTGGCAAAACCAACACAACAACAAACTTGTATAAAATGCAACATGTCCAATAATTAATTCCTGATTTTGAAATTTCTACCAAAAATACTATGGATTGTCCTATTTCAAACCCAATAGGTCTCACAGAATTTGGATCATCTCTGAAGAAGATATGATTGTTTTACCCATAACACCTATTTGAGACTAGTTATAGGATTACTCAAAAATCTTATCTTTGAAGGTAAAATGATCCAAAAGTTGAAATTTTTCGAAGAGATACCTTGATATGTCTTATAAATAACCTTAATGTTTCACTCTCATAATCATCCAATTAAAAATACAATATGATCCTTCAACTAAATATCCTTGTTATATATAAGAGACAAAGGGTACAATTCTAATGAAAGGGTGCAATAAAGGGTTCTAGACGACATACAAATATAACACTACAAATGTAATAATTTAATATATAGGGCTTAGTAATGGGTTATATACATAACATGGGGATTTGTATGCAGATTTCTCTAGGGATTAACAAATAAACTAGTCCAAAAATGGAGTACAGTTAACATTGCATGGTTCTTTTATGAACTTCCAAGATTTGTCAAAATCTACATATATTTCATATAATTTATTCATTTCTTCCAACCCTACCATCTCCACTATCATAGTAGTTAATAATGTTGGAATTTTACTCAATACATCAAAATCCCTATTTTATATTCTAAACCTACGCTTCAACACAAAAGGTTTAACTCTATAAGAATTGCACTTGATTCATGGGTCATTGATTTAATTTTTCTTGGCTTTTTATATTTTTTTCGCTTGATGATCGATATAAATCACAAATTCTTTGGGCATCAAGAACTTCCTACACTTATTCAATGCCTATATGATTGCATAAAACTCTTTATTGTATGTAATGTTTTTTTTTTGCATGGTTCATATTCTCACTAAATAATGCAATTGGCTTACCTTCTTGACTAAGCATTTCCTCAATTGCTATCCCAATAGCATCACAATTTACTTGGAACACCTTCTCAATATTTGGTAAATTTAATACTAGTATCTCAATAACTTACTTATTCAATAATTCAAAACCATTTTGCACTATTGTATTATATTGGAATTATTTTCTCATGAACGTTGTTAATGGCACACATATGCCACTAAAATTCCTAATAAACTCGATATAGAAGCTAGCTAAACCATGAAATATTCCCTTCTAAAATGTACTCTCAAAATTTTCCACTTTAAGATTACTCTCACCTTCTTCAGATCCATCTTCAACCCATCTTGAGATATCATGAATCCCAAGTACACAAATTATTCAATGAGGAAGTAACATTTTTTCATATTGATGAGTAGTTTCCCATGATTCAACCACTCCAATTCTTGCTACAAATGATCCTCTTTTTTTTGTATAAAATTAATATAACATCTAAATAAGACACTACAAAGTTTACCCAAATAAAGATTCAACACTTCACTCATTGGCCTCATAAAGTACTAGGTGCATTCGTCAACCCAAATGTCATGAATAGCTATTAATACAATCCTTCCTTTGTCTTAAAGGTTGTCTTCCACTTATCTCCTTCATTTATTTGAATTTGGTGATACCCACTCTTTATTTAAATCTTTGTGAAATACTTCATGCTTTGTCTATGTTTGCATTTACTTACCTTGGCCTACTTCCAACGCTTCTTCTATTCTTGGTGCTCGGACTCATCGTGTTGGTCCTAACCTTTTTCCTCCTATTCGTTTGTTTAGGTGCTCACCCCTTATAGGGGTTTTCTGGTGAGTGATATTTTATTTATCTAGGATTTCATTAGGGGATCCCGTATAAGGGTTTTTTAAAGTATGATCTCTCAAAGAGGGTTTTCTCTGATATATATCATAAAAAATGGTGAGAGTGTGTGTGCTAACACACTCGTGGTGATCTCTCTTTTTATCATATTATATATATATATATATATATATATATATATATATATATATATATATATATATATATATATATATATATATATATATATCCAGATTTTATGAGAAGAATGAAATGAATACAGATTATTAAAAGATATTTAACACGGAATAAAAGAGATATAGTAAAACTGGTTTCTATTCAATAAGAAAATAAGTTGAAACTGTAAAATGTAGTGGAAAACAAGCTTGTTGTAATGGTGGTAGCTTGTCTCTGAGAACAGATGTGATGGCTACACTCATTCGCAAGAAGATGATTACAATGGATCTCTAAAGGCCTTTTTACAATAGACATGAATTCCATAACCCTAGACATCCAAAAACATAACCCTAGGAGATGAAGCGCCAAAAGTCATGTGGGCCCCATTGGGGTAAGCTAGTACATCAACTTCCCGGGGTCGTAACTTTTGTGTACAATCTTTGTTTTAGGTGCATGATAGCCTGTTGGAAAGGTCTATCAGTGACCAGAGGCTCGACCAAAATTTGTTGAGAAACTGACTATCCTGATCTGAGCCAATAGTTTGTGGGATTCCAAAGTGTACCCAGACTCGTTCAAAGAAGAACTTGGCAGTGGTCTCTGTTGTGATGCTCTTCTTGCAGGTGGCTATAATCACCATCTTGCAAAAGAGATCAACAACCACAAAAACACAGTCATTTCCCCTCTTGGTTGATGGAAGGCCCGACATGTAGTCCATTGAGATGGATTCCCATGGCTTGTCAAGGGTAGGAAGAGGAGTGTACCGTTCCTATTTCTTAGTGGTCGGTTTGGAAATAGTGCAAGTGGTGCATGAATTGATATAATTGCTGACATCTTGTCGAAGTTTCAGCCAGTAGAAATGTTTTTGCAGCACTACCACTCTCTTTTGGACGCCGAAGTGTCCTACAACCCGACTATAGTTAGCTTCCCAAATAATCTTCACTCGCTTGCTTGATGGAATGCAGAGATGGACCAAACGACACAACAACCCATCCTGAATATGGAAATTATCGACAACTGATTTTGTGCCCAACATTTGGTAGGTGGTGGCAAAGTCAGGTTCTGTCTCATAGAGGTGGGGCCAGCTGGAGGTCTCATGGTTGTAGGATTCTAGCATTGTGGTGAGTGTCGGACTGGAGCTCGGATAAGGAAATCAACAACTCCATTGCTACTTCTTGTTTTATACTTGATGTTGAGGTGGAATTGCTGCAAGTATGTGGACCGGTTCTAATGGCAGTCATTCTACAATTTTTCTTCTGTATGCATGAATTGTGGTGTCTTATGATCAATGTAGATGATTGTCTCCTTCCCAAGAATGTAATGTCTCCAATGGCGACAAGCTTGCACAATGGGTAAATTTCTTTGTCGTGAGTAGGGTACTTACATACAACATCTAATAGTGTCTCACTATGATATTCCATGGGGTGGCCATGTTGAGTGAGAACGATGCCCACAACATATTTTGAGGCATCTGTCTTGATCTCAAAGGGATGTTGCAGGTCCGATAATGAAAACACTGGGGATGAGCACAAGATTCGCTTCAAATCATCAAAATATTGTCGTTGGTACAAGCCCCACACAAATGTTTCATTACCACCACCCCTAGTTACTTGGCTGAGGGCCCATGCAATATGAGAGAATCACAACCCGAACCTGCAAAAGAAATTTGCAACCCCCAAAAATCTCCAAAGCTCAGTGAGTGTGGTTGGGGTTGGCCAGTCACAGATGACCTAGATCTTGGATGGATCCACATGCACACCATGTCGATACAAGATGTAGCCTAGGTAATGGACCCTTTCCATGCCGAAGGAGAATTTTTTCAAGTAGGCATATAGCTTATGTTGCCACAGAGTGTGAAAAACCTGTTGAATATACTGCAAGTTTTCTACCCAAGTCTTGTTGTAAATGAGGATGTCATCCAGATACACCACCACAAAATTATTGGTGAAAGGTTGCAGGATATTGTCCATCATCCTCATGAAATGTTTTGGAGCAATTTTCAAACCAAAGGGCATGACCAACCATTCAAAAAGACCTTCTTTTGAATTGAAGGCAGTCTTCCATACATCTGTTTTCTCTTTTGGGGCCTAGTGGTAGCCATAATTAAGATCAATCTTACCAAATTATTTGGTCCTCATGAGTTGATCAAGGAGGTCGTCAATTCGGGGAATCAAATACCGGTTCCAGACCGTGATTTTATTCAGGGATCAATAATCAATGTAGAGTCGTCAGGTCCTGTCTTTCTTCTGCACCAGCATGATTGGGCTCCAACAAGGTGATGACTTGGGACAGATGTGCCCCTTGTAGAGAAGTTGTTAGATTTTCCTCTTGATCTCATCAATTTATAACAGAGAGCAGTGGTGGACTGGCCCATAGGTACCCCGAATGGTGAGGAGAATATATTGAGGTTCATATCGATGGGATGCTTGACCTAGCAATGCATAGGTGCCTTGGCTGGGGAGGAGAATATATATGAGTATTCTTTCATGACCTTATCCATTTTCTTTTTTTGTGTGGGGAGATCAGTTGCAGAGGCCCTGGATGTGGCTGTGATCTTTCACTCACTCTAAGAGAGAATTACGAAAAAGAACAATTTCCCGGTATGAGAGATGACCTTCCTGCATTGCTTGGCAGAGATCAAGGAAATAACACTAGGTGGGACTGCCTCGGGTATCCTATACAATTTCTTATTCAAAGTAATAATAACACTACAAGGCCTAGAATCATATACAACATGACACTTCCATAAATAAGGTTGGTCCAAAAGAACATTGCAAACTGCGAGAGGAGCAACATCACACAATACCTCATCTTTGAAGGGCTTGATATCGTACGACAGTCAAAAATGTTGGATGACGCTTAGATTGCTTCCTTGGTGGAGCCATCCAATGGTGTAGGGATACGGGTATGGAGTTGTCGGCAGGGCTAGCCTCTTGATGAACTCTTTTGAGATGAGGTTCTTATAGCTACCACTATCAACAATGAAGTGAAATGGGGTGCCTTTTACCTACATCCGTGAATGGAAAAGGTAATCTCATTCTTCTAGCTTTTATGGTTCACCGGGCTGGAGCTTGGTCGTAGAAATGATGGAACTGGGTTTTGCATCAATGATCTGTCTCCCCCTTTCTGGTTCTAACTCATATTCGGAACCTGCATTTGATTCAGAGGCTTTCACTTCAGCTACCAGCAATTTCTTTGAGTGAAAATCGATAGCTTGTTGGAAAGGTCTATCCGAGGACTACACATGTTTTCTTCAGACTCCAACACTGTGTATAGTTTTACTGTAGCGATCCCTAAAAACGTTGTTTAGGGCCTCAAAATGACCCTGGAAGTCGGGAACCCAAAAATTAGGAAAAAACTGCCACACTAGAAAACTACCAAAATCAACCAGTTGGAATAGGTGGGAGGACACTGACATCCATATGGATCATATATAATAGTCAATCTTGTCTTCTTTTTGTTGGTTCCTTCCTACAGATTGGGAATTCCCTCTCTTATATAGATATTTCACTCAAATGGTCCATTAAATTAACCATTCTTGACTACGAAAACTGGTATTTGATGGTAATCCTATGGGTGGTCTTTGACTTGATGCATATCTTCTATTCTATTCCTTTCTCTAGTGTTATTTCAATAGGTATTTCACATGGGATGAAGTTTTGTCTTATTGATCCTTAGTCAAATAACTCATTGACTTGCTTATGGATCTCCTCACTTTCAACTAAGGTCAATCGATGTGGCACTTGGTTTGGTAGGCTTGGACCTAGAATAAAATAAATTTGATGGGAAATGATCATCTCAAGTAGTAATCCCTTCAGAAAATCATATAAAATAACCTCAAATTATGTTAACGACCCACTAACATATGTCATTATGTCAGTTTGTTTCTCTTTTGAACTTGAACGTTTTGGTAAAATGGAAAAGCAACATTTTTTCCTCCTTTCCTCCAAAAATTCTTTGGATGTGCATAATATCAATATACTTTCATTGTTGTAATTACTATTATTATTGTTGTTTCCTTTCTCCCCTTTCATGGGTAGCAACCTACACTTATTTCTAACCTTCTCATCTAGTAGAAATGTATTCTTTACTCCATCATGGACATCCTTATGCTCAAAATGGAAAGCCCTCTCTAACAATATATGGAGAGTGGCCATTGGCACTAAATCACTAAGACTTGATCATGGTAATTCCTAAGATGAAAATTTATTAATAATTGCTCTGAAACGATGACATGGTGTCCCTTTTGCAGCAAAAAAACTTGATATGCATTTGGATGTGGGGTGCATTTCAACTTCAGTTTCTCAATGACTTAATTATATAGAAATTTCTTAGTGTTATAATCATTTGTAATAAGTGAACAACATTTACCTCCAATCTTGCACTTGGTTTTAAAAATTTCATTCCCTTGTTTTGATGACACATGTTCATGATATCACTTTGGATTCAAAGCAACTCTCTAAAACATAATACTTTCACCATGTTATTATTTCACTTCATTAATGTATCTCCAACCATTGATCCTCTTGTGATTTAAATTGATTGATCAATATGATCTTTTCCTTCTTTTCTTGTGATAGCATTTAAATTATCCAAACACTCATAATCTCTATGCCCCAAAGATCCACACTTGAATCATGCTCCTCTAACCTTGCTCCACACTTGATTCACACTCCTCCAACCTTCCTCCTTTACCTCTAGGATCTCCTTATCCTTTAGGGGATTTACAAACTTAGGGGATCTCCTTATTCCTAGTTTACAAACTATTCTATTTTCCTAGTTTACAGACTTTGTCTCCTTTTCTTCCATTGCCTTGTCCTTGTTTGGACATGCTCTTTCCTCTACCTATTATTCTTTAAACCTAGGAACCCTATTTCTTTATTAGGTGCTTCTTTTCATCCTTCAAGGCAAGCTCATATGACTCTCTAACTTACCGAATTCTCACCATTCTTAACTCATCTTTAATAATGTGTTAGAGTCCATTAATGTATCTAACAACAACTTCATCTCTCTTATCACTTTCTCTATATTTAATGGGAAGATTGTAAAATTATTCTGTGTATTCCTTCACTATCATAATTTTTTACCTTAGGTTTTACAACATCCTAAATATGTTTAAAAAATATTCAATTGATAGAAATTTATCCATTAACTTGGAAAACATCCCATCCTAAGCCTTACTTTTATCTTTTCATCTTCTCTAGCCATCCAATTGCACATTATTATACCATAGTGATGCATATCCTTTCAACATTATTGTTGGAGCAGGCTATTTTGGGGAAATGTGGAACAAGTTTGCAGGACAGTTGGAGCGCGCGCAAGGAAATAAGTAAAGCAGTGCGTAAAAAATCAAGGAAAAGAAAAACAAGGAAAGAAGGAAGTCAAAGACAAAAGAAAGGATAACACGAAAAGGAAATGGTTGGATCTAGGACTAGTCACACACATGAGGTTGTAAAGTGGACAAACCTAATCAATTTAGGGTTAGGGTTTTGGGTCCTTGTTGTAAGGGTTTTTACCCATTTTGTTAGTATAAATATATGATGTATGAGGTAGCTAGGGGATATCGAGATCCAAACGTTTTGGTAAAAGTTTTTGGATAGAGAATTTTGGAGCTAAATACTAAGTTAGTTTTGGAGATGAATATGTTTTTGAGTTGTAATTGAGGGTTAGGTCGCAAGCTATGGATATTGGTGTGACACTGGTCAACCACACCTATAATTTTATCCTTTTGATGTAATGCACACAACACATTAATTCAATGAAGATGAATAAAGAAGAATAGAATTCCAAATCTTTGTGGACATAGCCCAGGGGGTTGAACCATGGTAAAATATTATGTCAATGTGTGGAATAGTGATCTTATGTATTTTATAATGATTGAATGGATGAAGGAATGAATCTGTTAGAGTTAATTTACAACATACACTATATTAGACATGTTATTTCCTGTAGAGTGAATGTTAAAGGTTAAATGAATGGTATATATGAATGATGGTATGGTAGATATGATGCTTAATGAAGTAGAATAATATGCCTAACATCCTCGGGAACAAAATCCCTTCCATGATTGCAGACATATGGGTCCTGAAGTCACCCATAATCCATATTGGGTGAGACTATGCTAAGCATAATGTTGCCTTCTGGTCTCCAGAAGGGATGATGGTTTCTAGGTTTTTTTTTTAGAACTAAGGTAGAACCTGGGTCAGCCCATACATCCAAAAAATGGTTTTGTTGTTGGTTGGAACTTAGAAGATCGGACTGGAAGCGATTTGATGAGAAGGATAGTGAAGATAATCCAATGGTAGAAAGGGATGTTTAGGACATGGAATCCTACTAAGAAAGATATTGAAAGATGGTTGGAGACAAAATAACTCAATTTTGTGCAGAAAGACAATAGAAGTTCTAGGTATTCACCGTGTCAGTATTTATAGAGGTATGTGTTCACTGATTTGCATGAGGATTTTTTCTGTTATTTTACAAAGTTGTTGTAAGAGTGGATATTGAGTTTGAAGGATACTCATCCAATGAACCAGATAACACCATTACAGTGGGCTACTGAGAATATTTCACAATTGGAAAGAGTAATTAATAAATTCACGCGTGAAGTGGATTTTTGGTTAGACATTATTATTGCGGGATTTATTACTGAGTTTGCAGTCGACACTACAAAGTCATACACTACTTAAGAGCATGAGTTTTTGAAGGGACCAAGAGGAAGGTACATTTTATCACTTTACACATTGATTAATATTTTATTGCATGATAAAGGAGTGATGACAATGGAGTTAGACAACCAAATCACTCTACGTGCATGGGGGAACTGGGGGAAGCACTAAGGAAGATATGCGATATGGATATGGATATGGAGAGAGGCCAAAAGAAGGAAGAAATGGACCCCATTATGATGGATGCAGAATATACCAAGGAGATACTGAGAAGAGCGAGAATGATGCGCAACAAACGACCCTACCAGTATAAGATCAATAGTAAGAAGAGGGCAATGACCGAGTGAGAGGGATTGGACAATGATGAGGAAGAGGTAGAGGATCACCGTGTGATGAAGAAGATTGAGGAAATCCCTTGTGCCACATATGAGAGGAAAAATAGAGGCCAAGGGTCCAGTGCAAAATAAGGCTCTCCATTCCAGATCCGAATTAGTGTGGAACCCATAACCCCATGTGCGACTAAGACATATGAATAAGAAGAACTATTTAGAAAAAAAGTGATTAGTGGTAGAAGGATTTTAGTAGGACGAGGGTCCAATAGAAATTCAAGTAGAATCATAAGTTTATCTGGAAATAGTGAGGTATATACACCATGTGGTGGTGGTAGTACAACAAATTCTCACAATGGCAGGATTAGATACAACTATTTGGTTACCAGAGTTCCATGGAGAAGGTTTGGAGGTGTTAAAATAATTGATGTGCTCATTTTACCATAGACAATATCACTATTCTCACCCAACCATAGGCATGCAATAACCCCTGAGCACATTAACCTTTATTAGATAGAATGATTCTAGAAAGACACACTATAACCAACAGATAAACCCTAGTTGCAACAGTAGCATGAGATGGAACCAGAAAACACCATCCAACTATAGAAACAACACAATACAAGGAGAGAGAGCCTTCTCCAAGGGTAGCGCACAAGAGAGAGAGAGTCTCCACAACCACAAAACAAGAACAATACTCAACTACAATAGTTGCAGTTGCACTTCTTAGTCTACCACCAAGAATACCACCAAGAGATACTAGAAGGTAGGGCACATATCTTAGGTTAGATAGCGCTAGAGAGAGAGAACAAGAATCACCCCAAAAGATTCCCCTTTCTTTCTTACAACTGCAGCTCTAGAATTGCGCTATACTTGAGAGAGTAACTGAAGTGAGTGTGTATAAATGAGCTAGAGAACATCCTATTTATAGTGGTTCTTGTCACCTATCTAGGCTGACTTGTCTTCTTAGAAGATAATACATTGGTATTATTTATTGTACTGAGCCAACTTGTCTTCTAGTGCTTTTACACATCTGTTTAGGGTTTCTCATGCTTCTGAAGTATTCTATTCTAGTCAAAGGTTACACATTGAGGTTAATAACTCCCACAACTACCATAATATCAACACTCCCTCCTAGCTAGGGAGGTATTAACTGTAGTGGTCTCAAACACATCCATCAATTTCAGATGGTATGGGCAAGGTTCACATATTCTTTCATACCATTCTACATGTAGCATCATCATAGCCACACAAGCTATCTCATCATCACGTAGATCAAGTAATGAGCATAATCATCACTATCCATCTAGTTGGAAATCACTTCCAACACTACTAGTTGGAACACCAGCCTAGGAAACATCTCCAACACTACTGGTAGTCTACATGGAAATAAGGTAGTAGCACATAGTTACTACAATGTCATCCAATAGATCACAACAATGTTGATTCATAGTAGTACACAATTGTTATCCAGTGGTACAAAACCACTCCTAGTAGTGCACATCTATTATCTAGTGACACATAGTCACTACTAGTGGAACACATCCACCACAATAGCACATAACTATTGTCAATAGACCCACGATATCTAATGTAATCAACTAATAGCTACACGATCTATCACCATGTAGTACAACAGTCTCCTGGCATCAAACTATATCATCGTTTGTATCATCTCTCGAGGCCATACTCCATTTGAGTAATCAAGCATGATGTTGAATAAGTCATGTGCTAGACTTAGCGCACTCAAAAAAGTGTCTCGCATAATTCACTCACTCAACAGAGTGATATAGGGACTTTTCTTCCAATCTTGGGCACTTCTTGTGAAATGGGAAGAATGAATATCCCCACAGATGTTGAAATCCATGCCATGGGAAACAAGGACCATTCTTCCCACTCTAGTCACTATTGTGAACTCAAGAAGAATGATTTTCTTGGACCATTTCCCTCCCTCTGGCGACTACTATGAACTCAAGGAAAATGTATGTCCTGCACCAATCTTCCCACTCTGGTCACTACCATGAACTTAGGGAGATGGAAAATTCTACCTGTCTAGGAAAATCCCTAGGAGAATAGTTGTCATTGACCATTCTACCTGTCCTAGCAATGCCCCGAGAGAATAGTTGTCCATGGTACATCAATAATATATTCTTCATGGACCATTATCCACCTCGATAATGTCTTTCCACCAACACACTGACTATCCATGATGCCATATATCAACACTCCCTCCCAACCAAGGAAGTCATCTCCTCTTTTTCAACTAAAGGATGATATCTCCACAAGTCCCATCTTGTCCCTCAAGTATGAAAACTTTATCTAGGATAGAGGCTTTGTCAAAATATCAGTTGTTTGCTCATCGATGGATATGTACTGGAGAATCACTTCTCCCTTTTGGAATTTATCATGGATAAAATAGTACTTGATCTCAATGTTCTTCAACCTGTCATGGAACAATGGGTTCTCTAAAATATTCTTACAACTCTTATTATCACAATATATTACATTTGAATCCAAAACCTGATCTAATAGTCCATAAATCATCTTATGGAGCCATGCTTCTTCCGTACAAGAATCACAAGATGTAATATACTCTATTTATGCAGTGTTGAGTGCAACAAACTTCTGTTTCTTGGTAGCCCATGATATCATAGCATAGCCAAAATTGAAACATATACCAAAAGTACTATTTCTATCATCTGCACTCCCTACCCAATTCGAATCAGTAAATCCATGTAGTTGTACATCACTATTTGAGGCATATATCAAACCATAATTTAGAGTCCCACGAAGATATGTCAAAATGTGCTTTGTAGCTATCCAACACTCATGCCTAGGATCCACTTGGAATTGGCTCAACATGTTCACAACAAAGAAAATGTCTGACCGAGTATTCAGTTGGAGAAAACGTCTCATCATAGTCTTCTTCCTCCTGCTGGGAGAACCCTCTAGCCACGAATCTTTCCTTGTATTTATCGACACTCCCATCTACTGCATGATTTATCTTGTAAGCCCATTTTTAAGTGACTACAAAATTTCCTTCAAGTCTAAGAACAATTTCCCATACATCATTTTTCATGATGGATTGATATTCTTCCATCATAGCTTCCTTCCATTCTTTCTTCTTGAATGATTCTTCCAAGGTGGAAGGTTCTACATTGAGATGTTCTGGATAATATGTAGTTTCTTCCTTGGGACCTTCATGTTCTTCTTCATCGTTGGGATCCATGGAATCTTCTATAGATTTCCTAAAGCCAATATTTTCATCAAAACTCACATCTCTACTGATTTCAACCTTCTGTTGACTTGGAGCATAGATTCGTTAAGATTTTGATGACTCTCTATATCCAACGAATATTCCATTCTTTCCTGAAGGTTCCAACTTATTTATTTTTTCCTTGGGAACATGAATATAGGCAGGACAACCAAATATCCTCAAGTGTTCAACACTTGGATTCTTTTCGGAGTAAGATTCTTCTGGAGTCATTTTATTCAATATACGATGATGACTTCTATTCTGAACATATAAGGTTGTCATAACTTCTTCTCCCCATAGAAATATGGATACTAGTCATTCATCATTGCCTTAATATATTCTTCAATGGATTGGTTCTTTGTTTCTGCCACACCATTCTGTTGAGGATTATGTGGGACAATTAGCTCCTTCCTAATCCTGACTGCTTTACAAAAGGCAATGAGCTCCTTAGAGGTGTATTCTCCTCCATTATCACATCTTAGTGTCTTTATCTTCTTGTCTGTCAGGTTTCCCACTTTATCTTTGAATTCTTGGAATTTTCTAAATAATTCATCCTTGGTATCTGAGTGTATGATGTCCAAAGATCCTTTTTCTTTATACACTTCCTTTAGAATTGGTACTTGGTGAGATCACCTGCCTCACCACTTGATGGAGTCATCTGCTTCATGTTTTCAAATGTCATTGTAGCTCCTTCTTAGAGCTATCACATGCGACCTTCCTGGAACAAAAACAAAAAAAACAAAAGTATTTCCAATAGCATTTTCATCATAACATATCTATGGTAACAAGGATGGTAGTCATCATAGAATTACCAAGGTGACCTACCCGAGAGAAAAAAAAAGAAATATCTCCTAGAGGAGATGTTATTTCATTTTGCAAACAAGTGAAATAAGCATCTATATCAATAGTACTTACATACAACCAATTATACCTATCAGTAATATAACCTTTCAAATATTTTTATCACAACTATAGTGTTTACTTGTACTGTAGCAATTGTCAAACTTGATATGTGCAAATTGAAACTTCACAATTGTATCAATCAAACATGGAACCTGGAGCCTAAACTACTAGGAAGGGTGAAATTTCTCCTCTGAATGTATTGAATTCAATATCACTTCTTGGATAAGGTCTCTTGCAAATCCCCTACAAACACACTCATGCTTTGCTGGATGATATAACTTGAAAAGCATATACAAGTGCATACCTTTGAAATTTGTAGCATCGTTTAGCTTGTCTTCTAATATGAAACTAGAAACCATATTGACAAGAAGAGGTTAGAAACTTAATAAAAAAGGTTCAATGATTAGAACAATATCAAAAGCATGAAATTTCAACTTTGACCACAAAAATCAATTTTGACCAAAAGTCAACCTTTGACTTTGACCAAGAATTCAACCTTGATATTTTTGCTACTTGAGGGAACCATAGGGTGAGCTAGGATAGGGCACATTATAATACCCAAAAATTAGGTCCAATACTTCACTAAAAGTGCCCAAGAATTTAGGTTAGGGTTTGCTACAACTGCAAAATCAAAAACCCTAATTGCAATTGCAACTGGTGCTACAATGAGCTTGACAAGGAACTATCGATCTACCTTCCAACAGATAGATTGTTCTAAAGATAGTGTGGGCCCATAACCTTTTAAAATATTCAATGTTCTCATTTTACCATAGAAAATATCATTATTTTCACCCAACCATAGGCATGCAACCACCCCCGAGCACCTTAACCTTTATTAGATAAAATAATTCCAGAAAGACACACTAGTATGAACAGATAAACCCTAGATACAACAATAACATGACATGGAACTAGAAAACACCATACAACTACAGCAACAACACAATACAAGGAGATGGCATCTTCTCCAAGGGTAGCGCACAAGAGAGAGAGAGTCTCCACAACCACAGAACAAGAAAAATACTCAACTGCAACACTTGTAGTTGCACTTCTTAGGCTACCACCAAGAATGCCACCAAGAATACCACCAAGAGATACGAGAAGGTAGGGCACATATCTTAGGCTAGATATCACTAGAGAGAGAGACTAAGAATCACCCCAACAGATGCCCCTTCCTTTCTTGTAGCTGCAACTCTAGAATTGTGCTATACTTGAGAGAGTGAGTGAAGTGAGTGTGTACAAATGAGATAATGAACCTCCTATTTATAGTGGTTCTTGTCACTTGTCTAGGCCGACTTGTCTTTCTGGAAGATAATACATTGAGATTATTTATTCTATTGAGATGACTTGTCTTCTAGAGTTTTTACACATCTGTTTAAGGTTTCTCCTGCTTCCAGAGTATTAAATTATAGTCAAAGGTTATACATGGAGGTTAATACCTCATGTAGCTACCATAATATCAATAGGAGGACCCAAATAAGAATTTGTTTATTTGTGATAAGATCCGAGCAACTAATAAGATCACAGATGAAGATACAAAAGTTGCGTAGTTGGAAATCACATTTAGAGACCGTGTGCTATACTGGTATATGGGTCTCGCAATAAACAATCCACAAGGAGTGCATACAACTGTCACAGAGGATCATTTCATGAATGAGATGATAGAGATCAAACAGAAGCTAGGAGAATCAATTTGGGAAGTTGATCATAAGTTCAAAAGACTAAAAGGTAAGTTGAAGTATCCTATCACAGATATGCAACATAGACACTTATTTATTAATTCATTATTGCCACTTTTGAAATATCCATTAAGGCAACAGAATTTCCAAACTCAAGTTGAAGCCTTGAAATTGGAGGAAAATCAATATAAGCATACAGATCCAACTGTGGACATTGCAACAAATCCTTGTGATTTAATCCCTTTTTTTCTTCTAAAGATTTTTTTAGTGTATTTTTCTCCAATTTTTTGAAAAAGTCGGCGTTATTTATCAAGATGGCATTATTTATGGTGTCGAACAAAAAATTTAGGTGTTAATAGCACCAGAAATAGAGCCATAAATAACGTCAGATTTAGCATTGTATTTAGCACTGGATTTAGCACTAGATATAACGTCATATTTAGCGTCGAACTTAGTGCCATATTTTGCGCCAGATTTTGTGCCCGAGTTAGTGCCAAATTTTGCGTCAGATGTGCCTAAATAGACAATTGATTGAGGTGTTGGGGGTTAAGTGGATAGGGAATTTGAGGATTATGTAATTTAGGGATTTGGGGTACATGTATTAAGGATTAAGGAAATAAGGGTTAATGATTAAGGGATTAAGGGTCAAGAGCTAAGGGATTTGGCACTTACAGGTTAGGTAGTTTAATGTTTAATGGATTAGGGATTATTGGCTAGGGGATTAATATTTAAGTGCTTATGGCATAGGGGTTTATGGATTAAGGGATTAGGGATTATGGTTTAAGTGTTTAAAGGTTGATGACTTAGGGGTTAGGGGATTTAGGGATTTTGTGTTAAGGGATTAGTGATTAACTAAGGTTGACGACTTAAGGGTTTAGGGATTAGGGCTTAAGGCTTTAAGGGTCAATGGCTTAGGGGTTAGGGTATTTAGGGATTTGTCAGAACTCTCTTGAAATTTCATGGAATTTCTTCCAACACGCCCATCACCAATGTCATCCACCGATTTTGCATGGTCAGTAGTGAATGGGCCAACATTGAAATTTCTTCAAACTGTTCCTGTATGTGTTGAAATTTGACATGGTTAGACAAGACACATGCCTTGAAGGTATGTGATGGCTTCAAGACTCAAGGATGCATGATGTCTCTGCATAATATTTGAGATCATCCATGTTTGCATCAACGTTCATCATGCAGTCTCATTTTCAACATTCGTCATTCCAATCTACATATTTTTTGTCTAAACTCTCTTGAAGCTTCATGGTAGAACGTCTTCCAACATGCCCATCACCAATCTCATCCACCAATGTTGCATGGTGAGCAATGAATGGAGACAATGTTGAAATTTATTCAAATTGTTCCTGCATGCATTGAAATTTGACATGGTTAGACTAGACACATGCATTGATAGTATGCAAGGGTCTCAAGATTGAAGGATATTTCATGATGTCCTCACATAATCTTTGATATCGTCCATGTTTGCATCAATGTTTATCATGTAGTCTCATTGTCATAATTCCCATCTATAGAAAATTTGTCGAAACTCTCTCGAAATGTCATGGAATGTTTTTGACGTCCAACACGCCCATCACCAATGTCATCCATTGAAGTCACACGGTGACCAATGAATGGGGTGAATGTTTAAATTTCTTCAAATTGTTCTTGTATGCATCAAAATTTGACATGGTTAGAGTAGACACATGCCTTAATGGTATGCGAGGGTTTCAAGACTCAAGGATGCCTGATGTCCTTGCATAATCTTTGAGATAGTCCATGTTTGCATCAATGTTCATCATGCAGTCTCATTGCCATCATTCCTCATTCCCATCTATAGAATATTTTTTGAAACTCTCTTGAAATGTCATGGAATGTATTCCAACACTCTCATCACCAATGTCATCCACCGATGTCACATGGTGAGCAGTGAATGGTGCCAACGTTGAAATTTATTCAAACTGTGCCTCTATGTGTCAAAATTTGACATGGTTAGACAAGACACTTGACTTGAAGGTATGTAAGGGTTTCAAGACTCAAGGATTCATGACTTCCCTGCATAATCTTCAACATCCTCCATGTTTGCATGAACCTTCATTATGTGGTCTCATTTTCATCATTTGTCATTTCCATCTACATAATCTTGGTTAGAACTCTCTTGAAATGTCTTCCAACACACCCATATGCAATGTCATCAACCGACCTAGCACAATGAGCAATGAATGGGCCAACGTTGAAATTTCTTCAAAATGTGACTGTATGCATTGAAATTTTACATGGTTAGACTAGGTGAATGCATTGATGAAATGGGAGGGTTTTAAGACCAAGTGAAATCATTGAGATTGAATATTCATGTTTTTATATGAAATATTAGGAAACTAAAATTGAGCTTTAATTTATTAAATTTTCCTACATAAGTGGTTGAGTTTGACCAACATTGACTTCACACATGTGGAGCCTCTTTATGGAAGAGGATAGGTATTTTTCCATCCATGTAAATCAAGTATCATGCCACATGTCTCATAATTTTCCTAGAAATCCTGCAAGTATATAAACCACATAGATATTACTAGAAGTTACAACTTCCTGTAATTTATGTTAAAAATTTATCTTTAATGCCTACTTTTTGTCTAAATTTCATAAAATAAAGGAAATGAAAAAAGAAACTTATTTTACACATTTAGATGTAAAAATGGTGAACACTTTAAGGATATTGCAATAGGTAATTTGTATTGACACAAACAATATTGAACCATTTCAAATTTTAGGCCATAAGAATCATAATTTTTTAAACACGGATTACAAATAATTCTGAAAATTTAGAAGTCTTGGTCATTAACATCATTGTCTGCAACAATGTCATCTAGTGTATCATTGCCAATGCTCATATGATATTTCAAGTAGTTAATATTATCATCATCCTCATCTTGACCTACATCATCTTCATCATCATTGAAATTTGATTGTAGACCATCCATATTGTTACCATATGTATTTGGATCATCATTTTCTATACCATCCATATTGTTGTCTTCCATAACATCATCTAACTCTGGATTGTTGTCTTCTTGTGCATGAACATAACTATCTTCAACATCATCATGGATGTCAATTTCTTCGATGTTCTCTAATCCCTTTCTCTCATGTTGTTGGCCATCATTGTTTTTCTCAATATCCACTAATGCATCATCAAATACATGACTTAATCTTAGATCGTAATGTATGACAAACATTCATTTCGGGTCCATAGTATCTTCATAGAAAAATACCTGCACATGAACGAGTACACACACACACACACACACATATATATATTAGACATATGTTATAACAATTTTATTGATTAATATAAACATGTATATATTCACAATAAACAATGTATTAATATACTATTGATCACTACCATTTCTTGTTTGAGTTAAAGAAATAAATGCTCACAATGAATTGGTAGAACATAAGGATCATTATCCTCTGGTAGGAACCTTGAGTAATCTATAGAAAAAAATCCACTATGGGTATCATGTCTTCGTGTTCTCTCAAATGATTCATACCATCTACACTTAAAAATGCAACATTTAAAAGAGCAGTAATCCAACTCAATAATTTCTTGTTTTTTCCCAACATATTGTAGAATTCCTTCAATAATATTCTTATCTTTCGAGCTTGATCGACTAGATTGCTTGAAGTCAACCATGATGCCACAATCAAAGGATTATCTCTTTACATCTACACGTTCTACAATATAATGTCGACCATATGACCACATTGTTGGATATTTCCTTTCATGTGAAAGACCATTTATTTTGGTTAAAACAAATATAATGGAAAATATTAAAATAGTTAATAGTGTCAAAACCGTAAGGAAACAACATTTTGAAAAATTCCAAATGTACATTTCTTTCACATCCTCTAAACATGTTGATTTCATCTTTTGTTATGATTAAATCTATACCTGCATCTTCTATTTGATTTTGAATTTGTTCAGTAACCCATTCTAGTGTGCAAGCTTTGCCCCATTCCTCTTGGAGATCAGTAGGAAATGGGGTATTCCTTGGGTTCAATCTCTTAAATCGTCTCCTTGCTTCTAACACTTATTCTCTCTTTTTATCATACAAATCAATCCATTTGTTCATAAAGTCCATGTGGTACAGAATGAACTTGTCAAGTGTAGCCCTTTTGTCTACACCTATTACATGTTGGACATATTCTCATTGATGTCAATAGCCGATGTCATTATGATGTGATGATGAGTTTTTATAAACAACATGCAAATGAATATAGAAAAATCTTGGGAGAGGCAGTGTATTAGATTGCACGAGATCAGAGCAGGAAGAGATCCATGTACATAAGGAGTGAAAAAATAATTATTAAAAAGATCATAAGGGAAAGTTCAATACATAAACACTATCAGCATCGAATTCCCAATAGATCAATGATCTCGATCAGTTGGAATACAAGTACAAAACCAAAATATCACAAGGGAAAGTGCATTGTAGAAACATGATCGGGATTGAAAATCCCCATAGTAAAACTACAAAAGAATCGAGGAGGAATATTGTCCACTGATGTAACATTTCGAGACAAACTAGGACCGTCAGATCAAGTTTAGTGGAAGGACAATGTAAGCCACTAATTTCCCAAAGTGGACATGAATCGTCCAATCTGAGAAATATTTCAGGAGTCATATTGTTCGTCCGATCTATATAAAATAGAAGGATAGGTTAAGAAAAGACCAAGGCCGAATCCTCGTAGTCACGAGATCCTGTCAACCGTCAGCTCTGGAAAACCCCTCGACCGTTGATCTATTCAGATTGTGCCAAGGTAGTAGTGGTCAAACTTCAACGTGGACCACTTCGACGAAAATGGGTTGAGAACATGTAAATTTACCCGAAGGTCGAAGTTCCGGAGTCACAAAATTAAGACCTATAGAACACACATTGAGAGCCCATGTCATCAATAGTGACGTCAACAAGGACACGTAACCCAATTAGATGATGAAAAGTTTCAAGGTCTCATTGGTACTTTAGGTATATGTAAGTCACAAATCTAGGTGACATGTGGCAACCACTCAACCAGTGTCACGTCAACAAGTGATGCCAACAACTATGTAACTCCTGGAATATTCTCTCTGGGGGTTCTACCACCAACAAACTTCTTGAAGCATCAAAGGCCGAAGTCAACGCTGATCGTTCATCTAAGAACCTCAAAAATCATTGTTGGTCATTAGATCGAGTACAGTGGAAGGATAGTGTAAGGTGTTGACACGAAGTTTAAATTTTTCTACCCTTTAAAACTGAAGCTTCATCTTTTCCTAAGTCATGGAGCCGCCCTTAGTCCAAAAAAGGGAGTCAGAGTCTTCCGTTCCTTTTTGGGTTTCGAGATTCGGTTTTTCTTGAGGTATGATCTTCAACCATCCCAATTTCCTAGTGCCGAAATCTCGATTTTTTTTAACATATTAAAAAAAATAAAAAAAGGGGGGGGGAGAAATAAATGTTACATTTTCCATCGCTTTCCACAAAGTACTCTTTAATCCGTAATTAATTAAACTCCTAAACGCAATCATCTTTCCCTTAATCTTTCATGATTCAGGTTTCTTTCTACTAAGGCATTTTCGAACTCTCAACCTTCAAACTCCCAATCCTCGATTTTCTGAAAAGTAAAAAAAACAATTAATCATTCAAATGATTAGCGCCTCACTAATCCCATCGCAATTTCGCAATCTAGGGTTTACTTATGACATATCTCTTGACAACAAGATCCCCGAAGTTTCGAAATGCGAAATCATGTTTTCTTTAAACTAAGTCTAAGATTAAGGTTAAGTTGTTTTCAAAACAAGATTAGTGATAACTAAGCTGCTTTTCGCATTTCGGGAATTGAGGAAGGCAACAATTTTTGAAAATCCAGTTTTGAAATCGTCGATATATGACAGTATTAATAACGGATAAATGGAGATATTTTTTGATTTGAAAGCGTATCTTCAAGCATATCTTTCCATTAAATCATTAATTTTCCATCACCTGTGTCTGTACGTTCGTTATAACACAAATTTAGGGTTAATAAAGGTCCAGTGTTTCGAACTTCATTCTTATCCTTTACATCTGTAGCAAGTTGCATTCATCCAATTTTATACATACTTCCTCTGTAAACAGGTTTCTGGTCTAGTGCAAACATCATGGAACCTAAGAAAAGTGAAGAAGTTGTAGAAATCTCGAGTCCAGTTGGAGACGCTGTATCTGATATAATACCGCATGCCATCGATTCCATCAAATCCTGGAGGCAAATTTTCGAAACTCTGGATTATGAAATTAATAATTTCCCTCATGATGCTGACAACAAACTTCGAGATATAGTGGAGTTTGATCTTCACAAAGTAGCTACATGGATGCGACTCATGACTTATAACGACATGATTAGTTGGGCCTTAGAGCGAACAAACATGTAGACGAGAAGCATTCTGGACAGTCGAGGGGTCGCCATTGGCTCTTTCAGACCGGAGCAGATATAAGTAAAGTATAAAATGTCTCCCAGTCCCAAGTATATTTATAATAAATATTTTTGTTTTGATTCAGACCAAACGTATCCTGGCATAATCAAAGAGTGGTGGAGACACGCAACCAAATTCAGGGCCGACACCCATGGTATTTATGCCACAGCCTCATTAAATGAGTATATGGTCTATGTGGTGATGATGTTATGTAGAATTTTAGGGAAGAAAAGTCCTACCCATTTCCCTGCAGAATGGGTACCTCTTTTGCACAAGGCAACAAAAGGTTACAACTTCAATTAGAATAAGATTTTATCCGATAACATAGCGAAGGAGGTCATGGAATATCAGACTGGAAGATCCAAAGGCCGACCAATAGTCTTTTATATGTCTGCATACATCATGGATGTTATATGCTTCACAACTCCTTTCCCTTTGATGAATTGGAGTTGGAATCTGACTTACCCAGAACCTATTCATTCTAAACTTTGGGAAGAAAATGCCAAGGGGTCATTCTATGAAATCTGTCATTTCATGGTGATTCCACTACATCAGATACTGTACGACTGTGCACCTCCCCGCATTTTAGAGTTGGTCATAGGAAGCCTTAGGGAAGTTGTTGACCGGTTTATAAAAGAGAATTTCTCCTACATCAGAGTTTTCAGATGTTCAATCCCTCCACACACACTCCCAAAATTCCTCCCTGACAGACTGGTGTGCAGGGAGGTAGCTCATCAAATAGTAACATGCAGAATTGTGATAGAACTAAAGATGTCTCAAAAGAAGTCTTGGCTGGTTTTTCCTGTTAAGATTGGGAAAATCTCACTACTTAACTTGGGTCATTCCAAAGTTGAAGCGACAGCACTGGTGGAGGTCAAGTTGGTAGACCTCGAACACAAGAAATACGACCCTTACTAGTTAGTGGGAAATCACATGGCCCACTGTAATATGAAGGCTTATGAACATGAGGAGTCCCCTTTTGATGACATGTTCAAAGGGACTAGGACCTATGAGGAGGTGTTGGAGAGGGTATAGACAATGCCATCCGACTTTCAAGCTAGTTTTTAAACCTTCCAGAATCATAGACAGAGTGGTCTGCCCAAAGTATTGCTAGGAGAAGCAATCACCCTTCCTCAAGAACAAGAGGATACTCCTCCAAGCTTCAGACAAGAAGCAAAGGATCAAGTCAATCCCGAGGAAATTCCACAGGAGACTGAAAGGTATTCGTAAAATGAAGAGGCCTTACAGACATAAAATCCAAAGATGAAAACAAAGAGGAGGTCTGGGACACCTCCCGAGTCCAGTAAGTCCACTCCCCCTTCATCATCTATTGTTCATGTCAATATAACTAAGGCCATAAGAGAAACAATATCTATAGAGCTAGGAAGTCCCATAGCTTCCTTAACCCCTTTACAGTCCGCCTTTGGACTCCCATAGATGGGAACCATGTATCTTAGTGATCTCACCCCTATCTCCAGAGATGAGATCCCTCCTAATTATTTTTTCAGAAAAAAGAGGAAGGTTGTTCTAAAACAAGAGATGTATATGAGAGAGGGGGGTATGGTGAAGAAGCATAGGGTCTTGGTAGATGGCCAGAATTTGGAAGAGGATGATTTCTCTACAGAGGTAGCAAGCTCAATGGGAGCCATGGAAACAACAAACCTTTTTACTATGGAAAACACAAGAACAAGGATAAAGAAGAGTAACCACATAATAGCTCAATTGCAAGACAAGTTAAAGAATAACGAGAAAAACATTAGAGAAGAGGTGAATAAAATATTGGAGTAGGCCAGATCTATTGAAAGCCAATAAATTCAATCACTCAAATCAAGCCTGGATGAAATGAACCAGAGGATACAAGCAAGTCAGGTGTAGGTTACTCAACAAAAGGAGCTTGTAAAGCAGCTGCAGGCCAAGTTAAATTTGACAGAAGGTCAGGTTGTAGACTTAAAGGCTTTCCAGACCCTCTTGCTGGAAGCACATACAAAGATATAAGTCGAGCAACAGAAATTAATCTCCAAAATAGAGATCATCCAGAATTACTTTCAAGAGGTAAGAAAATCCCTTGATAATATTATTTTACTGGAAAAGGAGGCTAAAGCAACAAGGAATACCTTCCAGAAAGCAGTTGCATGTTCAGGAAATAGAGAGATGTCGACAAACCTAAATCTTTCTGTCACAAAACAGATAAGAGGAGACATCATGCTCAAGGTATGGGAAACAAACATATCCGAAAATAAGAAGATAGTCAAAGAAATCAAAGATGACTGTGAGGGAATATTTGATTCTTTGGATAAGCAAGCATTAGATATTGAAAGAAATGATTGATCTAAGCCACTAGGACAAATAAACATTGTGAAACAACAGTTGAACTGCAAAGAGAGCTTGAAGGAGATTTAGGCAGAAATTTCACAGATGAAGGAAATCGATGCCAACCTAATAGACAGATCGTTGGTACATCCCAATTTAAAGTTTCAAGTGATCATGTTTGTCGATAAAGGTTTTGAAGACCAGTTTCCAAAGGTTCAAAGAAAGTTTTAACTGTTTGAAACTAAGGAGCTCCCGACACCTCCTAGAAATTTTGTTTATTTTCTGGAGAAATGTATTGAATGTATAGCATCAAAGGAGGGAGAGACTTCAACTAAACAATGAAGTATCGTTTGAAAGCTTATACTATTGAAATGATAGACAAACAAAAGTTAATCCTGCAACGGTTAAGGTTGCAGTTTTGTAACTATTTTTCTCCTAAAAAGTAGGAGATTGCTAACCATCAAGTATTGATGACCTTGTATAAATACAAGGAGAGAGAAATGAAAAAAAGGGATTTTTTTCTTTCTCTAAAAGAGCATAGCGACGAAGTAATTTTCAAGAGACTCTGAATTAATACAAATGTAGATTGAAGATTCCAGATTTTGTCAAGTCTGATTTATGTGTTCCCCTGTGTTCTCATCTTTCTTTCATATATCTAATTGATGAATGCTTGGCTACAATTTAGTACAACCTCTACTGTTATTAAGGAATAGAAGATCAGTAGATCTCACCAAGATGCAAGATGATGTCTTGGAAATCGAATCTAACATGATGGAATCAATGAATATGAAAACCAAATTTGAGATTGGAAACAAAAAAATCAGGAGATACATGATGCAAGGAGGACCCCCTGGATTAGGAAGATCTTCAGAAGACAAAATGGATGATATGGCTAGAATCATCAAAGAACTGTCAAATAAAATATCGAGAATGAAACTAGATCAAGATAAGAATGAACATTACAATAGAAAGGAGTTTAGGAAGAACCCTAATCCTCAAAACCACCAAAAACAAATTAAGAATGAAGATCAAAAAATCCAAACCCCTTTTAAAAGAGAAAAAATTATAGGAGGACAAGACGTGGAGGATTTTGAGGAGTTAGAAGAGGATATGAACAATCTTGGCGATGACTTCTTACAACCCTATATAACAAAACAAGATTACGAAAAGTCTTTGACTACAGAGTATAGGACTGAGAGTAACAATAACAACAGGGTTTCAGAAGATACGACCTATCAGGGAATAGTGGATGGTATAGTGGCCGAACTCCACCAAAAGTACAACCTAAGACCTAGAAAAAGGGTTTCCACAACCGCTCCAGTTAAAAATATACTGCCGAGGGTTGAAACTGATGAAGTAGTTTCAAAAATCACTGAAAAACAGTCTAAAGGGACTAAGATCGCTAACATATAGTCTATTAAAACAAAGATAGTGGAAACACCACCCTTAAGCATGCAAAAACTAGACACCCTTGTTACTAAAACAAAGGCCCCTCAACCAAGGAAGGATGAAAAGAAAGGGCTGGAGACTCAAACCATGGAAATTGATAAAACCATTGAAAGTTTTAATCTATAGAATGAAATCAATAAGATCAAAATCCCTATTCCCCTCGTTGAACTGGCCAAAAACCCGATATACCGAAAACAAATTGCAAAAATTATTAGTTTTTTGGAAAATGAAAGTCAGACCGATGTTATTAACTTAGAAGATGATAAGCCTAACATAATTTTCAGCCCACACTTCGAAGGTGCCAGAGACATTATTTCCCCTTTCTACATCACTTTGACTATTTTTGACCATCTGCTCCATAACTGCATGTTAGATTATGGGGCCTCTCACAATGTGATGCCTAAAGAAATCATGGATAGACTTGGCCTTGAAATCACCAAGCCTTAGGGAGATTTATATTCTTTTGATTCAAGGAAATTAAAGTGTATGGGCATGATAAAGGACTTAGTTGTAAACCTTGCACATGTACCTGCGAATAGCGTTTTAATGGATGTGGTTGTCGCAGATATACCCCCAAAATATGGCATGCTCTTGTCTCGGTCCTGGGGTGCTAAAATTGGAGGTTCCCTTCAACTTGATATGACATATGCAACAATTCCAGTTTTCGGAGGACAGTTAACACGATTGTACAGGGAAACCATGTTAGCATTTACGGTTAGTGACCCTCTCAGCCCAAATAATTATCCTATATATATTGTTGATCAGGATTTGGGTAATTGTATATTATCTATAGATGATTATGTTGATGCGTGTATAGAAGAAAGTTGTATAGGAAATAAAAAAGAAAAAGCACAAATAGAACATGATGTATATAGCACTGGTGTTTGGAAAATGTTTTTTGACGGTGCCTCATCTTATCTTGGAGCTGGAGCTGGGGAAATTTTTGTGGCACCTGATAACCAACTTGTTATCCCTTTCTCTTATAGGCTACAGTGGAACATTGACCACATTAATAATGTATGTGAGTATGAAGCTCTAGTGTTAGGGTTAGAGGCCGCTAGGAGAATGAAAATTAAAAACTTGGAAGTTTTTGGTGATGCAGAGTTGATCGTGAAATAGGTTAATCGCCAGTACTAGGCCAAACATCCTAGGTTAAGGTCATATTGAAATTTTGTTTGGGACCTAATCAAATTTTTTTTCTCCACTGTTAATATTCACTTCATCCTGAGAGCAGAAAATCAATATGCGGATGCTTTAGCCAAAGATGCTTCGACTTTCACACCTCCCAATGCTTTCAAACTAAAGTATCATATACAAATGAGACGCAAGCCTTCCATACCCAGTAACATACAACATTGGCAAGTCTTTGAGGATGATGAACAACTCTGAAATTTTTTAGAAACAGTAGACGAGTTCACTGAAATGCATGCTGACCAAGAGAACCAAAATGATCCTATTTGGATCATGCAGGAAGGGGAAGACCCCCAAGAGTTCTAGGATAAAATCGCTAATCACCGTATGCTTGTTTTAAAAAATAATTAGATACCCAAGGGTGCGATTCCCTTAGAAAGGATCTTTAATCATGATGACATCCCTTTGAAGACTACCTTACAACCTCAGCCGAAAGAGGTCGAAGATTGCAATATAGGTACCGAAGAGAATCATAGATTAGTTAAAGTATCCAGGTACCTGTCTCCCGAAATGAAAAGTAAATATGTTGAGTTGCTTAAAAAATACAAAGATATTTTTGTCTGGTCTTATGAAAAGTTGAGAACTTATGATACAACTATTATGGAACGTAAAATTCCACTAAAACTAGGCGTCAAACATTTTAGGTAGAAACTAAGGCAGCTTAACCCAATCTTATTAATGACTTACACTACGCAGTTAATCCCAAAAATAATATCTAATAACCCAATCTTATTACCGGTGATAGAAAAAGAAGTCAAAAAACTCTTGGATGCTAAAATCATAGTCCCACAGAGATACTCTAAGTGGGTAGCTAATTTAGTCCTAGTGAGAAAGAAAAATGGCAAGATCAGATTGTGTGTCGATTTTAGAAACCTGAATTGATCATCACTCAAAGACAATTACCCATTACCTAAGATGGATCATGCTTTAGAAAAAGTAGTTGGAGCTAACATAATGTTTATGATTGATGTTTTTCAGGTTATAATCAAATTGTGGTGCATCAAGACGATAAAGAAAAAACTGCTTTCACTACCCCTTGGGGTACTTTTATGTATGATAAAATGCCTTTTGGTTTAATGAATGCAAGGGAAACTTTTCAGTAAGCCATGGATATTGCTTTCATGGGTGAAAGAGATAAGTCCATTGTTATCTATCTTGATGACCTGACTGTGTTCTCTAAATTTGATGCAGAACATCTAATTCACCTTAAACAAACCTTTGAGAAATGCCAAAAATTTGGTTTGTCACTCAATCCCAAAAAATCTCATTTCGTAATGCAGGAAGGTAAACTCTTGGGCCATGTCATGTCTAAATATGGAATCAAAATCGATCCAAAAAGGGTTGAGGCAATAGATACTATAAATTTTCCTATAAATGTAAAGGAAATTCAGTCTTTTTTAGGAAAAATAAATTTCTTGAGGAGATTCATCCCTAACTTTGCTGAAATCGTAAAATTGATAACATATATGCTCAAAAAGGACACTGAGGTGAGATGGACCAGTGAAGCCAAAGCGTCATTTCAACGCATCAAGAAAGTAATAAGAGAAGCATCGGTCTTGGCAAGCCCAAATTACACAAAAGAGTTTTTGATTTTTTCTTTTTCTTCAGAACACATTATCGCAGCTGTATTGTTACAAAAAAATGATGAAAGTTTTGAGCGGCCTATTGCGTTTTGTAGAAAAAGTCTTAGAGATGATGAGTTGAAATATGATATATTGGAGAAACATGCCTATGCAATGGTGAAATCTCTCAAGTCTTTCAGAACTTACGTGTTGCACTCAAAGATCATTGCTTATGTACCCTCTAGCTTTGTTAAAGATATCCTAATGCAACCAGACAACGATGGAAGAAAAGGAAGGTGGTTAGCTAAGATCCATGAGTTTGAACTATAATTCAAACCAACTAAAATTATGAAAGGTCAAGGTTTGGCCAAATTACTTTCCGAATCGAATTTAAAATCACTTGGGATAAATTAGCTGCAAGAGAATGAGGAATTTTTGGAAATAGACGAGCTTGATGTCACTGCACCTACAACCGAAATTCAAGACAAGTTTTCTACTTTGGCTTGGTATCACAACATCATCCATTACCTACTTACACTTCAATGTCCTAGTGAGTTAACCCCGTCTAAAGCTAGGTTGCTAAAGTTACATGCTGCAAAATACTGTATCATAGATGCTAAATTGTATTGGAACGACCCCTTGGGTTTCCTACTAAGGTGTTTAGTCGAAACTGAAACAGAAGGTGTTATGGATGAATTCCATGTTGGAGTGTGTGGAGGGCATCATGCGTGGTGAGAAACAACTTATAAAATCTTAAGAGCTGGATATTACTAGCCGAAATTGTTTACAGAGGTGAACACTAAAGTCTGAAATTGTGTCCATTGTCAGTTGTTCACAGGCAAGCAGAAAGTCCCAGCTTTTCCCCTTATTCCAGTTAAAACCGAAGCCCCATTTCAACAATGGGGACTTGATTTCATTAGAGAAATTCATCCACACTCCAGTGCGCATCACAAATGGATCCTAACTGCTACTGATTATTTCACTAAATGGGTGGAAGTTATCCCCACAAGAAATGCAACTGATTTGATAGTAATCATTTTTTTGGAAGATAATATTTTATCCAGGTTTGGTTGTCCTCGAAAGATAGTCATTGATAATGCGCAAGAATTTAAGTCAATGGCCATGAGAAATTTTTGCCAAAAACATAACATCGTACTAGGACACTCCATAGCTTACTATCCACAAGGTAATGGTCTGGCTGAATCATCTAACAAAAGTCAGATTACCATGATTAAAAAAGGTTTTGACTGAAAATAAGAAACTATGGCATATCCATTTAAAATATGATCTATGGGCCAATAGAATAAGTACTAAAAGATCAATTGGGATTTCCCCTTTCCAGATGGTATATGGCACTAATGTCATTTTACCAATAAACCTTGCTCTACTAGTAATGAAACTCTTGCAAGATTCAAATGAAGAACCCAACGATGTTACCAGAAGGATAAACCAGCTGGTTGAAGTTCAACAAAATAGGGCCGGAGTAAATGAAAGGTTGCAAAGATATCAGGATAAAATGAAGGCTTTATTTAATCAGAAAGCTAAAGATAGAGAATTCCTCCCTAGCGACTTGGTCCTAAAATGGGAAGCTAGGAAAGAAGACGCTGGAAAACATGGCAAATTTGATCTGATTTGGTCTGGCCCATATAGGATTTCGGCCTTTGAAGGAAAAAATGCTTGGTTATTAGAAAACCTGGATGGAGACATTCTCAATGCCCCTATAAATGGGCGACATCTTAAACACTTCATGCAATAATGTGTTTCTAAATTCTTTTTATATACATGTTTGTTTTTATTATTTTTATATATATACATATATATATATATATATATATATATATATATATATATATATATATATATATATATATATATATATATATATTATAAAATAAATAAATAAAAGTTTATTTCTTGACATTTCCTAATGATTATAATGCTATGTTATTCGCAGGGAAAGTTTCTCATGAAACAGTGGACTTGAGGTAATGAAAGGTGACATGCATAGGTATTCCTATCAAGTATCTCACAATGAAAAAGGTAATGAACGATTAATCTTTGGGCTGGAAATATAGGAGCTAATAAAGGTATGAAATCCCATTTTAAAAATTCAGAATAAAATTCCTAAGAAATACGAATGAATAAATCATCGATTCATTTTTGTTAAGAAAAAAAACAAAACAAAGAAGTTCTTGAAGTAAAAAAAAGGGGGACTTAAGAAAAAGTTATAAAATCTAATTAAGAAAGTCTCTAAGAACAATCGTATGTACAATAGTTTTTCTAAAACCCCCTTACCCTCCCCTTGACCACAGTAAAGCCTTTTCCCACCTGACCATGGATGTCTAATAATAAAGTTTCCTGAGAACAGAGGGGTCTCACTTTGGTCGTGAAAACTCTCAAACAAACTTTCAAAAAAAGAGAGTAGGATGTGTTTTTATTTATTTGACTTTAGATGGATCAAAAACATGTCTAGGTTAATCCTAAACTTATTAGTTATGCTAATAGGAATGACTGATCAATTTTTCTCAAGGAAGTTCCCTAGACTAGATGTCAAAAGGTTTCCCTTAAGAAGCTCTCTGAAGCCCATGATTTTTTAAGGCAGGTGAGAATATTAACCCATATCTATTTAAATGAGTTGACAGACTTTGGTTCTTTTTCAAACAGATATCTTCTTGAGTGTATTGTATACTCATTGATTTCCCCCACTTCAAAAAATAAAAAATAAAAAAATGAATATAGACAGATGGTGAAAGGAAATTCAATATTGATTGCCCCCATCTAGTTCAAAGAGATTAAGAAAGGAAATTCATTATATTGATTGCCCTCATCTCATCATTTAAATGCTTGGAAACAATGAAGTGGTGAAAGTAAATTCAATGTGGGAAGTCGGATAACTTCACTTGGATACTGAGCAGGCTCGCTGGCAGTGAAGCAATATCCTCATATCTAATAAAAGTTGTTATACATGAGTTACAAGATGCTCTGGTAATTTCTCTTCTTTTCGGATGGATTTTCATCATAGGTTTATGGGATCTCCTTACCAGACACAATGAAAATAATTACCTTGATGCAAATGGAATCACATGAAACCTGATAGGATGGTTGACTTGGTTTTCATTGTCTTACACATATTTGAGGTCAGTTTCAGGAGAAGAAATCTATTGAAAACTTGGCTCGAGATAGTCAGAATTTTTGTTTTTGAAGAGTTTTTCAAGCTTAGTGTTGAGACCCTAATCTTGTTTGGTTTTTCTCCTAATATATTTCACAAATCCAAATCATTGACTTCGTTACCCAATGAAGGCACTTGGTCTACATTTTCTTCTCATCCCACAAGGAGACGAGATCCCTAGATGGAGCCTAATGTTGACACGAAGTTTAAATTTTTCTACCCTTTAAAACTGAAGTTTCATCTTTTCCTAAGTCATGGAGTCGCCCTTAGTCCAAAAAAGGGAGTCAGAGTCTTCCATTCCTTTTTGGGTTTCGAGATTCATCTTTTCTCGAGGTATGGTCTTCAACCATCCCAATTTCTTAGTGCTGAAATCTCGAAACTGTTTAACATATTAAAAAATATAAAAAGGGGGGGGGGAATAAATGTTACATTTTCCGTCTCTGTCCGCAAAGGAATCTTTAATCCATAATTAATTAAACTCCTAAACGCAATCATCTTTCCCTTAATCTTTCACGATTCAGGTTTCTTTCTACTAAAGCATTTTCGAACTCTCAACCTTCGAACTCCCGATCCTCGATTTTCCAAAAAGTAAAAAAAATAATTAATCACTAACCTTGATTAATTAAATCATTAATACGAATGATTAGCAACTCACTAATCCCATCACAATTTTTCAATCCAGGGTTTGCTTATGACATATCTCTTTACAAAAGGATCCCCGAAGTTCTAAAATGCGAAATAGTGTTTTCTTTAAACTAAGTCTAAGATTAAGGTTAAGTTGTTTGCAAAATAGGATTAGTGATAACTAATCTGCTTTTCGCATTTAGGGAATTGAGAAAGGCAACGATTTTCGAAACTCCAGTTTTGAAATTGTCGATATACGACAATATTAATAATGGATAAATGGAGATATTTTTTGACGCGAAAGCGTATCTCCAGGCATATCTTTCCATTAAAGCATTAATTTTTCATCGCCTGTGTTTGTATGCTCATTATAACACAAATTTAGGGTTAATAAAGGTCCTGTGTTTCGACCTTCATTCTTATCCTTTACATCTGTAGCAAGTTGCATTCATCCAGTTTTATACATACTTCCTCTGTAAACAGGTTTCTGGTCTAGTGCAAACATCATGGCACCTAAGAAGGCACCCAAGAAAAGCGAAGAAGTTGGAGAAAGCTCAAGTCCAGACAGAGACGTTGTATCTGATACAATACTGCATTCCATTGATTCCATCAAATCCTATAGGAAAATTTTCAAAACTATGGATTATAAAATTAAGAATTTCCCTCATGATGTCGATAACAAACTCCGAGACATAGCAGAGTCTGAGCTTCACAAAGTAGCTACACGGCCGCGAATCATGACTTATAACGACATGATCAGTTGGGCCTTAGAGCGAACAAACATGCATATGAGAAGCATTATGGATAGACGAGGGGTTATCATTGGCTCTTTCATAACGAAGCATATACAAATAATGTATAAACTGTCTCCCAGCCCCAAGTATATTTATAATAAAGATTTTGCGAGTGATTTTCAAATGAAAGAATGTTTTGAGTCAGACCAAACGTATCCTGGCATAATCAAAGACTGGTGGAGACACGCAGCCAAATTCAGGGCCGACACCCATGGTATTTACGCCAAAGCCTCATTAAATGAGTATATGGTCTATGTGGCGATGATGTTATGTAGACTTTTAGGGAAGAAAATTCCTACCCAGTTCCCTCCAGAATGGGTACCTCTTTTGCACGAGGCAACAGAAGGTTACAGCTTCAATTGGAATAAGATTTTATCTGATAACATAGCGAAGGAGGTCATGGAATATCAGACTTTCAGATCCAAAGGCCAACCAATAGCCTTTTATATTTCTACATACATCATGGATGTTATATGCTTCACAACTCCTTTCCCTTTGATGAATTGGAGTTGGAATCCGACTTACCCAAAACCTATTCATAAATATCATTCTAAACTTTGGGAAGAAAATGCCAAGGGATCATTCTATGAAATCTGTCATTTCATGGTGATACCACTACTTTAGATATTGTATGGTTGTGCACCTCCCCGCATTTTAGAGTTGGTCATAGGAAGCCTCAGGAAGTTGCTGACTGGTTTATAGAGGAGAATTTCTCCTACATCACAGTTTTTGGATGTTCAATCCCTCCACATGCACTCCCTAAATTCCTCCCTGACAGACTGGTGTGCAGGGAGGTATCTCATCAAATAGTAACAGGTGGAATTAGGATAGAACTAAATATGGCTCAAAAGAATTCTTGGACGGTTTTTCCCATTCAGATTGGGAAATTCTCACTACTCAACTTGGGTCATTCCAAAGTTGAAGCGGTAGCGCTGGTGGAGGTCAAGTTGGTAGACCTCGAACACAGGAAATACGATCCTTACCAGTTAGTGGGAAATCACATGGCCCACTGTAATATGAAGGCTTATGAACATGAGGAGTCCCCTTGTGATGACATGTTCAAAGGGACTAAGACCTATGAGGAGGTGTGTGAGAGGGTACAGACACTGCCGTCCAACTTGCAAGCTAGTTTTCAGACCTTCCAGAAGCATAGATGGAGTGGTCTTCCCAAAGTATTGCTAGGAGAAGAAATCACCCTTCCTCAGAAATAAGAGGATACTCCTCCAAGCTTCGGACAAGAAGCACAGGATAAAGTCAATCCCGAGGAAATTCCACATGAGACTAAAAGGTATTCACAAAATGAAGAGGCCTTACAGACAAAAAAATCCAGAGATGGAAACAAAGAGGAGGTTTGGGACACCTCCCGAGTCTAGTAAGTCCACTCCCCCTTCATCATCTGTTTTTGATGTCAATATACCTAAGGCCATAAGAGAAACAATATCTACAGGGCTCATTAACCCCTTTACAGTCCACCTTTGGACTCCCACAGATGGGAGCCATGTATGTTAGTGATCTCACCCCTATCTCCAGAGATGAGATCCCTCATTTTGATTATTTTTTCAGGAAAAAGAGGAAGGTTGTTCTAAAACAAGAGATGTATATGAGAGAGGGTTGTATGGTGAAGAAACATAGGGTCTTGGTAGATGGCCATAATTTGGAAGAGGATTATTTCACTACAGAGGTAGCAGGGTCCATGGGAGCCATGGCAAGAACAAACCTTTTTACTGTGGAAAACATGAGAACAAGGTTAAAGAAGAGTAACCACATAATAGCTCAATTGCAATACCAGTTAAAGAATGATGATAAAAACATTAGAGAAGAGGTGAATAAAATCTTGGAGCAGGCCAAAGCTGTTGAAAGGAAAAAAATTCAATCACTCAAATCAAGCCTGGATGAAATGAACTAGAGGATACAAGCAAGTTAGGTGCAAGTTACTCAGCAAAAGGAGCTTGTAAAGCAACTGCAGGCTAAGTCAAATTTAACAAAAGGCCAGGTTGTAGACTTAAAGTCTTTCCATACCTTCTCGTTGGAAGCACATACAAAGATATAAGTCGAGCAACATAAATTAATCTCCAAAATAGAGATCATCCAGAATTACTTTCAAGAGGTAAGAAAATCCCTTGATAATATTATTTTACTGGAAAAGGAGGCTAAAGTAGCAAGGAATACCTTCTAGAAAGTAGTTGCATGTTCAGGAAATAGAGAGATGTCAACAAACCTAAAGCTTTATGTCACATAACAGATAAGAGGAGACATCATGCTCAAGGTATGGGAAACAAACATATCCAAAAACAAGAAGATAGTCAAAGAAAGTAAAGACGATTGTGAGGGAATATTTGATTATTTGGATAAGAAAGCGTTAGGTATTGAAAGAAATGATTGCTATGAGCCACTGGGATAGATAAACATTGTGAAACAACAGTTGAACTGCAAAGAGAGATTGGAGGAGATTCAGGCGGAAATTTCATAGATGAAGGAAATTGATGCCAACCTAATAGACAGATGGCTAGTACAACCCAATTTAAATTTGCAAGTGATCAGGTTTGCCGATAAAGGTTTTGAATACTAGTTTCCAAAGGTCCAAATAAATTTTTATCTGTTTGAAACTAAGGAGCTCCCGACACCTCCTAGATTTTTTTTTTATTTTTTGGAGAAATGCATTGAATGTATAGCATCAAAGGAGGGAGAGAATTCAACTAAACAGTGAAGTATCCTTTGAAATCTTATACTATTGAAATGATAGACAAACAAAAGTTAATCGTGCAATGGTTAAGGTTGTAGTTTTGTAACTATTTTTCTCCTAAAAAGTAGGAGATTGCTAACCATCAAGTATTGATGACCTTGTATAAATACAAGGAGAGAGAATTGAAAAAGGGGTTTTTTTCTTTCTCTAAAAAAGCATTGTGACGAAGTAATTTTCAAGAGACTCTGAATTAATACAAATGCAGATTGAAGATTCCATATTTTGTCAAGTCTGAGTTATGTGTTCCCCTGTGTATTCATCTTTCTTTCATATATCTAATTGATCAATGCTTGGCTACAATTTAGTACAACCTCTACCGTGGAAATTATTATTCTTGTTATTTAAATCATTTACAATTGTTCATCTGTATCGGTTATCAACAAATACAAGATCTGTAAATGTTTAGATTTCAATATCATATGCTTTATTAATATTTTTCTTGTTTAATAGTCTTATTTTACAACGTGAGATTCCTCTGCAATTGATGCCTCACCTTGTTAATAGTTTTATGTTTTTCCTCATATCATGCATGTTTCCTTTCCTTTAAATTTAACTCAGATACAAGAAATGGCCTTAAATTTAGTCATCCTATTAATTCATGTTTTAAAATCATTCTCTTTACATTGTAAAATAGAGATAACGAAGCCTAAAAAGAAAACACAAAATTGTATCTTCTTTACCTTTATCCTTCATGATAGTACCAATTTCAAGGCAGCCTAACATCGAACCCAGTCTTTCGTATCAAACCAACATCGCTCTAAATTTATTTAACACTATATTACAAACAACAAATAACTGGGTTGAGTTAGAACGTTCATGGGCAGCAATTGAGAGAGATATCAACATTCAGGAAAACTGGGAATTTCGACATGGACAATTGAGAAACCAACTATAGTCCTCACCTTTTTATCATTGATTTTTTCTATCCTCAACTTCCTCTATCTTTTTATATTCCGTGACAGTATACTTTAGAGCCTTAAAGTATAAACTCAGGAACACCATCTTTTTGGCGATGTTGCCGGGGAATGGAGAAACAAAGCTTTTTCCCTGGGAAGAATGACATTGACATTTTCCTTCTTTGATAGTGAACAAAGTTTGAAAACCTTCTAAGGCTAACTTTATATTTCACTTGGCGACTCCACATTGTTTAAACTGTCTCTTAACCAAAATAACACCAGGAAGAATCTAGACGACAAGTAGATTTCGACTTTTTCTAACCCAAAAAACATTCTAAAATCAAGAACATACTTTAGGCAGACTGCCTCATCGACAAATCAAAATTATCAACCTAAATTTACACAGCCCAACTCTAAATATCAACACAATCAATCAAGTATTCCACCCCCTTATGGGGAATACTCTATTGATAAAGTTACAACCCCTGAATCAGATTTGGTTCTACCTGTTTTTAAGACCGAAGCTTTCACAGTCATTTCCCACATCAATAGATAACAAAAATATACCTCACTTCCTGTTGTGACTGACTCTCCCTCGCTTCTTGAGGTTTGATTTCCCACCTCTCAAAACTCAAATAATTATCATATATATCTCGACTCAACTTCTGTTGATTCTCCTATATTTTCACCCTGTGATTCTAAAGGAACCAGTGCACATTCCCCAAGCTCCTTTTTCTCAAGTTTCCCGTTGTGGGGAAAATCTCCCTAGGGACTAGAAAATAGAGTTCAGACTTTGCATGCAGATATGACTGAAGAGAAATTACTTTCTACCTTCATCCCTAGATTTAAATCCCCTTTTCTTAGTAAATGCATGGAAAGATCAACCTACCTCGTTCCCTGCGTTTGATGTTGATCCTCCATTGTGCTTGATTACTTGTTCACAATACTCCTTCCAAATCTAACCTGCATCTAAGACAAGAAACAACTATGCATGCATACTACTTATATACTAACAGGTTAGAAATCCAAACATATACTGATCAAACTATAAACAGTTCATGAATTGGGACGGGAAAATCATTTTCTTTATTACTTTGAATGAGTCAGCTTACAAAAGTTGAGACCAGCCACCGCTCCTCGAACCTGATCCTGGGCTCCTCTTTTTCTGTCCTCCAACTGCTTTTCTTTGAATCTCCTTTGGCACAAGGAAAGGCTAAAGGGTTGGGACAATGAGAATATGTAAATGGGCAGAGTTTCTTTGCTATATTTTTTCCTCTTCCAAATGGGACCCCTACCCTTTATTTTATAGGCTAGAAGGGGGTAGGTATTTGGATGAACCCTCGGCCATGCATGGCCAGGAGTTTTAGTTAACTCACCCATAGCTTTTGTTCTATGTCAATAAATTTTCTTTTTTCGTGCTTTTGTTGATCCATGTGGGCTATTTTGGGTCAGCCAGTGTGTACACGCATACAGTAATGGATTAGGGCACGTGGGCCTTTATAAAAGAGGATTTTCAAAGAGTTGTTCAACAGTGCTTTGGAAAAGAAGGGATATGAGTTGTCCTGATTCCAAGTAAGCATGTGTGGTGCAATTTAGGGTTATAACAGATGCCCCCTAATGTGTGAGGTCAGAAGAGCATTTGATGGCTGAAATACATTACCAATATTTACTGATGTGCCGAACAATTGAGCCCAAGGATCAGGAACCGGGAGGTGTCGTCTGCAAAATAACAAATGTCTCACCGAGGTGGGCATACCCATGCTTGGGTTAAAATAGAATCATGGCTACCAATCAAATACACTATAGATCCATGTCAAATAACTATAAAGAGTAGCCGCGAACAATACACAGTGGAGCTACATCTCGAAATTATAAAGATATACATATAGAGTATCCATCTTCCAGAAGTTGATTCGGCCTAATGGCTGGAGATGAGATCTTCAGATCTTGAGAAACAACTTCAAAATATTCAAAACTCGAGTAGGAGTGTAATATGAGTGTATGATTGCACTACCCAAAGGTCTTTGACGGCTCGTCGGTCATGGACTTGATAATATTGATGATCATACTGAAGGCTTCAGTGATTTCGAACAAGGACTTGATTGGATGTTCAGGATGGTCGGGTATGAGGACAAGAGACTTTTTGTAGAGGGTCCGACTCAGACTTGGTGAAAAACTTCCCTTGGGTAATAGCACGACAGATGATGAGACTCAGGTAGCATGTATGTTAATCATAAGTCTATGAAGCAGGAGGCAACACAAACTCTCCATATGTTTGGAAGGATAACCAAACGGTGGAGGACCCAACTCTATATAGCGAGAAAAAGATTCCTAAGGTCATACTACATCCCATAGTTTGATGAACAAATGGACAAATGTGCATTATACAAGGGCGACTCATTATGCTTCCAATAAAGAAAATACTTTTCTCTTCCTCTTTTTGGGTGATATTTGATTTTTTTGTTCTTTTAAATAATTGTGGAAAAAGAATAAAGGAATATTACGTTACAAAGGAGGAACGAGTATTGCAAACATACAAGCTCAAGGCACAAGGACAAGACTGATGTTTTAGTAGAACGATACTTGGAAAAAATCCTCCAGGGGCCAAAGGTGTTAAGACACTCAAGCAAACTGTTACAAGGCTGATGTATAAGGTATGCAAATGCGGTTAACAAAACACACAATGGTAACGTCCTTCGATGTAAGTTTAATGAGCCCAGTAAAGGTAAGCTCAGTGGTTTTTCATATTTATAGAGTCTGAAAAAACATAAAAGGAGACTCCATTGGGGTACCTTTTTCGAAGATAGTCTAGTCCGTTCGAAAAAGGGTAAACTAGCACCAATTAGACGTTGATTCAAAACCATTTTAACGAGTGTGACAAGGATAAGATCACTCAACTATTTTTTCATTTTTAAGGAGTTTGAAAAAATCTTAACTATGGAATCCATCATGAATGTTCTTCTGGACCAATTTAACGAGTGTGAAAGAATAAGGTCACTCAACAATCTTTTCAATTTTAGGGAGTCTGAAAAGAGCTTAACTATGGACTCTGTGGGGGTTCCTTTTTTTGTAAGTTTAGTCCCTCGGGCCCAAAAAAGGGATAAAATTATACCTGAGAGTACTCTTCTAAAGAACGAAAGTTCCATAGAGTATACCTTTGTTCGTACAGTTGACCGTCCAGACCGAAAAAGGGGTAAACTACCGTCGGATAGACGTGACTTCAAATTTCAGTTTAATAAGCGTGAAAGGCCACAAGATCGCTCAACAATCTTTTCATGTTTAGAGGGTCTGAAAAGGGCTTAAAAGGAGACTCGTTATTTTTGGGGAGTCCTGAGGGTGAGATCAAGAGAGAAGAAGAATCATGCAAATGAGGATCAAACTCATATTCAGGAAAGACTATAAGGACTCCCGAGCCTACAGTGTTTTAGAGACGGCATGGACACCATAATGCAACCAGGACCTACCTAGGGCATCCATGTTCTGGTAATCTCTACCGCCAAGTTGTGACACTTATAAAGAATATATGATGGTTCCATGTCACAACCCGATGGGATTGATCCTATGGCAGAGGAAAAAGACAACGAGACACAAAAGTCAGGGTAATAACCTAACCTATATGCTCAAGTTGATTCTTGGAAAAAATTTCATGGACCATCAAAATTTCCTCAAAACTCAAAAAATGTTTCCCAATACCCAATCAAATCCCTCCCATATAACTCTTGAATCACTCTAAATGGTTTTTGGTATAAAGAAACTGATAAGGGAGGCCAAAAAAGTGACAAAAAGAGGCCAAAAAGTCTATAAATAGAAGCTGGCAGCTCATTATCACCATTGTTGATTTGGAAATTGACTCTGGAGCCAAAAGACCCCCTTTGATAAAAACAGTGATTTCGGGAGCTACAGTGGATGAAATGAACTTCCACTTGGACCAAGTAAGTACAAACTCCCCTATATAGCTATTCAATTCTTTAATTTTTCTTTGCATTTCCTTTTTTGGGTGGGCGTCGACCTTTAAAAGGTCGGCCCTAGGTCCACGCGGGCTGTCTCTGGTCAAACCGCGTGTACACTTGGGTAGAGTAAATCTTGCCCGCATGTACACACGACTGTCACTTAGACAACACGCATGGACCCCCTTTTATAGACAAAAAGAACTAAAGAGTACTCACTCACCATCCTGAACTTTGTTGTGTTGGCAGGATGTATGTCCATTGGAGGGAAAGGGAGCATGAAGCAATTAGTGAGTTGGTTGCGGGAGATCTGAATGTCATGGCCGCGTTGATGCAATGTGTTTTTTTTAAGTTCTTCTTGTGTCCATTTATGCAAGCGCAACCGAGGCTACTGAATGCCTTGATTGACTATTGGCACCCTGTTGTAGAGGCCTTAGTGCTAGAGGGGCAATCACTGGTGCCCACCACCGAGGATATCTACTTTTTGACTGGCCTCTCAAGGAGAGGGGAACTAGTCAATTTTAGGATGTTTCCATCAGGGCTGCTTAACTTAGTGGACTTGATAGCCCTGCACTGTGAGGTTGGGACAAATCTTTTGAGCTCCCAGGTGCCCATAAGTAAGATCATTGACCTATCGTTGCAAGTGATATTATTGCTTATTGGGCGGATTACCGGTTCAACAACCTTGCATCAGTCATCTCGCGCACATATGAGTTGTGTTATCCATTGCTTTAATGCACAAATTTTTGACTGGAGTACCACACTACTAGAGTGTATGAAGAGGCAATTGAAAGATTGTCGGCAGCGGACACAGAGGAACTTCGGGTTCGGGATGATTTTGTGTTCATTCGTTTTCGAGAGAGTTCCGAGCTTTAGTCCTTGGGAAGTGGTACAAGGACATCATGCCTCTTTTCCTGGAGTATGTAGATGGGCAGTATTACTGCCACGAAAGGGTGGTGGAAGGACCAATGAGTCCTTCGATGATGACTTTTTTGCATGGCTGTCACGGTAGATCCCTGTGATCGAGGATTACCCATATGCAGGGATAGACTTTTCTAGAGATCCTGAGATACCCATGCCTCCTGGTGAGGAGCGAGGGGAGATGGGTAAGTCTCCACCTTTGTAGTTTTTTTTGTTTTATATGTAAAGTTTATGTCATTTTTGTTATATATATCATTTTTTTTATATGCCAGAGTATTTGACAGATATATGTTTGTTGCATGCAGATGTGGGACCAGTGCGACCTGTCGATTATGCACGGAACATGCGTCATCCTCGGCCAGAAACCACAGCTACCACTGCCGAGGGACCAGTAGTAGCAGGAAACCTCCTATCCAGGGAGGCTGAGAGGGTACTTAGACGAGTTGAACAAAACTTTACTGCACTCACTCGCACAATCCCAATGGCAGAGATAGAGGACCTGCCACCATCCATGCAACCTCATGTAGTGGGGGCACCTTGGACATGGGTCCGATTGTTTAGGCGTTTAGCCCATGATGTGGACCAGTATAACAGGGCCCATAGGCCCTGAACCTATTTAGACTTTTTACGTGCCACAAGCACTACTTGTATATATGTTTTGAGGGCATAAGCCCTATGACTCATTATTGGTCCTATTTTTTAGGCACTTGCATCCATCTATGTACTATGGTTACTTTATGATATTATATATGGTTTTTTGATCTTTTATGTCTTATGGATCACGTGTGAAAAAATATATTTACATGTTTATGTCAATGTTGTTTCATATGTGTGCAAGATGCCAATCTAAAATTTGATTAGATAGAGTATCTGTAATTTGGTTTAAACTCCTAGGAACATGAAAATATGTAATATAATCAAAGTTTTGTTCTAAGAGACGTACCCTAAGGAATCGTTAGTGTAAGGTTGGATCATGAACTCGGTATACTCTGTTTAGCTAAAACACAACCACTTGAGCATCGAGATAGACCTAGAGATGAGAGATACTCAATGACAAGGCATCACGAAGAAACTCAATAATTGCACTATACTCGATGACATTATTTGTGGTGTCACCTAAGCATATACCTCCGGAGGATAACAACTGGCCCTGAGGTGTAAAGATTACCCAAGCTGCATAGGAAAGCCTCTGAGAGTGCCGACTAGCACCGTCTGCATACCCAACGAACACCTCGAAATCACTTGACAATTGCCATATTGATGAAAGATAACATCAATGACATGTCCATAACATTTAAAAGAAACTAAAAAGTAATAGTACAAATACTATACATATGTTACAAAAATTTACCCATAGTGACCTGCCTATGAGTAATACTTCTTGAGATAGAGCCCATTTCTAGGCTCCACCAAAGCATTCCCTTCAAAATCAACCAGACGATAAGCGCCCTTTTTTAATACCTCTTTTATGATGAAAGGTATGAACCACATGGGTTTGAATTTTCCTGCCCACAGGTGGTCCTTATCTTGGTCATAGACCAGGACAAGGTCACCTTCAGAGAAAATCTGAGGATGAACGGACCTATCACACTGACACTTGAACTTATGTTTGTGAGCCTCATTGGCCAGGGCCACATTGTAAATTCTAACCTTGTACAATATCTACTGCAAACTGATATTCAGAAAAGAACAGAAAATATGCAATGGCAAATACAAACATTACACAGAGATTTTTCACCTGGAAACCCAA